>ML733394.1:415717-641352 GCA_009176405.1 Aspergillus novoparasiticus
CCGGCGAGGAGACTGGCACTGAGACTGGCGGATCTCCTCCATCTGGCAGCACTCCTCCCACCAGCGGCACTCCCCCCACCTCCGGCACTCCTCCTACTAGCGGCACTCCCCCTACCGGCGACGTCCCTACTGGCAGTGGTACTCCCCCAAGCTCTGGCACTGAAACCGGCATCACCACTGGTGAAGAGACTGGCACTTCTACTGGCGGCTCCCCTCCCACTGGTGGTATGCCTCCCTCTGGTGGCTCCCCTCCTACAGGTGGCATGCCTCCATCCGGCGGTACTCCCCCTAACTCCGGCACCGAGTGCGAAGCCTGCCAGGGTGGCAACAATTCTGGCAACTCCTCCGGAAGCTCCTCCGGAAGCTCTTCTTCGTCCTCTTCCTCGTCATCCAGCAGCAGCAGCTCCTCCAGCTCCTCCAGCAGTTCATCCAGCAGCTCTTCAAGCAGCAGCTCCAGCTCCTCCAGCGGTTCCAGCGGCAACCACGCCTCAGCCAACGCTTCCGGCCCCAACGACTGCGCCGAGTGCGAAGTCTCCGCAACTGTCTCTCCTGAGGACTGTGAGGAGTAAAGCAGTGGCGAAGATGAGGAATTGCCAGTCACTTAATCGCCCCAGCTAGCCATGGGTATTCGGGTGCTTTTTATCAGTTTTAATAACTTCTGTCCATGCTGGTTTGAACCGGCTTCAGCGCTCGTCTACTTGTTTTGTTTCCCGTAGACTATGGTCTCATGTTTCCTATTTGTCTGTCGCTACTGTGTGAGATAGCTGATTCGCTCCTTCGTATAATAAATAGAATTAAATCACGTTAATGTGTGTTTGGGATTTGATATAGGCTTTTTAGTCTTTCAGTACTATTTCAAGCAATGAGCAGGTAATTAACTGTCTATTGGTTGATAGATAAGTAACCGGCGTTCTCTTTTTGCCCGATGAACTCGTATGCGAGAGTGAGAGATGAGGGCAAGAGGGGGTTATGGCCTTTAACTCTTTAATTGTCAAGCCTAGTCGATTGGCATTGGAGGGTTAGCGATGGTTGCAGAGAGACCGCTGTTAAGGTCAGTCCCATAGCTTGGAGACTTACTCGAGCGCGGTTGAGACACATGAGCGTGCGAGTAGACGTGTGCAGAGACAGGGGAAGATTGTTGCTGTTTGAGGGTAGATTCGGTCTACACGTACAGTGTGCTTTGTTTTGTAGCATGGCTCCGAGCTGGTAGGTGCCATTTTATGAGAGGAATATCAGTGTTTGTACAGTAAAATCCTGGGAAATGAATATCAGGATAGTTTACATTATCGTAGTGTACTTATCAAGGTGTTAATCTTGTTGTGCCATAAGCTGGCATGTTCTATATAGGAAGACAAAGGGAATGATAAGGAGGGGGGCAGCCTGAACTATTGTTTAGTATTCTAAAGCATACGTTTCTACTTACGTGGGCGACTCTTGTGGCTGAGTTTTCTTGTTTGAATGTCAAAGTGGTAAGGGGCGTACGGTCTTTATTTCGCCATTGATCAGCTTGGCAACCGGTGCAAGCTTGCAAACCGCCGGGGAAGAGGAACCAGAGGCGGCAAGTTCTTGTATTGTCGACCTTTTGAGTAGAGTTGGAAAAGGTTACTCTCGCTGATTTAGAATATGCGAGCCACACTCCATCCTACAGAGATAGTGGAGAGAAATCGTCGAGTTGGTGTTGGTGTTTGCTACTAGTATGTACTGGGAACCTGCCCGGAGAGCCCTAAGCACTTGGAGGATGACGGGTACTTGGATCAGCTTGTGCCAGAGGGAGTTAGGGATACTATCTTCTCGTGGTGTTTTCCCTGCCTTCGTCCCTCTTACTGCTTCCCTTATTTCTTGTGTAGTGATGGGTGAAATTCAATCGGCCCTGGGTACTAGAAGGAAGCAGTGTCGGGGACTTTCTTATACTCTCTGCTGCGGTTTCTAGCCTATTTAGCAAGACGCCACATATTCGGTGTGCTTACGGAGGAGCTCGGCCCCCGCAGCGCTGTCAGCCACCATAACTAGGTCCCCCGAAGGTAGCCCCTCCAGCTAGAGAGGCAGTGTTCCTTTCCACCTTCACAGTCATCACCTCTCGGTCCTCACGGGGCTCAATTTCAGGAGACGATGTGCTAGTATTTGCACCATGGTACTTCTTGCCAACACCCTAATTCTACCGCTTGGCCTCATTATCCCCTAACTAGCTCTTAGCATGCCAAGGTACCACAGTACAAAGGACGAAGAACTCTGACTGTATTTTAAGTTTCACCACTCCATGAGTCATGGAATCGATGAACGACTCCTTCAATGTACAAATTCAAACTGTTCCCCTGGGATTGAGCCTTCACACTCCCTGCAGTTGCAATCGAAAATGTCTCCAGGTCCCTCTGTGCCTTTGGAAATCAAGTATGCCAATGCATCTGACCTGGGTGCACTCGTGAGCGTTGAAATCCGCTCTTTCCCTTCATCCAATTATATGCGCAGCACATACAAGGGATGTGATCCACTGGCAGTCCACACATTCAAAACAGTCTCTTCCTTCGAGTACTTCGCAAAATCTGACTGCCATATTCTAGTGGGTGTCGACTCAGAAACCGGTGGAACCATCGCATACAGCCGCTGGAATATCCCGGCTATTTATGGGTTCGAAAGAGCCGTGGACACACGTCTGAGCATCGATGCGCAAGTGCAAATGCAGAATACGTGGGCGTATGCCCCAGAGTTGAACAAGGGGACCTACACGTTCTACGAGGAAATGATAAAGCGTAGTAGGAACAGACATCTCAAGCAAACTGATATTGGTTCGTCAACCCCATTTTGCCCACTCTACATGAGAAAATTTTGATATTGACTGCTGAAATACTGCTAGTCCTGGAACTACTATGCGTCTTACCAGAGTACCAAAGAATGGGAATAGGAAGTGCGTTTCTTAAATGGGGTACTGAGAAAGCAGACGCCAGTAACGCTCGGATATATCTGGAAGCTACGATGGAAGGAGTGCCAGCGTATTTGAAGCACGGGTGGAAGATTGTCGAGGAGATACGGCTGGATTACACAGAGCGTGGTGGAGAGGGAAGTCAGACATTCTCATTGATGATCAGAGAGCCCCAGGGAACTGGGTTTTGATTTGGTACTCTCGTTCCCATTCCTAATCTTAGACCCTGTTAGAGCCTATCTGTAGCGTAGGATAAGCTATGCAGGTTTTGGTAGCCTTGTCTCTTAGACGGACAACCAATCTTCAGGGATCTGTCAAGCCCATGTCAAAACCCTAGTGATTTGAAAGATACTCTATGGGTTGTGTCGTGGGTGTCATGCAAACTTTATCTCCCTTTGCGCTCCAGGTCTGCCCCGCACTCTTTGAAAGAACCTTTCCATTCATCCAAAGACTCGTCTCGAGTACGTTATGCAAATATCAGGCCCTCGAGGATAAAAGGACCCTCGTAGATGGGGATCTTGGAGGATCCTAAGAATCAGTTGATGTTGGAATTAACGAAAAAGTTACTGTCTCAATCTGATTAATTATAGAAATGTATCTTGCTCTTAATATTTTTATTATCTAGTGTTGCACCAATCCCTTTGCCTGACTGTGGGCCTCTCTCATCTGAAGTCTAGGTGAAAGTGGTTATTCCCTTTAAAGTATAGTATTGAATAGGCATGTGTCAAACTAATCAGCTGATTCTTTATGGCCCCAACCCCGACAATACTATTATCGTCAAGATAGTCAAAGCGCATAGTACCAAAGATAAGATGTCCAGCTACAATCACGCAGTTCACGTCTGCGGCATCGAGGACGATGCCACCCACTTCGACAGTGATAATATCGTCAAGGTCTTCGCTGCGTATGCTACCATGTACTCGATAGATGGGTGATTATCTCCCGAGCTATCGCCACTGCTGCTCGCGACATCGCCCGTAGCAGAAGGTATTTTCTAGGAGTCGTTGCTTGTGTGCATGGTCCAGCAGATTGTGCTGCTACGATACAGTTGTCAAACAAATGCTTTTTGCAAGATTAAAGAAATCCAGAAGACAGTGTTGGACGTGAAGTCCATAATAGCGACCTGAATGAGATATGTAATTCCATTTTTGCTCCATCATTAGATTAGTTTTCTCTTTAATCCAATGGTGATACATATCCCTAGCCTCCGATGGGCCCGAAGTACGCATACTGGTTTGAGAAACTTGAATGTAACCCTGGAATTTCGCCTTGGATTCACCAATGTGCGGCTCCTTTGAGACAAAGGGTTGGTAGCTTGGGTAAGCGCACGTAGTGCTATATGATAGGTAGCTGCGCGTGTTTGGAAGAGAGATAGGTGCTTCATAGTGCACAATCAGCGACTGTCGAGCTTCACATCCTTAAGTGCTGCAAATAGAAGAATAGCGACGACCAATCCTTTCCGCCGTCATTTGGGGTAAATTGCAGTCAATAACCTGAAGGTGCGAAGGTACGAAGTCACCGAGTGTTGTTCCTACCTTTGTCGTATTGAATCATGTTGGTTGTTTATAGTGAACGCTAGTATAACACATCAGCAGGCCAAGATGGGATTCCTGAAGTTGACAGGGTCTTGTGACAAAATTCCCAACGTAGTTGCCGAAGCACAAATGCTTTTAAAGATATAACCTTATTGGAAGGTAAAAGCGCCACCAGAAACTGCGGCCATACAGATGTCGGGAAGAGGAAATAAGCATCCCTTGCGGTAATTTTCATCCGCTGCAGGGATCCTTGAATGTCACATGTTCTGTCATTCTAATGAAACGTGAACAAAATAAACAAACAGAAAAAAGGGAGTAAATCCAGAAAGTTGGATCCCTGTCCACAAGCCTTGTAATTTCCCTTACATACAAGCACACCTTCGGAATCCATTCTACCATGTTGTGAATGAGAGTTGGCAATTTGGTGTACCGACTCTTGACTGTGCATATTGGGTCTCATTGAAAGAGCGATTACGAAAATTGCAAACAGCCGTGCTCCCAAGGACGGGATTATCAATAATTCTAAGGTCATAAAAGAATTAGGTGGAATAACCCTTCTACTTATGAGACACAATGGGTGTCGCCGGACATATAAAAATAAGGTGTTTCTTAGAAGCCATGGGTTGAGTATCGTCCAAGTGAGAGTGTCGGCAAGCTTCGGATATACTTCAGCCAACACACCTCTCCTTGATTGCTGCTAGTACCTAGGACAATACCACTGTCCATAAATGTCCGAGATGCAGTTCGAAGTCCACCACCAGAAGAAAGAAAAGAAACTTCCGAGAAAAGGAATGGAAAGATCATGGAATCAGATCTTGAGTGGAACATGTTTTAACCGATCATGACCGACGAGCGTTTACCTCTTGGCGAGAACAAAAGAGGACCCCAACAAACTGGTTGAACACAGCCCACGTAAGTGAGGCCTTGGCGGGTGGGGAGGTCCTGAGGCCCCAACCATTTAGCGTCAAAGGGGCGAAAAAAAGGGTCAGGGTGGGGGATTTCTTTACGTCACAGGCGGCTCTTCATAGCCATGACCTATTTTAGTAATTCTCACATCTCCAAGTTCCCGGCGATTATTTACAGATGATATCTATTTCTGTCGTGTCATGCTGCACTAAGTAAAGACGAGATTATAAATATAAGTTCAGTAAGAACAAGTTATGTACGTAGTAGGATACGGAGTACCCCTGAGATCGTCACCCGCGCCATAATTGACGTCCGTCATACATGTCACAGGCAGGTACGGGAGCAATCATGGCGCCTGTCTCGCTATATGACTGGCCGCCAGCTGGCGCTCCCGTAGGAGTTCGCAGGGTTGCGGTATCCGGTACCGTACTTGAACCGTTGTAGTTTAGTGTCAGGGGATCCCTATCAAGGCTGAGTTGCTAGCCTCTTCCTTGTGGATATTTCATCTATTGCGAGACCGTGTTTCGGGGGCAATGTTTGCTTTCTTGCCCAGTTTTTTACGATGACATGCCTAACTCAGTAATGAATGCGACAAGTAACAGAGAAGAAAGAAGAATTAGTCCAAGTTCAGGGACTCCCGCCGGACGATGTTAAAAAAGCTACGGACCAATGGTCGGACGAGGGGAGGCCCCACAAAGCTTGTCCATCATTGACCAAAAGGGAAGGATTGTCAACCCCCCGCTGTGTAAGTTTCAGAGCATCGCCGCGTCATTGCCTCTCGCGCCGTCACTCTAGGCCCCTGATCCTTTTGCTTTATTCGTTTATCCTTCCCGCTGCCCCCTTGGCTCAATTTTGTTCTCTCTCTCTCTCTTTCTTTTCTCTCCTTCTTTCTCTATCCTACAATGCTATCGACCTATTTACGCGTCATTCCGTCTTCGCCGGCGCGATGGCCATACCCAGTTGTTCGAGATGGCGCCTGCGACCAATTGGCCTCCTCTACCTGTTTTACTTCGTGGGATTCATGAGCTTCGCTTGTATTGTCGCTATCTGGTATGGCGTCAATTCCGACCGAGACTATATTCATCCGCTCCTGACCCAACTCATCCCCGCCGGACACTGTGCGTGCCAAACTTCGACCACCTTCCAGTGCGCCACCTGCCTATCATGCTCCGAACATAGTCTTGTCCCGCAGCTTACCTCCGCCCCGAAATGGGAATTCAACTCGGATCGCGATTCAAATAATGAGGGTCTCAGTACACCTCAGTGCACGGCCGCATTCCCGGGACTCTACGAAGACGTTTTCCGCGCCGAGAGCTTTTGGCGGTCCCAAGGCGCTCTTGCGACCGAGGACCTGGATCGCATTCCCTTAGGATTCGGTATGGTTCGAGCGTTTATTTCTCGCGGCGAGCTGTATGTGGTTGCGGCGCGGGCAAAGCAAGAGGACCATCGACGAAAGATCGTGGCGGCATTGAGCTCCATCCATCGCGCGCTGGTCGCGGATTCCGACCGAGCTACTCGCCGCGACATCGAGTTTGTTTTCTCCGTGGAGGATAAGGTCGAAGATGTCACGAGCTCCGACAATCCTGTCTGGGTTCTTGCGCGTTCTGCAGCCGAGCAAGGCGTCTGGCTGATGCCCGACTTTGGGTTCTGGGCGTGGGATAACCCGCGGAACTCGATTGGACCCTTTGATCAAGTCGTCGAACGTGTCAAGAGAGCCGATATTCCGTGGTCGCAGAAAACCCCGCAGTTGGTTTGGCGCGGCAAACCAAGTTTTGCGCCCAAGCTGCGCCGCGCGTTGATGGATGCCGCTCGGGATAAGCCGTGGGGCGACGTCAAGCAAGTGAACTGGTTTGAGCGGACGAACATCATGTCGATGGAAGATCACTGCCGATATATGTTTATCGCACACGTCGAAGGTGGGTTTTTTATTGTGGTAATTGTTTTTTTATTGTTTCCAGAGTACTAATCAGACCACCGCACAGGCCGATCATACTCCGCTTCATTGAAGTACCGTCAGGCCTGTAACTCAGTAATCGTGGCGCATAAACTACAGTATATCCAACACCATCACTATCTTCTCGTACCGGACGGCCCGAATCAAAACTACATTGAGGTTGAGCGAGACTTCAGCGATCTTGAGAGCAAGATTGAGCCCCTCCTCGACGACCCGAGTACGGCCCAGCGGATTGCCAACAACAGCGTGCGCACCTTCCGGGAGCGCTATTTGACGAAGGCCGCCGAAGCATGCTACTGGCGTCAGCTTTTCGAGGGATACGGACACGTCTGGAACAGCAGTGTCCCGGTGTGGTCGGACGTGTATCAGCGGGAACGAGGTCTCCGATACGAGTCGTTCATCTTGTTGGATAGTCAAATGATGTTTGATTTTAGCGCGACGGGCGGCATGCCATGACGATTTTGCAAGTGATATTCGAGCGATCTACGCATTCACGGAGTTTGGAGTCTGTGGGATATGATAAACTTCTGCGGCTATTTAGCCTTTTGAGATACCAATCAAGCGTGGTTTTGTGATTCAAGATGCTGTATAGACTGGTACGATTTATGCCATCTGCTATATACACTCAATAATACCAGATTGTACATAACCTTGACCACCACGATATGAATAAATATTAACAGTTGATGCAATGCGTCAATGCAACCAACCCAAACCTCCCAGCCAAATGCCAATCTAATACATACCCCGTCCCCCACCTCCCACCACCATCTCAACCCAAAAGCTCTTCCAACAAGCAAATAGATAAATCACAAGTTAAACAACCCCAGTAACAAACCCCTCCAAACCCCCCGGACTCCCCCCCACCAAATCCCCCACCTTCTTCCCCTCCCGAAAAACCATAAACGTCGGCATAGCCACAATCCCCAACTTGGCGATCTCCTCATCCGACAACTTCCGCACATCCATTCGGTAAAACGCCATGTGCGGTGTTGTGTGGGAGATCTGCTCGAAAGCCGAGAACATCGGACGACAGGGACCCGTCCAGCCGGCTGTGAAATCGATTATTGTGGGTGTGGGGGATTGGATTGTTTTTTGGAGGGTTGGGTAGCTTTCATTTGGGTTCTTTTCTTAGTAGGGTGGATATTTGTATTTGAGGAGGATAGTGGGGGACAGACGAGGTGATTTCTTTGACGACCATTTTTCTTTCTCTTTCTTTCTTCTCTTCTTCGCTTCTTTTAACTGGCTTCGGATGTGTAGGTGTGGAAGGTGTTATCGTGATAAAGCACCGGGTGATCAGTGATCATATATGGTTATTAAAAGAACCGATACTCTCAAAGATAAATACCAAGAAATAGAGCTATCACTCTCCACAAAATATTCCATCCCAGATATATACCTCATTCAAAAACCCATGAAAGCAAAAGTGAAGATAAAGTAAAAGAATGTCTATGACGTGGTCGAAATGTGAATAGACTTTGAGTGATGCTACAAGGCTGACATTTAACTTTCTGCATAATTGCATGATCTGGGGTTCGGATAGGCTTTGGGTCCCGCTGTGGGGGTGGTTTATGGTTTTGAGAATGGTGATTGTGAGATTGTGATGTGGTTTTGTGGGCTTTTTGTACGTTGGGTAGGGTGGATCTAAATTGGGGTTTGGTGAGGATACGGAGTAGTTCTTTGTATGATAATGTGTTTTGGATTCTACTGGTGGTATAATGGATAATGTGAAGGGGATGGGGTTGGATTGGGATTTGAGGTGGAATTGTCGGTTATATACTTATATTAGACTATATAGTCTACTTCTCTTTTGGCGTCGATATCAAGTGTTATTTTGTACCGCACATGTCAATAGCTAGGGCTTCTCAGAGTAGATTAGATGGCAATAGCAGAACTTAAGAGGACTAATTGACCCGAGTCTGTAAGCATCTATACTCTAACCAAACAAGAACTTAACTGAACGAATACTTACGCTATATGGCGACTTCCAATGCTGTCTTTCTTCTATACTTGGCCAATGTCTTACGAAATTGCCCGAACCTGCCGAATAGCAAGCTAGCTAACCCATGACTCCCATATTCTCCGGAGGTCTTCGCATCTCTTGCATTTCTTCGTCTCGAGACTTGATTGAAGTGGAGGCTATGATGTCTCTGTATCCTGGAGGGGGACTTGTGCACATCTTCTCGGGCATTAATAGGGCGAAGATGGTGGTTTCAGGGCTTTTTTTTTTATCTCTATTCGAGAACTGTCATAAGCTGATATAGTCCAGGGCTTGGGCAGATAATGCAAGTTGGGTAGGCATGTTGTAACACAGACCTCAGTGCATGTGTCAAGATCACATATAAAGTCCCCGATACTACGTGGTCATTAACGATACCTGAGATCTGCCATCTCTTCGAAAATAACTATCATTCTACTATTACCATACCTTTCGTACCAGACGATGATGCCCACGTTCTTCCAAGCCGTCTGTTCCACATGCATAGCACTGGCAATCTACACAGCAAGCCTAGCTATCTACCGTCTCTTCCTCTCCCCGCTCGCCAAATTCCCCGGCCCAACGCTCGCCGCCCTAACCGGTTGGTACGAAGTATTCTTTGATGTCCTCCTCGGTGGCCAGTTCATGTGGGAAATCGAGCGTCTCCACGGGAAATATGGTCCCATTGTGCGCATCAACCCCCACGAGCTCCACATCAAGGACCCGGATTATTACAATACCCTCTACGCAGGGCCCACCAGGCGACGCGACAAGTACCTCTGGTTCCTATCTGTCGGAGCTCCGACCTCGACCTTCGCCACGGCGGAATCTGATCACCACCGCTTGCGACGGGGAATGCTGAGTCCCTTTCTCTCTAAGCAAGCCGTGAGGGATCTAGAGGGGGTTATCAAGGGGAAGTTAAGTTTACTTTGTGAGCATATGAAGAAGGCTATGAGGAATGATGAGGCGGTGGAGTTGCATGCCTATTTCGTGTCGTTTGCTGTGGATGTTGTTTCGACCTATGCATTTGGGGAGAGCGGGTGCTTCGAAGTGTTGAGGAGGGGCAGGCTAGATGATAGATGGAAGAATGCCGTGACAGGAGCCTTTGCCAAACTACTCCTTACGAGGCATTTTCCCTGGCTAGTGGTCGTTTTTCGTTTCCTGCCCGTGTGGGCCAGTGCGCTGGTCACTCCTGTGGTGCGGTATATTGTTTATATGGAAAAGGTAAGTAGCGTGTCAAGATTTGGTCGAACTGCTGATGTGGATCTGTGTGTTACTAATATGGGCTTCAGGGGGTAGAGAACCAAATGCAACACGTACATGCGAAGAACAAGGATGGTGTCAAGGAGAAGGGCATCTTCTCGCAGCTTATGCACAATCCAAAACTACCTCTGAAGGAGCGGACGCTGCACAGATTGACTGATGATGCCAAATTTCTGATGGTTGCCGGGATTGACGCTCCGTCTCAAGTTTTGGCCATCACAATGTTCCATGTTCTTCGTTCTCCGCTGGTCTGTCGAGAGCTACGCGAGGAGCTGCAGGATAAGACTGCACACTCACAAGATGCGCTTTGCTTGAACATACTTGAAAAACTTCCGTATCTGGTGAGCAAAGGAGCGCCTTCATTGCATGACTCCTTTCCATGACTCCACAACTCACTTCAGATAAGACTGCAGTCATTAAAGAGGGGCTTCGTATCTCTGCCGTAGTCACATCACGTCTCCCGCGGATTGCGCCTAATGAGACGCTGGAGTTTAGGGGCTGGAAGATTCCCCCAGGGGTATGAAGTCTCTCATATCAATGTAGCGTCTGTTCCGCTGGCTGATGACGCTCTGGGCGAGCGACAGCTCCCAGTGAGCATGTCCAGCCACTTTATTCTGCGAGATCCCGCCATATTCCCTGATCCACTGGTCTTTCAGCCTGAACGGTGGCTAAAGCAAAGTGCTATCGGCTCGAACTTGGACAGATATCTTGTGCCCTTCTCAAAGGGAAGCCAAGGATGTTTAGGGCCAAAGTATGCATTTTATTCGATATCGACAACACTAGCTAACTCAAACATTAGTATGGCTCATGCTTGGCTCTACCTAGCCTTAGCTACACTACTGCAGAGATTCGAGTTCTCGCTGTTTGAAACTACCGAAGAGAACATTAGGACGGTTAGGGACTGTTTCAATGGACAGACAAAACCTGGACAAAACAATATACGCGTGAAAGTGGTGACGGAGTTTACATAACCAAATTTTCGGTATATTTGAGTCATTAGCGTCGATGATACTCTGTATTAGTGAACATGGCAAGAAGCAGTTGATTTCAAAAATCAAATCATTCCAGAAGCAAGGTAGCCAAGACGTGTCGCATACTTACCGACATGTGGTATGGTGGCTGGGAGTGGAGCAGTCGAGACGAACCACTCGGGTTAATAGAGTTTCTTTGACTCAATAACATGGGGCGCTTTGACAGCTAGGACGGCCATCATGCAGTGGTGCTCCACAGCCCATCCAGGGATTACTCACTCGCATTGGAGATTGTCATGTTGAGTTTTCGACTTGATCGTCCACTTTTCTTGAAGCTGTTGTAAAGCAATATGGGTCTGCTTTGCGTTGTGTGCTCTGACACGTAGAATCATGACTGGAACTCAGCTCTGAGCATATTAACCGTGGCCGACCAGATGACCACATATCCAATTAGTTGGTGCATGGATCTGCAGACTGGAACCTTATTTCTGCCTCCAAGTGGTAGTGGTCCTATTGTCGCTGAGCTATTTGCGATATCGCCGGCCTGAACACGGTTAGAGTGGTGCTGTGACCCGATGGTCAATTAGTGATAGACATGAGAAGTGCTCCATAACGAGGGCTGAAAAGAAATGCATGAAATTGGTCTGTGTGAGGCACTAATGAAAAGCCAGTGGAGATGGGTGGTGCAGAGAAAAAGTTAGCTTTCGGCAAAAGGCGTGGTGATTGACATTAAGAAGAGTCAAAGCACCTGACCTCACTTGACCTGCCTTATGTAAATCCGATATGGTTTTCTTTCCCCCTTTTGGGGATTGATATGTACATACCGATGTTGGTTCATTCCTCCCCTCCGAGAAAACACCTCACTCACACCGTGCAGGGATAAACACTATTTTATTAAACAAACTGCCGATCGGCATCCAAAAGGCTGGAAAGGCGGCAGATTATTGACTTCGGCTATTCAGAGCTGGTCTGCTCTTCATGACAGTCCGCGGCCGCAGTGGATCAGAGTTCCACCAAATCAGAACACATCTTATCTCGTGTCGCGGAACCAAATCAAAACAAATATGCACACCGACCGCCCCTTCTCTCGCCAGCTGGGGCTCGCGCTGACAATCGTTCCACTCTGAGTGGGCGCGCCCTCTCCATTGGGCCCCTGTCCAAGCAAGGAAGCTCTCACTCTCCAGACGAACCATGATCTGTGCGACGATCGATCCTGCTTTAGGACCATTAGGAGACAGCCAGTGGACTCACGGCCAAGCCAGCCAGCCAAATCACAAACTATTGTTCTGAGATCGTCGCGCGAATCGGCGAGATTCAGCTGAGCCGAGATCTGCAGCCACACAAGAATCTTCACAAATCATAGCTGGCGCCGGTGGTTGCACGGGCAAGAACAGGGACGAATGTACAGGATGGGGCAGGAGAGCACCTGGCGGAGAGGAAATTTAAATTCCCTGCCCACTGGCACATGAACCCCCTCCCTTTCGCTGGAATTTTTGTAGTTTTCCTGACCTAGCGAACATCATGCCGTCGCCGATTCCGAAGCCGAAGGGTGTTCCCATCCTGGGAAACCTCTTCGATCTCGATGGCAAGAATACCTGGGGCTCCTTCAACAAACTAGCCAAAGATTATCGTGAGTCCCAATGAGCCTTTTGCGATAGAGCACAGTTAACACCGCGTGTCCGTACCTAGGTCCCATCTTCAAAATCAATATCCTCGGTAAGGATATCGTCTTTATTACCGGTGCCCACCTACTAGAGGAGGTTTGCGACGAAACGCGCTTCCGCAAATGCGTAGCTGGCCCCATCCTAGCAATCCGCGATGCGGTCAATGACAGTTTGTTCACGGCAAAGCACACTGAAAAAGAAATAATATCATGGGGCGTTGCACACCGTATAATGGCTCCTCTAGTCTCGTGGGAAGCTGTTGAGCAGGTATTCTCCGGCATCCAGGAGACCACAGATGACCTGATCAAGAAATGGACGGCGGGATCCCGACAACGTATCAATGTGACGAACGACTTGGATCGATGCAACCATGCTGCAAACATGCTTTGCTTCTTCGATCAGCGGGTACATATTATGGAGGGTCCTGAACCTGCGGTCATCAAAGCCATGGACTGTGCTACCAATGAGGCGATGCACCGACCCCTCCGTCTCAGGATAGTCAACTGGCTGTTCTACAACCGTAAATGGAACGCATGGATCAAGACTATGCGGGACTACGGAGCCGATATCGTTGCTACTCGCAAGGCGAACCCAACCGACAAAAAGGACATGCTCTATGCGTTGCTAGAAGGCAAAGACCCGGAGACTGGCAAGGGTTTGACCGAGAGCCAGGTGCTGGATGAGATCATCAATATCTTCATTGGTAGTGCCACGGCACCCAACCTAATCGCTTTCGCAATGTACTATCTGGCCAACAACCCAGACGCGGCTGCCAAGGCTCGCGAGGAGCTGGACGCTGTGGTCGGTGGCCCTTCTGTCAGGATTGAACATGAACATCTTGCTCGCCTCCCCTACACTGAAGGTGTCTTGCGAGAATCCTTCCGACTATCTGGCGTCGCCCCCGGCTTCAATATCGAACCTATCCCTGAGAATGAGGGCCCCGTCCTGCTCGCTGGTGGTGAGTACGAAGTTCCCAAGGACCAGGCCCTGATCGCCATCCTAGCGGCCGTCAATCGTGATCCGGCCGTCTTCGAAGACCCTGAAGCGTTCAAGCCCGAGCGTATGGTCGGTGAGAAGTTCGACCAACTCCCGAAGGGTGTGAAGAAGGGTTTTGGGAACGGTAAACGCGAGTGTATTGGCAAGCGTTATGCCTGGCAATGGTCCTTCATGGTGCTGGCCAGTATCCTCAAAGATGTCGAGTTTGAACTGGCAGACCCGAACTATAAGGTGGGCAATGACGGTGTGAACTGCAACGGAGCATTCAGTGTGCGGCCGCAGGAGATGTTTGTGGTAACTGGACCCAGGGCTCGCGCTGCCTAATTGTTGATGCCCTGCTACTTGATTCTTGTTAGGATACCAATGTTATTTGTGATGTCAATAATGTCTACTGAGGATGAACGAGCTGTTCTTGGGAACGATATGTGTCTAGCGGTTACTTGCTTACTGCCTAAGTTATCCCACAATATCTTTTAGCATGTAATCAATCATACTCATTCGAAAGCCCAAATAACAAATACAAAGCTAAGATGGATCTCTGATAGCAAAGCCATGTCACCAGCGCTTCTCAAAGGTAACCCGGGATTCCTTGACATCACTAGAAGCTCGTCTGGAGTACACCATCAATGAATGACCAGATCTGCGCCGAGGCCTGCGTATTAAACGTGGCAGACATATAGTACGTTTTGCGATGGCCCTGCAAATCATTTAGATATCTGTAGAAGCCATTTCGAATTGCATCCGGCGGGACAGTCAATAGGAAAGGGCTATGATCAGAATATTGAACGAACTCCGGTGGTTCAACCTGTAACCCGGTGTTTCTCAATTGCATGACACTGCGAGCCATGTTGCTCTTAACCTCTGCTTCCGTCATGTGGTCTTTGCTTCCGTAGAGGATGGTAAACAGCTTCGGTGCCCTCGTGGTATTGATCACATAGACTGCCGGCTGAGGCGGTAGTTGGTAAAGGGTATCGGTTGCACGGTTCACAATCTGAATGTCCTCCGGAAACCCCGGGATTCTGGCGAGAGCAGTGTAGTAGCATGTGTTGTTGAACTGCCCGAACAACCCCCGTTCGAACTCGTCCAGGTCCATTCCTTTTAGCAAATCCAGCTTGGGTGGAATGGCTATGATGAGTTTCCGTGCGCGAATCACTTTCGTCCCGGATGGCGTTTCCACCACTGCGTACGCGTACTCCCTTTCCTCATTGCGGTATGTATAGGTGACGATGCTATTCAGTAATACGTCCTCGCCCAGCTCTTCCCGCGCAGCGCCATACAGCTCACTATTGTTGTGACTGGCTGGTATGAGAAAACCCCCCAGTGCGCTTTGGACCACACCAAGGCCGAAATATTTCAACATGTAGAGTGTTGTCTGCTGCAATATATCACCCGTCCCTTGATTAAACATTGCAATGATATCGACCGCTCCCTCAAGGTTATACTTCTTCACGAAGTCGCCGAACGGGAGTAGCAAGTCCGGAGGCACGGGGTAAGGAAGGTTGAAGCCTGTGTTGAGATAAGGGTATTTGAGTAATTGGGCCGTGTATGCCGCCAGTGCCAGAAGCATGTTGCCCTCGGCTGGGCCGACGGGGGTCCCGGTTCGGAGGTCGACACGATGTTGCGTGGAGTTTTGCTCTAAAATGGAAATTTTCTCCAGTTCAATGTCGAAGTGGTCGAAGTAATCTCGCACCACGGGTAGGTTCTCGTAGTAGAGCACTCCATAGTCGACGGCGGTTTCTGTTTCCGAGTCGTCGTAGGTATTGACGTGGCCGCCTAGATGGTCTTCTTTCTCTACTAGCACAACGCTTTGGTTCATTTGGCGAAGGCGGATTGCTGCGTATGTGCCAGCGGAACCGCCGCCTATGATACACACATCGCGTGTGATGATGCTCTCGTCTTGGAACCGCGAAAGGTCGAGCTCGGAAGGGGCACGAGGCACAGAGACTGCACAGTCTAGCCACAATAGAGGTGAGAGGACTAATGATATGGTAGTTATTATCAGCCCCATGGTGACTCAATTATGGTATAAAGGCTTATAGAACCCATATGAGTGTGTGGGAAAAGGGGGAAGGACACACATTTATGAATCGTGCATGGGGTCACACTGGGGGCCTATTCTTGGGAATTGATGGGAATAGGATGTGAATTGTATACATTCCCATCGATTGACATGGTCTTTTCTGGAGCCATTGAAGGGATGATGATCTTGCAGCGGTCACACGTATGTGCCATCCCCAACCTCGATGGGCCGGCTAGCGGGAATTTATGGGATACGATATAGACGAATGACCCTCAAGATGGTCCGACCGTTACACCTGGAGGTCTTGTGTAGCAAATGGCTCTTCAGTGAAAGCTCATGATGGCATACCATTGGATTATGATGACTTGTCCTACATATGATCAGCCCTTCACCAAAACCTCCGAAGTGAGGTTACCACCATGATGCTGCACACTTGGAAACTTTCATGACCCCAATGACCGTTATAGTTAGGGCTGACGAGACTGATTTCAGTCATATGCTAACGCATCTTCTCTCTCACCTGATAAGAAGCTGGGTCCGATGCGGAAGTCTTTGCCCGAGTGATGAAAAATATATCATGCCTTGATTAGTAGGGTTGTACATAGATATCCCTTCTTATATCTCGAGGTTAATAGAGCCAAAATCTTCCTGTTTTAAAATAATTGAATGTAATCATGGTTACAGTAGATATACGCGATCGAAAGTAAGTTAAATTAACAATCAAGAAATTGTGAACAAAGATAGGAGCTTGGAATCTATGGTCTCTTATGATTTGTACCTGGCCTTGAAGACCTACTCCTGCCAGCAGTAGAAGTGGCACGCCCTACTAATTGTAGTGCAACCGGGTAATAATCCTATCTAGGTACAATGACGCAATAATTCATTGTGTTCATCGGTGACGCACATACTGGTGTACGTGACCCTTCTACAGTGAAGTCATCTGAATGAGGAGATACTACTCAGCTTCTTAACCTCACCATTGGCACACGCGTACTCCATTACGATAGGAAAAAGTCTCTACGTCGGTTAATTTGGATCATGCATGACTCGGTTATATGTTTTAGCTAGATCGTGATAGGTCTGAATGGCAAGAGATTCCAAGGATAGTGAGGTTAACTACTCCGATACCTGGGCTCCTAGGGAGAGCAGAACTGGGCTAGAAGCTGCATCTGTGCGGAAAGGGTATCTTAACAGTCCCTGGTAATAGACCCTTGTCATTATGATGGAGCAGTGGTTAGTTTCACCGACCGCGCTAAAGTCATGGACTACAGCAGACGAGTCAGTCTTCGAATGACTGGAAGAAGGCTCCGCACGGGCTCATTGCTATTATAGTGACTAAACTGCTGTTCTTACGCTCCATTACTCGTAATGTCAACGTTAGCTTGGCTAAGGGGCCTTGACTCAGCATCGACCCCAAATTGAGTTATGAGAATTCGCGGACTGAAAAGTAGGAGAGTCCGTGCGTTATCTCGTAGATCATGGTGGGCGATGGCTGTGTTTCCCTTTGTTTCAGAGTTTTAAACTACCGAAGCATCTAGAACGGAAAGGTGTAAATCCTTAACCACGGCTACGATCAACAAGCGAATATACGACACTTATGAGTATAACATGATCAGGATTCACGATGCGCAGGGAATAAAAACCTGTGCTGAGCTTGCTCGTTGAACGCGTGGTTCTCTATTACTGAATAGAAAGACAAAAGGTAGGGAAATCAAGTTGAATAGGATTAGATGCGTTCTTTAAGAAGAGTAGCCGAAAGGCAGGTACTTTCTAGGGAAATAACCCAATAGAATAGTGTAGTATATTCACGGGGCAAAGAAATTCACTGTTCAGTCTACCAAACGGCTTTTCCTAATGGCGAGCCATAGTGATACGCTTAGGTGCAACTTATTTACCGACATGAAGAGGTTTTCCCGACAACAGAGTTAAGCTATTTGTCTCCACTTTCCCTGTTATTCGGAATACTGACTCGCAGTGGTTGTAGCTCACACTATCCCCACCAATGCGCACATCGCAATACGTTCAACCACGTTTCATTAGTGCAACAGTGCCCCCACTGGTACGAGATACCCTGATCTCATGTTGCATATGGCCCAAAACTGTGCCAAATGTCCAGTCTGAAGAGCAAAACACATCCTTCCCTAACTTGCGGCGAAAAGTATCCACTGAGGGCTTGAGACTCCTACACCGCTGCTGGGTGGAACGGTACTTACAAACCCCCTCTAGTTACTGTCACCAAAGGGGGGTCATTCACTACGGAATCTAGTCAAACCCTGTATGAAAGAGCCAAGGGCAAGTTGATTCCGGCATGCCGAGGACGCTTAACCTTTGGAAATCCATCCCGACACCAGAACCTATCCCACATAAGTTGCTTATAGCCGGATCAGGGCTGCCGACTGTTAGTCATGGGTCTATTCTCTTGCTGCACCATGTCCCTGTGAGGCTGATGATCGCCTTAAGGAGCTGTGCACACGCTTCCAGTCAGACGGTCATGCTGTGGGGTTGCCAAAGATTCAACGGTTGGCTCCTGTCAGTTGTTTTATTCTAATGACCAAGTATTTGACATCATCTTTTATAGGAAAAGAGACTAGATCGTACGCAAGGAAATACAGGAGCACTCTGGTAACTATTTCAATGACTAACATAGGGAGCCTTCTTCATAGAGCGCAAACGGCTGGAGAACTGGGATGATAGCTTGACTCCTCAAGTGTCCATGCTCTCCATAATCCTCGGATGCATGCAATATGTTAGTAGGTCAGGTTTCCCAGCTTGATCTCTACAATACCCATAGTGTAGCTCCTTTGCTCGCACGAGTAATGCAGCGCAAAAGTACCAAATAAGCTTCGAGGCTTCCCAACTGCTGCGCAATCCGTGTCCTATCGGTCGTTCTTCGCTTAGCCTATTGCTGGGAAGGTTGGGGAGCGTGTATACCTGATTGCGCAAATCTGAACCTTAAAACGCGATGATTCCGCCGGAGAATGAAGTTATCTATCTCATTATCAATTGGATCTTCGTGAGGGAAAGTGGGGCCCGTTGAGTGTGGAGCAATTCTAGACTCGGAGTATAAATGCACTCTAAAAGCTCCGCAGAAAGGGAAAAAGAGAAAAAGAAAGGAGTTGCTGCAAGTCGTGGGTATGTTGCGTAACATCTAACGGAATGCAGCATAAACGAACGTCCGCTTGTTCAAGCGTCTTTTCCAAGCCGCTGTGGTTCAGTACTTCCAAGTTAGTGATGCAGTCTGGGCCTCTTAACTCTAAACCCGGTTACTATAAAATCATATAATACTAGTTATAATTGCTGAAACCGAAAGTGCCCTCCGGCTGTCATAATTTGAAAATGATTAAGTAACTACTAAAATTAACGCCGCTAACCATGCCGTTAATCAGAATCGGAAACGACAATGTCTCCACCTGCTTCTAGTAGCATGATTCTCTTTCCGTCATTTCATTTTTCCGGCCAATACCTGGCAGCGCATCTCTAGTAGATAGTAGCTCGCCGCAGGGCGAGGTAACTTAATTCTAGTGGAGTTTGAGCTGAGCTATGGCCCTGTTTCGACGGTGCGCAACTTCGCACAAATCCACAACATCGAGCTAAAGTGCTGACGCCTCAGACTGGCAAGTTTTGTGTGCCTGAACACCCCCCACGCTTGACAAGAAAGCAATGGAAGCTGGTACATAAACTCATATACGGTCATTTCTTCAGTCTTATGTGTTGTATCTTTGTGTATCAACTCATTGGGGATGGACTCATCTTTGGGGTCGGCTACAGGTCTAATGACAGGCATCGGGAGCAATCCCTTCGCCTT
The DNA here is from genome assembly GCA_009176405.1 of Aspergillus novoparasiticus. Classification (NCBI taxonomy): domain Eukaryota; kingdom Fungi; phylum Ascomycota; class Eurotiomycetes; order Eurotiales; family Aspergillaceae; genus Aspergillus; species Aspergillus novoparasiticus. Next base: position 435,727 of record ML733394.1, read on the forward strand.
TACAGGTGACATCATCCCCCCATCCTCTAAGGGAGTTAGAATAATTATAATGGATGTCTTCTTTCTACTCCTGACGATTGCCTTCACTGTGTTACGAATCATTTCGAGACAGCTGAGGGGACAGAAGCTTTTCCCAGAAGATTATTTACATATTGCGTCCCTGGTAGGTCGTACATGGTTCATCCTATCTAAGCACGGTTCTCTGACTGTAACTGCCTCAATAGATCTGCTTCCAAGGCATCGGCTGCCTTAGTATTGCAAGTGAGTCAAAGGAAGCTTGAAGGTGTTTTATCTGATCTAATCATAGCTTAGTGTTTGTGAGAGGCTTTGGACACCCCATATGGCAACTGCAGACTTACCATATAACCACGTTAATCGAGGTTAGTGCTCCTCAATCAGGTGCTCCGATCACAAGCATACATCGATTAGCTCCATAAAATCGTCCTCCTGCTCATATTCTTGTTCTTCATCTGCTTCAGATGTATTACTCTTTAATGATCCTTTATGCCGTATCTCTCGGATTGGTAAAGATTAGCATGTGTTGGTCCCTCGCGCGCATATTTTCCACGCCGCTTCTGGTTTTCAGTGCCCGCGCGTTGATGGTGATGTCTGCCTTATGGACAATAGCGACAATTTTCATAGCGATGATCTTCTGCCACTCGATCGGCCTAAATTGGTCATTAGTCACCATGGAAGGGCACTGCTTGAATCTCTCAGTCGCCTATGGTCTCCTGTCCGCGTTCGACGTCCTCGTTGACTTATTCATCCTGGTTCTCCCATTTCCCACGCTCTGGAGTCTGCAGATGCCGAAAGCCACCAGGGTGGCCTTGACCTTTGTGTTCAGCACGGGGATATTGTAAGCTATCTGGATTATCAGTTTCTTTCCCCCCCGTTTCTGACAATTCTCCTCCGGCATGAATAGAACGATGGTGTTCGGAATTCTACGCCCTGTTGTGATAATGAATCTAAACCCGACAGATATTCTCTATAGCGGATTAATGGGCCATGTATGGACCGTCGTCGAGAACGGCGTTGCTATTATTGTCAGCAGCAGTCCTTTTCTCCGTCCGGTCTTCGAGCGGGTTGCGAATGCATTTGCTTCGTGTGCCAATAACACAAGAACTACAATCTCCGGAAAGCATAGTACACGGCCTACAGAAGATGAAAGACATTTAGTTGCAGCTCCACCCGCAGCCTTTCTTGGCCATGGAAGTCATGATGCTGAAAGCATAGAGTTATCAGACTCACATAATCGGAGGCAGACCATGTGGCCTTCAAGTTCAAGTTTGGCTGTCTAGCTTCCACTGATGGTTTCAGATTTCCTTTGTGTTTGTATATGATTTCTTACCGTTCATTTATTTCTGGTTGTTTTGCTTGCCGTGTTTGAAAGCATCTATTTCTACTGTTTTGAATACGTCAAGGTTCACGGCGCTTGTTAGACATGTCTTTCTTGTTTACTATCTTTCTCTTTCTTTTCTGTTATACATATCACCTGTGTTAATGATTTGATCTAGCATGAGACCTTTATTCATGATGCAGACACATTTACTCTATCTTGTCGCTCCTCTCAATAACTATCCCACACATTCTCAAATCTTGCAATGCGACAACTACTATTGAGATGCTGCAGGATACCTCGGCTCCCTGGTGCGCATTAACAATTAATATGCAAAGACTGTCTAATTAAACGGTGGTAACATAGTGATACATTATCTTATTTGCGCTTGTTATGACAGATCCCATAGTGGGAACTTCAGAAGATGTCTGCCCCACAGTTCAGTGTCCACCACCAAATCATATGACTACTCAAGTCCTAGAATGATCTCCCACATTTGAGATTTTCCTATAATAAGACATTTATTATTCTAAATCAGCAGATGCCAATTAAGGATGTTACTATTAGTGGCAAATTATTCGATATACGGATCTAGACGATCGATATCATAGACATATCGCAATGCTAGAAAAGCGAAAATATATCGTATTCCTGAAGGGTACGTCTAATAACCAAGCGCCATCTATACCTGAGCGAAGTCTAATCTAAACACATGCAATTTACCGTATGTACACGCGTATACTCATTTATGTACAGATAAATAAGCCTGACCAAGTCCAGAACAGTCTTTACACACTCGAAACCCAATGCAAGACCCCAATCTACAACCCCGACAAAATGCTCAACACCAGCGAAAATCCATCGCGACCAAAGCTATCGCATCCAAAAAGATCGACATACCATCATTCACCGAGAACTTCCGATTTGCCCAATGGATACTAGTTGTGGCCGGATTAATATATTAGTATCCCCCTCGGCCAGCACTTGATTTCTGTACGACAAGGTGAGTACCAATGAGATCATATCCGAGACGACGAAGCTTGCGCACCGTAACCGTTGAAACGGCGAGGAATACCAGACTCGTTTGAAATGGCCGGCTTATCTTGTAGTGTTCGCCGGACAACCGCCGCGGTCATCGTTCGCGGGCCGAAGGTCCTCACTTTTAAGGCGCCGTGACGCCGACGATCACCAACGGAATGGTGTCCCGTACTTGTTTTGTGAAGGAGATAATGGTGTATTGAGGATGAGTTGCGATTGTCAGGATGACTGATCCCATTTGCCGTCTAGAGTAGGCTGGTGGAATGCGAATTGGGTGTGCTAAACCCGCGCATGGGAGAGCTCGGTGACATATCTTGGTGTTTGTGGCTCCAGAGGAGATAGATGTGATGAGCCATGTGTTGGCTGAAAGACTTGAGATTTGTTACATGGGAGTATCTCGGGGCCAAAGAGGGTGTTGATATAGTAACAGGTTGCTAATTGTGTTGCTGATATCGTGCGTGTCGCTATTTCGCTGCTCATTGTCAAGATAAACGGTGATCATCTATGGCTAAGCCTCTTGTTATTCCAGTTCTGAGGCTACTGTAGACCATTTGTTGGCTCAGAGAAAAATCGACGAAGAAGAAGGGAGAGGCTAGATAAGTGACCGAGAGTAAGTTTAGATAGTAAGGTTTAGTTAGCAGGTCGTTGGAATAGGACGCTATTTGGCTGCCTATCATCTATTATCCATCAAGGATTTCAAACTATGATTGAACAAAAGCCCGGTTTAGCCCTAGAAGCAGGTGCTACATGACCTGTATAACGTCTGGCATAACGTGGAGTAGCCCTACCATGGTACTGGGTGCGAGTCAACCTTGACCCCCACCTCTTCATGAAATCGATTGTTCATTTACGTTGTACTTCCTAAGTCGTCATGGACCAGACTAGCACTCATACTTCCAATGCGTCTGATTCTCATTGTTAGATCATTGTGATCAGTTTGGTGCTGGTTCAGTCACGGGATCTTGTCTGCCCAAAAAAAGCAAAACAGAGGACTTCAATGGTTCTTCAACACCATCACATCAATCTTTTCGATCCACTCTGCCGGGTGACACAAGAGTTCGTCTTCAGTCCATCTAAGACAATCATAACCCATAGATTTTCCCCTTTCGAATACGAACCCCTGACTCTCCACCAAATGAAATCGATGCCAGTCTTCCACGGTGGGACTGGCGAAACTCCGCTAATCGCCTTGATGCACTTCAAGATGGATAAATATTTTCCAGCTTTTCCAGCCAAGCAATGATTGACTGGCCAGTTGCAAATCCAACGGGAACCACATTGAAATGTTGACGGCCGATCAGCATTTAGTTGGGCTTATCCTGCGCCATGCCAGTGATGATGCACTGTTAATGGAACCAATCAAGCAATAATGTCACAATTTCGAGGATATAGTATTCTTTGTTTAGAGACTTTCATCAGTTATCTCTGTGCCCATTTTACGAGTCCCATCTTTCATTTTGCCTTTCCGTTGCATGCGCCGTTCTTCCATGAAACAGCTCGCCACGCCACTCGCCTGCGATTCCTTTAAGCGAACTAAGACGAGCTTTTCAAAACAAGAAAGGTCGCCGTCAATGTCTTGCTCATGGCTATCTAAGGAAGTTCGCATGTACCCCAAGCCAGATTGACCCACACGACAATCTACAATACCATCGCTGGATCCACCCAATCTGAGCGTATCACCTGTCTAGCATTTCAATGTTGCGTTGAGAATTTGTACTGATAGTCCGGTCATTTTCCGGGCACGTCATCTACTTGATTGCGCCTCTCCGATGACTCCGGCTTCTTTGTTTCCCTAAAAGGAAGATCGGCGGAAGACCTGCAAGAGTTTGCCGTAGACCCTGTAGGTTACGCGATACTCGAGCATAAACGCCGACACGGAATAGAGACCGCAATCAAATCAAAAGTACGTATTCCATGTGTTACGGTTCACACGGCTGAAGAAAATGTCACGCTGGTGAGCCATAGCACTGGTGGCTAGCAAATCAGCTGAGCCGTGCATGAAATATCCGCACCAATATCCCTACTCTGTCCTATCATCGCAGGTTCTATAACACCATTTGTCAGGACTTATTGGAACTAGCTGATGGCACTGCTCCAAGCCTCATACGTCCCGCATGGCTGCTTACTTTTCTCTGAGCAGCAAACCCCGCGAATCGGAATGGAACAGGGCTCAGTCCCTCGTGGCCATCGGAGGCCACAGGTCAAGTATCCAGTACCATGGATGCGAGACATTATACTCACTAGTGCCCGTAAAGTCAGGAACGCTGTAGCAATTCGTAGAAGTCAATTCAGTGGATATTTAAACACTTTCTTCAAAAGATAAAACTACCCTTCTCTCCCCCGGGCCCTTTTCATATCTACCCGGAACATTGTCTCAATCTATTACAGGCGCTCGTAAAGTGAAAGGCGCGTTGAGCCGACGAACAAATCAAAGGCCATCTCTCGGACTCTTATACTTTGATATACCATAACCAGAAAAGCTGAGAACACGTCAGACTTTTTATGAGAATACCGAGCAAGGCTAGCTGTCCCTAAGTTGGTCTGATCTCATAATACTTATATATAGCTCGGTCACCGCCTGTTCCTCATACATCCTTGCCATACTTCAATCTAGGACTGCATCTCCATTGCCATCAAATAATCGTCCAACCAAGTGTCACAATTCTCTAGGTTAAACGGTGGCTCTGCTCTTTGCGAGAAGTCAGAGGCCGAATCACAAGAGTTGGGGTTCATACACAGTTCAAGCGAGCGGAGTAAGGTGATTGTCAAACAGATATTTTCACATCAACATGAGAGCACAGCATGCAAAGGACGATCGTGCCAGCGCCGCGGTAAACCCAAAACTGGAACAAGATCCCATCGAAAGAAGAAGGTTACAGAATAGACTGTCCCAGAGGAATCACCGTGAGTATATCCTTCCACTTGAATAGAGAGCATGGCTCTAACACCACCTTTCAAAGGTCGCAAAATCCGAGATCGAATTACCAAACTACAGGAACGGGTTATCGCGAGTGAACTCAGAGCAGCGGCGAGCCTCAATGGTTGGGGTTATCACCAACCTACAGCACCGTTGGGAGTCCCGACATCAGCGTATGATGTCGACAGAAAGGTTTTATCGCCTGCTGCCGAGATTATGCCTGCGATGAGTGGTCCTTATCTGCCTGGTTCGACGGGTACCTTCTATCCTTACAGCACTCTGAGTCCAGCACCTACCCTACCACCGCAGCCTTCACCAACCTTTCCTCAGTACGAGGCCACTGCGAAAGAAGCCGATTCATCGAGCTCATCACCGCCGTCTGTCCTCACAAACACTAGTGTATGTTCTCCAGGCGCTAGCTCCTTAAATCTGGACATGGCAGCGAATGCCTCGAATAATTACGTCCCACCGGACATGAATGGCCAACTCCAGACTGATCCGTGGAATATCTATACTCAGAACTCTCAATCGAGCTTCTATTATTTGGCCACTGGTGAGTTCCCGTTCCGTCCTAACATCACATATATTATGGATCAATTCTGACACATAATAGAGGCATCACTGCCACAGATCTTGCAGATGCTAGACAATGGAAATCTGAACCCAAAGGCAGTTATTCTGCTTCAACCAAGTTCCCATCAAGCAGGAGTTCCACCGCCGCCTACGTCTCAACCTCCCTCGCCAGTGGAGCAAGCACCAGCCACGAGCTCGTTCACCATGCAGGGCCTGGCATGTCAGTGTCAGAATCGAAACTTCCTATCTGAGTCTCCCGTCAACTGGATGCATCCGACTGCCTCCACAAGTATTTGTCCCTTACATCCTTCGTCAATATTGGATAGCTATCAGCAGAAGCTGTCATGAAGCACAATTCCGTGAGAAACGGGGAATTTCCAAATAATCAGCATAGATAAGGTGTTAATGGTACATGGGTATTGTTCAGTTTCTAGTTATCTTTTCGAATTCCAAATTACTTCCACATACAAAATGACCTCCCTTCATTCAAGAAAGTAAAAAGTAGAATCACTCATCCTCTCAGCCCAACAACCCGTCCCAAGAAAACACGCTATCTTCAATATTAAGCCCAGCCACCAAAGCCACAATCTCCAACCGGGGAAGCTTCCCGCGCAAGTGTCTCAACGAATAAGAACACCTTCGCATTACCCCATTTAAGCACTTTAGAGAAACGCCAAGATGGATCTTCTCCACCTAATGCAGCCCATACCACAACTGACTGTCGATATCACATCTCTCCGGTCACGCATGTATATAATGCCTACTTTGGTTTGCCGCCGAGTCTTTTCGTTCCTTTCTTGGACGTGGTCAGCTGTGGGGTCTGGAGATTTGTCAATATTAACTAGATTGGGGTACGTACTGTGAGTGAAATGATCGCTTCGTTATGTGTGTGTATGTGGGAATAAAAGGAACGAATAAATTGAATAGAGGCCATTGTTTTAAACCAAAGGAAATACCATAGACGATTTGAATTCCTTTATACCCTGCTTCTTCCTATTCCTCCTAGTAATTCGGTACTGGTACTTCGTCCAACTATAGGTCCGTAAGAGAGCGATATGACAAATCGTCCATCTATGTGGTCCGATCCTTTTGCGACTGATATTGTATACCTCCAGCTCAAGAGTCTACAAGATTTATCAGTCTCTAACCCTCCCCGCATCCATATAAACCCCCGCTCCCTTATGCCCTTACAGACTCCTCATTATAATGTCCCGTAACCATCCTCTCTTCTACGATCCCAGCCTTGTCGAGAAGAATGTTATGTTGAAAATAGGATACTGGGTGTCTTTTGCCAATCCTGCTTTTTGCCGTTTTTGGACTTGTTGGGGTTTGAGGTGGATATTGAGGGCTTTTTTTCACCGTATAGTGCGGAATCTATCATCTGGCTAGGTCGGGGATTTTTGTGTATTATAGCTGGGTAATGGGTATTGATTTAGACCCACATGTTCAAGTGAAGGAGATTTGATATACATGCGGACGCTGTTTGCAGGATAGAATCAGATTATTTCTTATTCTATCAATTATGTATGCTTCATGAAAATATCTCAGAAGTAGGTCATCTAAATAAAGACTTAAAATGTTACAGGAAAGTCGGCACCAATCAAGATAAACACCAGGCCAACCGAATTTTACAACCGAACGCATATATACTCCCCTGGTAAAGCCAGTCCATGAAATCATAACGAACACGTCATAACGCCCAATACTAGATCCCACACGACATTTTATCAGCTCCAGAGTGGGGGGTGAATATACTCCGCAGCTCGGTCAAGAATATTGGGCATGGTCCACTCCCCGCTGGTGGAACTCTCGGGCGTCGGAGGCGGAAGAGATCCGACACTGGGTGTCATGGCAGCAGAAACAGGCGGTACCAGGCTTTGCATGGATGCCGTAGCTGGGTTCAGATATGTGCCATGGCCAGTTGGCAATTGGCCATGGGAGCTGAAGGCGGCTTCAAGCTTGTCCAGCGCGCGGAGCGTCTTAGTCAAGGGCTTAGCCCACTGAGTCTGCGTATCCATTCCGACGGCAGCCGACGCAGGGGAGGCAGTGCTTAGGGCAGCGGGGCTAGTAGCCGTTGTGTTGGTGGTGGTAGGAATGGCCGCATTGAAGCTTCCGTTGCGATCCGTCTGGGGAAGGCCAGACGCATCTCCCTGACCAAATAAACCTTCCTCGTTGGCCCGTTCTGCAATGATCATCTTCATCTCGCGTAAAAGAGTCCAGAAACGGGGGTTCGTCTTCGATTCTTCTGTGACTGCGAGTAAGAAAACCGAGCTGATCGCTCGCTGCAACGCAATCCAAGACCGGGATGCATGGGAGCTAACGGTGTGCATTTCAACATAGGCCTCGACCGTGGTCATCAAGTTGCTAACGCAGTCAGAACGCATGCTGGTGGTGAGCGGGTCGCTGGGGTCGGCCGTCATTTTGAGAGCCGGCCGGAGGAGCTCGGAGGCGAAGTAAGAGGAATGTAGCTTCAGCACGACTCTTTCAAGGTGTTCGGATGTAGAGAAGCAGTACTTCCGGTCACGCAAGTAAGGCTTCGCCTCGATCATGATGTGTTGAATCCTTTCTTTGTATGCATGGATGGTCTTTTGGCTCAGCTGTGCGTGAGGATTGAGCATTCGGCTGCGCACTACCTCCAACGCCAGTTGTATAACCCGGCAGAGTGTTTCAAAGTACGAACATTCGCCAGGCGTTGAGTCCTCTTTATAGGCTATCTCAGGTTGGCAGACAGCCGTGGTTGATGGTCGATCGTAGGAAAGCGAGAAATGGCTGTCCTGCCAAGCCATAGACCACCTATGCAGTGTTAGAATCATTATAAATCGCAAATCATAGATCACAACGGCAGGCACGGTCTACTCACCAGACGTGTCGCCTACGGTATCTCTCCGCTGCGGAAAAGCGGCTTGATTCAACATGCAACCCAAGCGCCAGCCCCATTCGAAGGGTCATGCCTGGCATTGGTTAGCTAGATTGGCGCAGGATTGGGCATGAATATAGTCACGTACCAAGAAGAACGTAGGAAATGCCGGGGTTCATATTATAGGACAAAACATTTCCAATCACAAGGAGGGTTTGAATCGCGTCTATTGTCGGCTGCGACAAGAAATTGGTCATTCGAAGACACTGGTACGAGCAACATACTGGGTCCAGTAAGTAAAGCTGTTCGCAGATGGAACTGGAACACGACACTCACCATAAACTTGAGACGTTAACTCTCTCTCCTTCCCGGGTAAATCGGAGGACTGGCAGCCGGAGGCCAACACAGCAAACAACAAGCCGAGAAAGGCTATGGAAACGCCAAATGGTTTTTGAGCCTGATCGTTATCTGAGCGGTATATCCCACCGGTGGCCGTCCTAGTCCGCAACAGAAGATCAAGGTGCATCTCAAAATTGGGTATGTCCTCGAGAACAGGATAGATAGCACCTGCTATGTCCCGGTAGTAGTAGAAAAACCTAGCCGTAGTTTAGCATAAGAGCTCACCAAAAAGACGGAACAGATTCTAGAAACATACTCCTTGCACTGCTGATCACTTGGGAGTGCGCTGCAAACAGCGCTGACATCAAATGTGGACATATCAGACGACCACAGGTCGACAAATGGATACGTCGCAGATTCATTATCAAGACCCAGTTTCGGCAATATGCCACCTTCCAGTAAGGCTTGCAGCTGATCTGACCCGGACTTGTTGTTCAATATGTAAGCAAGGACCGATCGAGATCCCAGGTGGACAGTGCCTTCGCCCAACGTGTTCGCCGCATGTATGCCCTCTCGCTCCGGGGAAGCGGCTTTGGACCGGCTACTGGCATCGCCGCTCTGCACGCTACCCGTCTCTAATGAGGAGGCTTGCCCTTCTTCTGCCTTCTCAAGCCCGACACGGAGATTGTTAATGGTTTGCTCCATCTCCTTCAGCCTAGTGCGCACATTATCCCACTCCTCCCGCGCAATTGAGACTCGTCCGGCAGACGTCAACAGGTTCGATCTCGTCACGCCAGGTTCCTGTTTTAACCGGATAGGCGTCTCAGCAGATCCAGGGAGCCCGACGCTTTCCGATCCACCCGGCGTTGCTGCGGGACTATCGCGATATTGGGAAGGGCCCGCGGCGCCCATGATGCGTTTTTTCGAGGGCCGTTCGTACGAGCAGAGGTCAGCATGGTCGCGCTTGACACATCCATCACACGGGAGATTGCGATCGCATTTAACTTTTCGCGCATGGCAGGGATAGCAAGCCTTCGGCTCTCGCGCTTTCCGTTTCGTTCGGATAATCGCATCGACTTGGGATTGGGGGAGGTCGGAGACGGGTCTCGAGGGCGCAGCCGTCATGTCGGGGCCGTTCACCGACGGCGAGAACGACATGGACGGCTGATATGGGGACGTCATTGAGGTCTTGAAGGTTAAACTGGAATTACTTGGATTGCTATAGTGCAAGTGCTGCGATTCAACTTTTTCGGTGTTTCAACTAATGCAAAGAACGGATCACATAAGAGGCGGATAGACGGGATACAGGGCGGTTCAAATCGAGGTAGTCACTTTCATATTAAATCGACGGGAGATCCATAGTTCTAAATAATTAAATAAATTAATTTCGGTAACTTCGATACTTGGCAAGCTTATCGAGAATTCGTAGAGAAGGATGAGGAGACAAATGCTACGGTCGGTCGCACTAACTTGACCCAACTATCGGCCGCGGATGACTAAGGCCGCAATGGAAATCACCACGTGATGAGGAGCGGGGAAGTTCAGCATCCGACAAAACCCTAAACAAACGATTGGGCAATGACGTTTAGCTTCTTAGTTGTACCTAGGTTAAACAATTCAGTTTCTTCCGAGTTTTCTACTCGATCAATTTTCTCAATAAACTTTATTAACCATCTCTAGGTGTGTATCTTCTATATTAGTCATGGTATATATAATCCAAGCATTGAAAACATGTCACTCGTAAACTCCAACGATCGACCCCAGATGCCAATTCTTTCGAAATTCCGAAATCCAACCCGCCATCTAGGACAGGAAATCTATGTCTAGTTCAATGTAGCAAGACCTTTTGTGACATGGAAATTATGTGTCGGGTTCTCATAGAGGAAAAGCTTTTAGCTCTTCTCGACCTTGCCGGTATTCTCTTCATCTTCGTTGTAGGCAAATCGCGAGAAGCGGCGAATAGTTTCGCCCTTGAAATAGAAAACGTAAGGAATGGCGCAGCAGGCCAACGCAATGAAAGCCAGCAACGTACTAGCCCACTGGTCACCCAATCGGTCATACATCTGCTCAGTAAAGAGCACCGTGGACGCTCCCCATATAGACCGGAGAAAAGTCTTTGCGGCAAGGGCAGATGCTGCTTGGTGCTGGTACGTATCGACTACAATACCGTTAGTAATTAGCTTTTAGGTGGTAGAGGGCAGGAAAAGCTCACCAAGGTAGTTGTTGGCCGAGTTGTACAGGAAAATAAAGCCGAAACCTACTGGCCAGCCACCGATGGCAGGTCCGAACCAGTGGATCTGCGGGTACGATGTCCATGCGAAGATAAAAAGTCCAATAGGAATAAACCAGCACGAGAACATCATAGGGATCAGCCGTGCCTCTGCTGGGGGCTTTCCGCCATACTTTGCGTACAGCGATAGATAGTGCTTGTTGATAAATGGAGAGCAAGCCGCGCTCATGATGACACCGATGGCCAGGGGAATGAACATAAGACCAGTCGATCCGGCACTCCAGCCTTTTCCACCTTGATACACGACTGGGTACCTAAAGAATCATATTAGAGTGGTGGTACAAGCGGTTTGATATGAACGTGAACTTACGCAACGAAGAACATGTACAGCAGGCCATACAGAACGGACATATAGATCGAGATGAACAAGACGATGGGTTCCAGAAACAAGAGCTGGAATGGGCGGAAGAAGAATATGCGCAGTTTCTCACCCAGCGGCCGAGAATCCAGTTCCGTTTCGGTCACGTACTTGGAGTCGTTCTGTGTCTTCCTGAGTTTCTTGGCTCTCCGTTTCAGGATCGTTGGAGCATAGGTTTCGGGCACAGTGAAGGTGATCAGCACCCAGGCGACGAATGCAAGGATTAACATCAGCCAGTAGAGCCATCTCCACCCCGCTGCATCAGCCAGGTAGCCACCCGCGAGCGGACCAATGGCGGGACCAAGGAAGGGGCTTGCAGAGAAAGCCGCCATAGGGACACCGCGCTCTTCATTTTTCCACAGATCCGCCAAAGTACCACCGACCAGAGTCATCGGGGCGCTAAAAGCAATGCCGTCAATTGCTCTGCACACGATGAGAGTCCCGATATTCTTCGACACCGCACAAGGAATGATGAAGATAACCGCTAAGAGGAGTGTGAGGGCATAGACCGGTCTACGGCCAAACATCTCTGACATGGGTGCAAACGCCATTGGACCTAACCAGTCAGTACCTGAACAAGCGAAGGATGACCACAACACACGTACCAACACCAAAGCCAATGACAAAGACCGTGACGACAACCAGACTAACTTCTCGAGAGACACCAAACTCTTCAGCTGGTCCTTCTATATCGGCCGTAATAACACTACTTGCGAATGCGACGACGAAGCAAGTAAAAGCAACCACCATAGTACAATACCATTTGAACGCCTTGGACCAATTCTTCGGATTTTCCGGATCGTCAATAGTGAATGTCACTAGCTTCCAATCCTCCATTTTCCCTGAAGCAGCAGACCGAACGGGCTTGATGATTTGACCCGCAGCGGTTTCTGTTGTGTATTCTTCTAAATTGGCATCGTGGGTGACTTGGCGTACAGGTAAATCCAAGTAATCTGTGTCTTGCCCAGACCCTGAGAGGGTCCGAGCTGCATCGCTTGAACGTCGTAAGTGATTGTCTTGCATGTTTGTTATGGGCAGAACACTAGGTTAAGCAATTGACTGGTTCGATGGAAAGGCTATCATCAAGCCTTGGAATGGGGCATATGTGCCTCTTATATAGAAACGCATGGCGCAAGATTAAGGCGCAGCCCGTGGATACACAAACGCAATTCCTGGAAGCTAAATTAAGGGGCGCGAATTTTCCAAAAGATACCAGGTAGGAAAGATGCCCAAGATGGCAGCTCACAGGCTCAGCCTTGCATCCAGTTTCCTATCGAATTGCCCGATCTGGAAGGTGGGTCGCTAACCGTATGGGGAGATATGCTACGATAACACTGCTTATCGCAACGTCTGATCGCGACTTGATAACCATCTTCCCGTTTTCTCTCTCTGCCAAGAATATCTCGTTGGGTATTCTTTTTTCTTCCCTTCTCCACTCTAGTTCTACCAGCACATACATACTTACATACATACATGCATTGGCTATAATTGTATGAATCCGTTGCCGAACAGAGTTTTGCCCCACATTCTACACCCAATGGATCCATCTGTGGTGTACATCTATCCTACTTGAGTACTTTCACGGCGTTCTCAACTTATTATCCGAGTCGGCTCTTCGCGGCCAGGCCTAAGTGTGAAGTCTGTTTATACACTAGGCTTAACGAGGTAGCTCATATGATATCACTGAGCCTAAACTGTACTATTTCCAATGCCTACCACTTATATAGATCTATATATATCTCAGTTTATGAGTTACCCTTACGGCCTCATCAGGATTGTAGGCTCTACCATGGTGCACGAGTATCATACTCGGTAGTGTAAATTACAGAAGAAAGACAAATGTGCTGTCAGTGCTGAGCTAGTGCTAACCGAAGGTCTCTGTCCGGGTGCGATATCCGTGTGGATAGCACCGGTTGCTTTTGTCGTGTACGTACTATAGTGTTGAGTATAAAAGTTTGAATGTCTAGATCTGCTGCCAAGACCCTTGGCACCGCGCGATTTTCATTATGTCATCGGAATCCCGGGTCACGGAGGGTATTACCGCATAAGGAAAGGCCCTTCCCGGTCAGGTGTGTCATGGATTTCAATTTTGATTTTTTTTTACCTCTCTCTTTGACTTCTCTTGCTCCAGGTTTTGCTTGTTGCCCGTGAGCTTTGATATGGAGTATCCACTTAACACTCCATGGGGACAGTGCCAGACGGAGATTGTCTCACTTGAATTCGATCCCAAGCAATGTGGACGTAGAGTACCCCCTCCACTTTGCTCACGCTACGGGTTCCTCTCTTGACTGGTGCTTAAAAGTGAATCTCTGTGCTTTTACTATAGTCTAGAAAGATGTTCTTCCAAGGTCGAGAACTTGGGACACGGCCACCATGGACCCATACTCCAGACTTTAAAAGCAATGCCATCCCCATCAACAAGGTGGACACGCGCTCAGTGAAACACTGGGTCTGCCCCGTAGTATGAACCTATCTTCTTACATCAGAAATGTATCCCACTATCCCAAACCCATCATTATGACCCGAAGAGCAATGCATATAATGACTACAACCTGAGGCAGGACATTTCTCCGGGGGTAGAATTTCTCCGGGGCATTGACCACACGTGACTGATAAGGGAAGGTGATAAGCCGAAATCGGCCTAGCGCGGGGCCTTTTTCCCACGCCTCCCAAAAAGAAAGAATTAATTTTTAGACAGCAAGACGGACGAGCAGCTCAAAGCCCGTCGCTGTGCTCCTTATCGCCAGTCGAACTACTAGTTCGAGGTGTGTACCTGTACACATCTCTTCCAACGACTTGGGCCTCTCCTCCTGAGTGTCCTATCTTATTCTTCTTCTCCTTCCTCCCCCGCCTCTCTCGTTCGCCTCCGTCTCCGTTGAGTCATTCCGGGTCCCTCCTACATTCAGAATGACCTCCGCTTCCTCCAATTCCACCTTTCTGGCCCTCCCCGGGTCTGTTGCCTTCTCTCGCTCCCGGGGACATGCAATTGCGGCCAGCATTGGAGCTCAAGATGTTCGAGCCCAATGGATTCACTACGTTCATGCTTCTCAACCCTTGGATGAACCGCAGCAGAACGTTCTGAAGCAGCTCCTGCAATATGGTGATATCACCGACATCCCTCCCTCCTTCAGTGCCGAGGACGGCCAGTTCGATGTCTTTTACGTCTTCCCTCGGACGGGAACTATTTCCCCATGGAGTTCACAGGCCACCGGTATCGCTCACGTCTGTGGCTTGCGCAAGTATGTCGACCGCATTGAGCGTGGATTGAAGATCTCGTGTCTCCGCGCTAGCTCCGCAGAATACAAGTCGGGTTTCCAGGATGTCTTGCACGACCGCATGACACAGGTTCTGGGCCAGGAAGAACCTGACCTGCACCTGATGTTTTCCGAGCACAGCCCTCTTCCCCTTGAGACCATCCCCCTCCACGGAAGCGACAAGTCTCCGAAGGAGGTATTGCAGGAAGCAAACAAACGCTTAGGGTTGGCTCTGGAAGAATCTGAAATTGAATACATTGCGGAAGCCTATGGTCCCAATGGCCCTATTGCCCGTGACCCTACCGATGTCGAGCTCTTCATGTTTGCACAGGTCAACTCGGAACACTGCCGCCATAAGCAGTTCAATGCTTCCTGGGTCATCGATGGAAAACAAATGCCCAACAGCTTGTTCGCGATGATCCGGAATACACACAAGAAAAACCCAGAGTACACAGTCAGTGCCTACAGCGACAATGCTGCTGTTCTTGAGGGAGATGTAGCCGCTCACTGGGCGCCCGACGCTACCACCGGGGAGTGGAATCATACGAAAGAGATTGTTCACTTCTTGGCTAAGGTCGAAACCCACAACCATCCTACGGCGGTATCCCCATACCCTGGCGCCGCAACCGGCTCTGGCGGTGAGATCCGTGACGAAGGTGCTGTCGGACGAGGCTCCAAACCCAAGGCAGGTCTTGCCGGATACTGTGTCTCCGACCTGCAGATTCCTGGCTTGAAACAGCCATGGGAACTGGATGTGGGCAAACCGAACCACATCGCTAGCAGCTTAGATATCATGTTGGAGGCTCCCATTGGTAGCGCGGCTTTCAACAACGAATTCGGACGGCCTTGTATTTCTGGCTATTTCCGTACTTTGCTGACAGAAATCGATATTGGCAACGGCCAGAAGGAAGTTCGAGGCTACCATAAGCCCATCATGCTTGCCGGTGGTGTCGGAACTGTCCGGCCCCAGCATGCCATCAAGAAGCCAGAAGTTGTAAAGCCTGGTGCTTTCCTCGTCGTCCTTGGTGGGCCTGCCATGCTGATCGGTCTGGGTGGTGGCGCCGCCTCCAGTATTACCTCGGGTGAAGGTTCTGCTGAGCTGGACTTTGCTAGTGTGCAGAGAGGCAACGCCGAAGTCCAGCGGAGAGCACAGGAAGTGATCAACGCTTGTACCGCTATGGGTGATAACAACCCTATCAAGTTCATCCATGACGTTGGTGCTGGAGGTCTCTCCAACGCCCTTCCCGAACTGATCCATGATTCCGGCCTGGGTGCCACTTTTGAGCTTCGTGAGATTGACAGTGCCGACAAGAGCATGAGCCCCATGCAGATCTGGTGCTGCGAAGCTCAGGAGAGATACGTTATGGCTGTTGGGGAGGAGTCCATGAACAAGTTCACAGCTATTGCCAACCGTGAGCGTTGTGGCTTCTCCGTTGTTGGTCGTGGAGGTGGAACGTCCGAGGAGGAGAAGAGGCTCGTTCTCATGGACAGGGACTCGACTGAGTACCCCAAGCCTATCGACTTGCCCCTGTCCGTCCTATTTGGAAAGCCTCCTAAGATGACTCGGGTCGTTGATTCCCGTAAATTGAAACTTCCCGCCGTCGATGCAACCCTTACGAAGTACCTGCCTGCTCTTGCACCCAACCCTCTCGAGCTCATCGGGGAGGCTGCCAACAGAGTACTCTCTCTTCCCGCTGTTGCCTCCAAATCTTTCCTGATCACGATTGGTGACAGAACCGTTGGTGGTCTCACTGCACGCGACCAGATGGTCGGTAGGTGGCAGACTCCTGTGTCTGACGTCGCTGTCACTGCCACAGCATTGCTTCAAGGAGTTAAGACTGGTGAGGCCATGGCCATGGGTGAGAGACCAAGCCTTGCATTGATCTCTCCTGCTGCTTCGGCACGTATGGCTGTTGCGGAGTCCCTCATGAACATTGCCGCTGCCGACTTGGTTGACCGTCTCAGCCACGTGAAGCTCTCCGCCAACTGGATGTCCGCTAGCAGCCACCCAGGTGAAGGTGCCGCCATCTACGAGGCTGCGGAAGCCATTGGGATGGATCTTTGCCCCAAGCTTGGTATCAGCATTCCTGTCGGAAAGGATTCCATGTCCATGAAGATGAAATGGACTGATGAAGCCTCTAAGGAGGCGAAGGAGGTTACTGCGCCTATGTCTCTTGTCATCTCGGCTTTTGCACCGGTTGGCAACTACCGCAAGACCTGGACTCCGGCTCTTCGTCGTCTGGAGGACGTCGGCGAGACCGTCCTTATGTTCGTCGATCTCTCCTTCGGCCGCAAGACTTTGGGAGGCTCTGCCCTTGCTCAGGTCTTCAACCAGGTGGGTGACGACTGTCCTGATGTCCGTGATGTTGAAATATTCAAGGACTTCTTCGATGCCACTCAACAATTGCAGGACGCGGGCATTGTCCTGGCCTACCATGATAGATCTGATGGTGGTCTGTTCACCACCTTAGCAGAGATGATGTTTGCCGGCCGTTGCGGTGTCGAGATCATGCTCGATAACATCTGCCCCAGCTCCGGCACGAAGGATGTCGTGGAGACTCTGTTCACTGAAGAGCTTGGAGCTGTGTTCCAGGTCCGCAAGGAACACGAGATCCAGTTCCGCTCCTGCTTTGCCACATGCGGCCCCCCTGCTGGCCTGATCCACAAGATTGGACGAGTTTCCGAGAGAACTAAGCAGAATCTTGCCATTTATCACGGACACACTTTGGTGTATCGCAACAACCGTGCCAACCTTCAGCAGACCTGGTCCAGCACTTCGTACCATATGCAGAAGATGCGTGACAACGCTGCTTGTGCTGATCAGGAATATGCCAACATTCTTGATGATGCCGACCCTGGTCTGTCATGGAACCCAACTTTCGACCCCAAGGATAAGGCTCTCCCTATGCTCACCAGCCTGACCTCGATGTCTCCTTTCAGTAACAAGCCTCGCGTAGCTATTTTGCGTGAGCAGGGTGTGAACAGCCAGGCTGAGATGGCTTTCGCTTTCAACATGGCTGGCTTCTCCGCCGTCGATGTCCACATGACCGACATCATCTCTGGACGTGTGTCTCTCGCCAGCTTTGTTGGTATGGCTGCCTGCGGTGGTTTCTCTTACGGTGATGTTCTTGGTGCCGGTCAAGGCTGGGCCAAGTCTGTACTGCTGCACGAGAACACTCGTTCCGAATTCCAGAGCTTCTTCGAGCGTCCTGACACCTTCGCTTTGGGTGTCTGCAACGGTTGTCAATTCCTGTCTCGTCTGAAGGAGTTGATCCCGGGCGCCCAAAACTGGCCCAGCTTCGAGCGCAACGCCAGCGAGCAGTATGAAGGCCGTGTCTGTATGGTTCGCGTCTCGGACCCTGATCCCTCCAGACCCAGCGTCTTCTTCCACGGCATGGACGGCACCTCGCTGCCTATCGCCGTCGCCCACGGCGAGGGTCGTGCCTCCTTCTCCCCCTCTTCCAACGTCACCGCCCAATCCTTCGTTCAGGAAGGTCTCGCTCCCGTCCAGTACGTTGACAACGCCGGCCTCAAGCCAACCATGAAATACCCATTCAACCCGAACGGCAGTCCCGAGGGTATCGCCGGTATCCGCAACGCCAACGGCCGTGTCCTGGCCATCATGCCTCACCCCGAGCGTACCGTCATGGGCGGTATCGCCAGCTGGCTGCCCGCCAAGGCTCAGGAATGGGGTGACATCGGTCCCTGGGGCCGTGTCTTCTACAGTGCCAGAAGATGGGTCGGTTAAAAGTTTGAAGTCTTTCTTCACTTCAGTAGCTGAAACTGGATTGTATATGCTTGGTCATATCGTCTGTTTATGTGGGATAAGTTATCCCTAAAAAGAAAATCTATTCCCGTAGAAATTGGTTGTCATTGCGACATCTTTCTATATTTTCCCTGGTTTGGGATGTTCCAGGATGAAATTTTGATACGATGTCATGCTTAGGTAAATTATAAATGAATTAAAGATTTTTTATTGTTCTCACTTTCATCCTATTCGAAGGACTTTGTTTTCCCATGACTTTTATCATCAAGCCGAGAATCTCACTCAAAGAGACTATTACGACAAACGCACAACACAGTCATGGTAATCATTATCATAATCCAGAAAACAATACTCATACATGATCCGCCGTCCGCTCCTTCCTCCACTCCAGCCTCTCAGCTAAAATCTCCCAGCTAACCTGCGCATTAGCACGACCCACACCCTTCAATCCAGCGGCCAGGAAACCAAGAAGTTGATTGAACTGATCCTGGGTTCTTTTCACTTGTTGTAAGTATTGTGTTTCGTGAACTGGTATCTGTTTATTGTCGTGTTCAGGCTCCTCGTCTTCGTCTTCCTCTTCATCACTCTGGTATTTTTCCTGGCCGTATTCTTTCTGGGCAGAGTTGCTTTGGGCATAGCGAGTAGATTGAAGATCGGAGAAAGAGACACAGAGGTCGAGGAGGGAGATGATCGCTTCGTAAAGGGTGACTAGGTTTTGGGAGAGAAGGCATTGGTCTTCCAATGAGGACATGTAAGATTGGTGGACGGACACCATTGTGTCGACGTCGTTGCAGGCTGAGAGGTCTTCGCGGAGTGAATCAGTGGTAGTTGAGATGACGAAGTCGGTCATATGGCTGTATAGTGTGTTGAGGAACCAAAGCATGTTATGTCGCAGGGCGTAGGCCTGGGCGTTCTTTCTGGCTTCGGCGATTTGGGGTGAGTATTGTAGGCGTTGTTTTACGATTGTGTGTTTTGCTCTGCGGATTTGCATGAGGAATGTCGAGAGGCGTTGGTAGCTTAGGATGGCGTCTTTCGTAATGATGTTGGCTACGGGCCAAGGGAGGACGTAGTCGAATGAGATGGCTTGAAGCAGCTTAACGGAGCGACTGTGGGTATGTGATTTGTTGGTGGGGTCTTTGGATGATCGGACTATAACTCTGGATGGGTCGATGAAAGGTAAGATACTGAATGCACTTTGGGCGAGTTCGGTGAGCAGATATCGATCGTCCCAGGCTCCTCTACCTCGGTCGATAAGGTCGAAGATTTTATGGTCGATGGGTCCGAATACGCTCATGTCCTTGCAATGGTAGATATGTTCTAGCGCTTGAAGCGAGACCCATAGCCCACACTGCTGATCAAGTTCTCTTCGCAGTAGTGATGATGTGAAGGAGTGGTTCTCGTCTACTATTCGCCCGAAGGCCGAGTCGAGTAATGCTGAGAATGGCATATAGACGGAGGCAGAGTCTTCCGGGAACACGTCTCTAAGCGTTAATGAGCTCTTTCTCGCGTGTGCCTCATCCTCTGACACATCTAAGTGTCGTAGAAAGACCATGCTTTTGCCTGCGACGAAGATCTTGCGAGCGACAGGTTGGACAAATTTCGGTGCACTCGAAATCCATGCCGATTCATCCAGTGTATACCATCCATGCCATAAGGTTCGTAGGTCTTGGTCATTACTGCGGTTGTCGCGGATGAAAAAGGAGCCTTGGACAGTCTCCTCCAACTCTCCTTTTTCCATCCAAAGGCGAATTGGGCGCGCATAGGTTTCGAAGCACGAAAAAAACAGTTGAGCCAGGAACTTGAACTCTTTCTCGTCACCAGTAGCTTGCGTCATACAGACGGAGTTGTAAAGGAGATCAAGACAACGCACTGGGCTATCCGATGCGTCATGTCTGAGATTAGATACAATTTCTGCTAACAAAAGAAGCAGCTTTGATTCGCGGAGAGCGCTCTCGTGTAGCTGTAGAAGACTGACCGCAATCATTCCTGATTGCGAGAGGTACTGTGACTGCACATTAGACAAAAACCCGTCAAACTCGCGCAGGCGATCCTCGATGCCCCGGTGAAAAGTTTGCAGGTAAGGAATAACCCGCGGGACCTGGTTGTATCGTCTTAATATGTCTATTTTTGACCCAATTGAACAAAATGAACGTAGTAATGAAGATAGCGTTTCACTTGATAAATGCTCCAGCGAGTATTTTCGATCTACCTCAACGCTTTCATGATGACGCCAAAATAAGGATGTAGGTAGGCCTTGTAGCATGAATATTGTCTCTCTTACAATCTGAAGCTCGGTGAGAACGCGAGACTTGCCTCCATGCTGTTCAGTGTCGAAGCCAGTTTCATTTCGCCAGAATTGGGCGGTCTTGATCGAAACCACAAGGTCTTCATCTTCTCCTGAAGAAAATAGGTCCTCTGGAATCACGTAGTCCTCTTCTAGGGCTATGGAGGTTTGAGGCAAAGATCGTCCATGATAGCTATCGCTTGATACGGACGAGAGGTCATCCTCAGAGGATCCAGCGCCGAAGTCTACAGATTCCCATATATCCTCCTCACAATACGCGGTTCCAGAAACATCTAACTCTGTCCAAGATAGGGATTCCACACGCTCTTGAGGCTTCTTTATACTCTCAAGGCGATCTACCTTTGACAGCTGAGCAGGGCGATCAGCAAGCTGCAACAATAACGATAGGATCTCAGGGAAACATGAGTTCTTGTGTTCATTTAACTCTGTGAGACGGACGCGGAGAGCGTCTGCTAAGTCATCTTTATTGAGAACCTGGAACTTTTCTTGGAGTCCCTCTAGCTGGTTCGCAACCGCAAACTGGTCCGTACGGACATGAGCATTTGCTCTTAGAGTATCTTCGGTACGACTTTTCAAGATTTTGAAACGGGGGTTTCTTTTATCAACTTTGGCGACGGTCGCAACCAACTCGTCGGTTAGCGCACTAATGCTGGCGGGAATGGCCATGCCGGTTGGTTGGAGGGGTAATCTGCAGAACTAAGCCAGCAGCTAACGCACAGATTCCCCATTGCCCATGACAAGGAAAAGGGGCAAGTCGGTAGAATTGCGACAGCTTTAGAGGGAGGGTTACGCGGCTTTTGTATTGATTGGCGGCGGCAGTTGACGTGTTGTTTGAGTCGCCACGCTAGGCCCGTTGTGGGAAAGGCGGCATCGAGACCTCCAGCGAAGTCTCTCCTATACCAACTCTATATTCATTATCTTTTTTCCCTCCTTCCTGCCTCTTGCTTGCTGCCGTTTCGCACTCAGTCAAAGTCAAGATGGCTGTCGCAAGACCCATTCGCATGCTGGGTGCGTCATGCATCATTCTCATCCTCTTCCTGATCTTTCAAATGAACAAGGGGCCTACTAGCATCATTAGTAAGGGGCCTAAAGGGGAGTATACCGGCATACAAAACGACCCTCTCAAGGAGCGTATGTTTTCCCTCCCGTTTCTCCTTGGCTGTCTTATAATATGTGTACCGTGCATATCCGAGGCTGACAGTACAACTTCTTCTTCACAGCGACCGGAGAACCCGAAGGACATTTATGGCGAGCCGACGAGAACGATTATGCCCCCGACAGTGCCAACTCCGCCCGGACCAACGCGGCGCTCATCTCTCTCGTCCGGAACGAGGAGCTGGAGGAGTTGATTCCAACAATGCGCGATTTGGAACGGACGTGGAACAGCAAATTTAATTACCCCTGGATTTTCTTCAACGACAAGCCGTTCACAGAGGAGTTCAAGAAGCGCACACAAGCGCTAACCAAGGCAAAGTGTCAATATGGTATGGAGGATCGAAACTATATCCATTGGATGGTTGGTCTAACTATCCTCAGAGCAAGTACCGAAGGAACACTGGGATGTCCCCGATTGGATCAACATGGACCTCTTCCGCGAATCCGCCGAGGTGCTGAAGGAGCAGGGCATTCAGTATAGCGACAAGATATCCTACCATCAAATGTGCCGCTGGAACAGTGGCCTCTTCTATCAACACCCGGCCCTTAAGAACTACCGTTACTACTGGCGTGTCGAGCCCAAGGTTCAGTTTTTCTGTGACGTTGATTATGATGTCTTCCGATTCGTAGAGGACCGCAACATCACATACGGTTTCACCATTAACCTTTTCGACGCTCCCCAGAGTATCCCCACTCTCTGGCCAGAGACGAAGAAGTTCCTCGCCGCGAACCCGACTTATCTGTCCGACAACAATATGCTGGGCTGGTTGACGGACGACCAATTGCGACCAGAGCACACTGATGCTGCAAATGGATACTCTACTTGCCACTTCTGGTCCAACTTTGAGATCGGTGATATGGAGTTCTTCAGGGGAGAAAAGTATTCTGCTTACTTCAATCATTTGGATCGCGCGGGTGGCTTCTACTATGAACGTTGGGGCGATGCTCCTGTGCACTCGATTGGTCTGGGTTTGTTCGCAGATGCGGCGAAGGTTCATTGGTACGTAAAACGATTCCATATTTCACTTTCTGCCCACGCTGACTAGGTTACTCATGACAGGTTCCGCGACATCGGATACAACCATATCCCTTACTACAACTGCCCCAACTCGCCCAAGTGCTCCGGCTGCACCCCAGGCAAGTTCTACGCCGGCGAGCCTTTCCTGGCCAAGGAAGATTGCCGGCCTAGCTACTTCAAACATGTTGGAACCCATTAATCTTCTGTAACGTCCTATTACATTCTCTGGAAGCGCTCGCAGCGAGTCAGCAACCGTCCCGTCTCTACGCGGGATAGGCTGTGTCAGCTGCAGCGAACGGGCATGGTTTCTCTTGATGGATCTGTATATTATCAGACTTGGGACTCAGCGAGTCCACTTCGGGCACAAGAACGTCCCGTTATCCGACATCTAACGACCTCAGTGCGCGACTATCACGACTGGTTTCTTCCATTGTACATCGCATACTCAGCATTGACGACCCTAAGCACTTTAACTTGTTTATCTTAAAATCCTGGCGGCGTTGAAAGGATCGGTTATGGTCTTTTTTATTCGATTTTCATTCCCATATTTACCTTAAAATATTCCATATTTGATATCTAGCCGCGTTGTGCTATCTTGATCGAACTGCTGCCGGCCTTTGTTGTACCTATATATTTCGTGGCATTTCAAACTGGTCTTCTTGTGACGAGGAAACATTAGACTGGCGCATCCTTTCTCTTTTCGTTATCTAGTTTGCCATACCACCATCTAGTTCGTCGTTAACATCTGCATATTGACAGATGTGCTTTGAACGACACGAAAAGTGTGTACATCATGACCATTAGGCACCCATTCTATGCTTCCAGTGGACATCAAAACAACCCCCTTGAATTTTCACTATCTCCAATAATACAGAGTACAATCAAATGCTCACAAGATTTATAGTAATAGTAGCACTGGTATAGAAAAGCACGTGTGCACCTCCAATCAACCCCCGAGACAGTAGGGCTCCAGTCGGAAGATGGGGGTAGATCAAACCCATCAAACAGACACGGGGGACACCTCCACCAACTGCATTCTAGAGTATGTATACAGCTTTCCTATCTAATCGACTGGCACAGTGGGACAAAAAAGTGATTTGGTATGACGAGACTATGGTCGATTATTTACTGCTCGCCGGGGTAGAGCTCTTCACGGAGAGCAACGCCGAGTTCCTGGCGGAGACCCTCGAGGGCCTCGAGATATTGCTTGTACTGGTCCTGGGTCT
This sequence comes from Aspergillus novoparasiticus, assembly GCA_009176405.1. Taxonomy (NCBI): domain Eukaryota; kingdom Fungi; phylum Ascomycota; class Eurotiomycetes; order Eurotiales; family Aspergillaceae; genus Aspergillus; species Aspergillus novoparasiticus. The sequence goes on from ML733394.1 coordinate 460,159, forward strand.
CGACCTTGGCCTTGATACCTAATTGGACGAGCCGTGTGAGTTTATGACTGTTTCACAGAGTCACGACAAAATGCAGGGGAAGATATGGGGGATGCGCACCCTCGAAGACACGGACAGCGGTGGGGAAGTCGTTGACGCGGCGAGCGGCCCTGAGAGCGGCGGAGAGGACCTCAACGGAAGGGACGAGATCGTAGGCGAAACAGTTGTTCAGGTTGCGCTGAATTCATAGCAAATATATCAGCATTGACTTATCTCACATGTAATATAGATACGCATGGTGGTGTGGAGCGATCTGCCAATGGCAGGCTGGATGATTATAAAACCGAGATCCAAGTGGGTAAGGGCCATATATGGAATGATCTCTGTGCGAGAGAAGCCTGGCTTACCTGGAGCTCGAAGACATCCTGCACACCGTCGAATTCCTTCTCGAATCTGTTGCGTTGCAAGCGTTAGTGGGAATGGAGGCCCTTTTTTTTATTTTCCTTTTTTTCTCCCGGCGATAGATTCCGACAGCAGGCATCAGGAGATTACGGCCAACCGGATCGAGCCCCTGCTGTCGTTGTTCGAGGCTCGCTCTCGGCTCGTCGCAGGCTCAATGGCTAACTGGTTGGGCTGGCATACCTGGCAGAGAACTCCTCGTATGTCTCATCCTCATGGTGACCGCCGAGACGCTTGGAGGAGGTGCTGAAGGCAGGACGGTTGATAGCGAGAGCAACCGGGGTCTGCAGGCGGGCCCGGGGCAATTGAGGAGCTCTGAAGAGGCTGGCAGGGCGGACGGCGCGGGTCGCGACACGGAAGACAGAGACGGGCGACATTGTGAGGGGGGGTTGGAATGGAGACGCGGGCGAATTGACGTGGTGAGAGGAGAGGAGGATGGGCAAGGTGTGGACGAGGTTGAAGTCAGAGGACAAGGACGGCTGCGCTAGGATTTTGCGGGTGGTGTGAGGCGGTGGGTGCCTCAGGTTTCGCAAGCGGTCGTCCGTCATCGATTCCTTTGGCGGGCTCCCGTTCACGCCCGATGGTGGCCTGAGGCTGCGATCGCTGTCATTCGCTCGTTCCGGCTCATGATTTGTATTTCTTGGTTCTGATTGGTTATAACATAGTCGTGTCAACGCTGGGTAGTGATTGGTTCGACTATTCCGGTTCTTCCATCCTTCTCCTTCAATAACAACCTCAAGTATTGACATCCATGATTTTAATATGGTCAAATTTTGAGAACCTCTATCCTGGGGGTTTTTATAACAATCGATTCCAATGCTCAAAGAATTGAAAAAAGTATTCGAAATGGAAATAAGAAGAATATGAAGATGTATTCCACCAATCAGCTTGAGTAGATTTGTTCGTCACTCCTTCATAAAGGCTTGCGTAATGCAATTCTCATTACATTGTCCCCTGTCAGGAGCAGCCTTCCAGGCCATGGACTTATATTATCGTATACCTGTATAATTAAAAATTATATACTAACGTTCTCCTCTTGGTTCGGAAGGGGAATACGAGGCTATCGGTCATATATATCAAAGAAGGTCGAATTGTACTTTGTGCGTGCAGCTTTAGTAATAAAGCTGGGGAGAGAGGTCACGACAGTGGGATATTATACTTGGCTCCCGAATTGGCCAAGTTGAAACATCGATGATCTGATAAGATATTCCTCATGAAGAGGTTCGAATTCCCCAATCAATCTACATGTAAACTGGGAGACCAAAAATAGCGACAGTGTTCTGGCCCGGCACATACGGTGGTGCCTGAGGCGACAACCTGAGTGACTCGAGATAAGATCGTTGACAACCAAGAATGACATCGGTTGCAAGCACATCCCTATAAATCTACGCTGGTTGAATCAAACTATGCCCTCCGCTTGTTCTTATCCTTTGACCTTCGGAGACTTTTGTTGAGAGCGGATCTACGATTAATAATCTGCCCTTGAACCCAACCATTTATCAGCAACGATTTCATCATCATTCTCGGCATACCGAGGTACTAGCGAGGTATTTAGGTCAAGATCTAGGGATAGATTCAAAGTCTCTCTTATCAACTTATCCTACCATTCTACTTCAGAAGTGTATCTATTTTCCCAGCTCATCATTCCTCATCACGGTTTCCACGAATAAAATGGCGTCCGCGGTCATCAACCAGATTGCTATCCTTACTCCCAAGGAGGGAAAGTTTGACGATGTGGGTACCTATCAACAGTGGCCATCTTATCCAGCATAAAGCACTTATGGTCAAGATGAGCGGCACTTCAGTCGAAACATGGAAATCGAGGCTAATGATCCCTGTTCGCCGTATAGCTCGCCGCTGAACTGGCCAACATCACCCGAAACGTGCAAGAACACGAGCCCGAGACTCTTGTATACTATGCTTATGCCGATGCCAAGAAGGAAGAGATCATTGTCGTTGAGAGGTTGGTCCATCCTTCGGCTGTCTGGAAATTGTCTTTTCTTCGATTCCTATTGACAACAACATTACTAGATATGTGAACCAAGCTGCGTTGGACAAGCACCGGGCAGCACCTTACTTCCAGGATCTCATCAAGAAGGCTCCGGAGCTGTTAGGCAAACCCTTGGAACTCAAGGTTGGCAGTGAGTTGCTCCAGGAATCTGCGCAGGTTGTCCGGGTGTAGAATATGAGCTTTGGTCTTCTCTTTTATAATTTGATGACATCGTTCCACATGACGTATTTTGATTGAGTATCTTCTCTATAAGCATCAAGCTCGCTATATCTCTGAAAGCTCAGGAGAGACCGACCTCGCTGGAATGTAGATGCCGTGCGGGGTTGTTCCCCTAAGATAGAGTTCTTTTAACTCTTTGTCCATGCCAACAGTCTACTGCACGATGTCTGTCGCGCATGCACTATTTTTATTTTGTCTATTGTATACCATGTCAACAACTCGACTTCTGTATATTTTTTTAGTACAATATACATATATATAAAAGAAGAAAATTCTAATTTGATTCACCTTTCATATGTGAGAAAAAAAGGTTGTCTTGATGAAGTGTAAAAGTCAAATGAATATACACAGAACCATGCTGTATTTATGGCGGGAAATATATATCAATCAAATAGTCATGATGAAATGTATATAGTTGTTTATTTACAAACTTGACCACCAACGTTTATACTAAGATTAATCTTTCTGTCAGACTAAATCTTCAATTACATTCAATAAAAATGCTGTAAAGGAAAATTACTCAACGTAGATCTAAGCAATGTGAATGTGGTCCATGAAAAGTAGTTCCCATGGCGATGCACGTCAAGAGATTGCGGCGGGTAATTAGGAGATGGAGGTCGGTGGGACTAGTACCAACTAGTAGGCTCATCTATTATTGAGCTCCCATGACTTGGCGGACCCTAATTGGTAGATCTGAGGGAGGTGAAATTGGACTCCATCGGACTGCCTGGGACTAGTAGTAACCACGGATTCTACTCAAGTATGTGCATGTGAAAATCAATGTGGTCTGTTCGCTGTCTGTTCTATCTGGAATTGCCAATGGTTCTGAATAAATGAAGTCTGCGCTCTGTCCATATTGTACCCCAAGCACCGTACAACCGGATTATGATCATCATCGGTAGTTTTAGGAAATTAAGGCAAAGGAACCGGAAAAGTCGATGCCTGAAAACGGATTCCGGAACCACGGGAAGGCACATGATCCGCAGGCCCTAATGAACAGCCGCCCCTTTTTATCAAGACCGAGGCCCGTCCCCTGATTGGCTGAACCTTGCGGACGTGCCGGCGAAACCAAAAAGGGACCCCAACCAGAAAAAAAACGACACGCGGAGAAGAATCGAATCTCCTTGCGCCTGCTCTTTCTTCGCTTTTCCTCTCCACCTCCTTGTCTCGTCTCTGCAACCCAACCCCAGTCGACATTTTCTTCTTCTTTTCGTTTCTATTCCTTTAATATCCTTCTCTTTCTTCTCTTTCTTCTCTTGCGCTCCCTTTCCCTTTCCTCTTCTTGTCATTCCTTGTACTGTTTTGACAGGTTGCCTTGCAGCATTCCGGAGGAGAGAAAAGCATCTGTAGTCAGGGCTTTTTTCTTTCTTCTTTTGACAACGACTATTCTAGCATAGTGCTATTGTTAGGTCTTGTATACGCTCGATCTTCGTGTTTCGGCCTCCCCATTCACAATGGCGCTCGAATTCTTACAGAATGTGCCCCGTCCGACCATTGATCGGCCCTTTGGCATCCACCTCTGGCCCATCTTCGACCAGGCTTTCGAGAAAGTCGTGGGCTATCCTGCCAGCGAGTTCAAGTTTGTTGAGGGAGAGACCCCCATGTCCGGATTCCGGGAAACCGCCGCGATGCTTGTCACCTACTACATTGTAATTTTTGGAGGCCGTATGGTCATGAAGAATTTCCCTGCCCTGAAGCTCAACGCCTTGTTCATGATCCACAACTTCTACTTGACCGCGATCAGCGCGACTCTGCTGGCCCTTTTCATCGAGCAGCTTCTGCCCACCATCTGGAGAAATGGAATCTTCTTCGCCATTTGCGACTACCAGGGTGGATGGACTCAGCCCCTGATTGTTCTGTACTATGTTAGTGCTGCGACGATGATCAAATTAGACCAGCGATGGGAATGCTGACGCGCAAATAGCTCAACTACCTGACCAAGTACCTGGAACTCCTCGACACCGTCTTCCTGTTCCTCAAGAAGAAGCCTTTGACCTTCCTCCATACCTATCACCACGGTGCCACCGCTCTCCTCTGCTACACCCAACTTATCGGTTTGACTGCCGTCCAATGGGTTCCTATCACCATTAACCTTTTGGTCCACGTTGTCATGTACTGGTACTACTTCCAGAGCGCCCGGGGCATCCGCATCTGGTGGAAGGAATGGATCACCCGTCTTCAGATCATCCAGTTCGTTATCGACCTTGGTAAGTAACCTGGCTATTGATGTTCGGAAGGGACCGCCGCTAATCAGACATCAGGCTTCGTCTACTTCGCATCCTACACCTACTTCTCGTCCACCTACTTCCCCTGGGCACCCAACATGGGCAAGTGTGCTGGAGAGGAATTCGCTGCCTTCGCCGGAATGGCTATCCTTAGCTCCTACCTGTTTTTGTTCATCTCCTTCTATATCGCTACCTACAACAAGGCTGCCAAGACCGGCCGTCCCCGTCGCAACACTGGCAGACAGGCTGTTATCGATATGGCCAAGATGGAGGTCGTCCCTTCTGCCAACGGAAGCGCAGCCAATGGTAGCGCCAAGTCTAACGGAGCGGCGACCGCTTCTGGCCGCTCCAACGGCCCCGTCACCCGCTCCCGCAAGGCCTAAGCCTATAATATCTCTTTGGCGTTTTGGAATGACATTGGCACGACCTATGGAGCGATCCGCTTGGTATAATCATACCTTGAGTGGGCCTACGGGAGGGCCAGCACAATCTCGTTCCAAGAGTTCTATCCGCTTTGGTCCCGTTTTAGTTCTGATTGGCTCTTTTGCCAAGTCATGGCGAAAGACACCAAGAACGAGATACTACTCGATTTGCATACTTCAACCGTTTAATTTGGTGCTCAATGTTCTATCTGTTTAATGTATGACCATTATGATATTGGTCGCCTTCACTTCGCGACCATGATGCACGTCAATGTCGCTTTGCTGCATACGAATGTGCACTACCAGCTTCCAGCTAATGTGTGAAGGGTTCTCTTCTGCCTGGGAACGCGTCGCAGTGACCTAAATTGCCCCGCTTGTTTCCGGTCTGTATTCTACCTTTATTATCACGTCTTCTGCCGGGTGCTGCTGGTTGCACCCGTCCTTTTTTCCTTTTCTTTTCCCCCATCAATGTCTTTTTACACCATTGTGAAGTTTTATAGATGCCAGCTAAACTTAAATGTAATCATGGTCATGTGTGTTTTCTTTTACCAGATGAACAGAAAAATGTTTCGATATTATTGCTAATGTATATATATTTGCTATACTTGCTGAAATATATGCCGAAATCCTCATTTCCAAGCACTTGTAGTCAGGTCCACATGTTGAAAAGTCCCCCAACATTTACTGTCCGTATTGTAGGATATGCATCCAAGCAAGTCCATGTAAGAGTCGACTGATATATGGGATAATGTATATAGTCCTAAATCCTTACCACAAGAGAGAGGGTCTACTATAGGTACATATTGTAATCATATCAGACATTCAATATTTCTCAAAACTTCATCCATAGAAAAGACCCCCCGAAGTACACAAGCTCAGGATAGTAGATATATTTATTCATAGTCATCACAAAATAGAATCAAATACTAACTTCGGACCTTTTCAATCTACAACACATTTGATAGAGAAACACTTCATCACTGTTCATGATCGGAGTCGCACCCTGCTGATATATATTTTTCTATATATACGCAGATGCTAGATCAAACGCTAGTCTTCCAAACAGACCGTATATATACGCTAACTCTGAAAATATATTCACAAAGACTGAATACTACAAGATTAGAAAAAAAGAAAAAGAAGAACTATAATAAAACAGATGAAAGGACTATGGCCTAACAAACATGACCGAGTATCAGATTAGAATATCAACGTACCATGAGACTTTGTATTTCTTCTAGTAAGGACGTCTATTAAAGGGTAATCGGAGTATTCTGGAATTGAACTTCAATTTAAGAGTCTGAGAGGTGCTGTGGGGATTGTGGTGATCTTGTTGAATGGAAGGAAATTTGTGAGAGAGCTTTGGGAGTCAGAGTGATAAGACAGGTAATGGTGTGTGATGTGAATGAGCTAGAGTGGCATAGGGTATATGGAGATAAATGAGTCAAAGGTTACTTGTTAGGATAGAGAACCTGAAGGGCTGAACCTGTATTGGAATAGCTGTATAGTGTAAGGTAGCGAGACCATTCTCATTGTAGGGTGAATACGCAACTGGTCCCTAAGAGAGTTAGGGGGGCCTTCAAGGTATACTGAAGGATGCAAAGTGCAGTGATCAGTGGCAAAGGAGGGCTCGGGCTGATAATGTGCATAAATGAGATGTTTATCCAGAGTAATGGCAGAGTTCTGCCGTCTTATCATGCTTCTGTATAAAAGATGGTTGATAACAAGATTACCCGAGATAAAATGCAAGGGGCTATATGGTATTTGCCATCTATCAGTCTTTTCATAGAAGAATATCGGAAGTATAAGGTGATTCGGAGAGTTGATATGGTGACATCGTCTGATACCATGATTTCCCTTTTGGGTTTGTGCTGGCGACACCGGATATCTCGCGGGGACGGGGCGGACAAGATGCTTTTCATGTGGGTTTTCACTCTTCACAGAAAGGCCGGAGATGAAGGGAATAAGAAGGTGCCGCCTACCAAGTAAGCTATGCTTTTATTCCACAATGCTAGAGCGTAGAGTCCATCGTCGAAGGAATCTCCAAGAGAACCATCCGCAACTACGTGTAAGCTTGAACAACATGAGCTGATACCAAGAACACACTTCAATACATTATGTAAGGGCAGTTGCCACGTAAAATTAGCGATTAATTAACACACACGCTTATGAGTCAATGATTCAATGCCATGAGAACCAAGGTTTGATTTATACAGATCAGATCATATATGTGACATCTCGCACTTTAGGGCTCTTTCTCCCATTTGCCCAAAGTTTATTTATAGCAAGTTCCGTTTTCTTCGAGGTGGATATTTAGTGGAGAGTCTCGGAGGACTATTGATTTTTAAATTGCTTCCGAAGTCTCGGAGAACACTATCTGTCTTGAATCATCCACAAACGGAGTACACGGGTAAAGTACTGTCTAGCCTAACCATTCGAGCAGACCATGGTTGACGTCAATAATTCTGAATACTATTGGCACTTGAAACTCTCCTTCCAAGATGTCTTGCAGTCAAAGTTTGTTTATTGACTTCGAGCAAGAAATCCCCCGTCTTTTCCATTTGGTGGATCCGGTGCCTGGATATGATATGACATCTTGGCGACTTTTCCCTTTCCGAATGAGGCCGGATGTGACGCTGAATTAGGTGATCGTGCACTGAGCGCATTGGTGCGTGTACGGACTGCCTAATGAGATGAGCAGCAGATGAAATTAACTTCAGCCACGATTATGCTGACCCCAATGCTCAAGATGACGAGTACTAACGATCGCCCCTACTATGGGCAGGTTCAAACAGACATGAGTCCGTCGTCATGGCTCTCCTCGCAACGGACGGGGTGGAGCTTAACTCTGGGACGGTCACCAGACGATAGTAAAACAAACAGACAGACGCCTTTTATAGTAACCAAGGCAGCTTCAGAGACGCGTACCGTCTTGCTGTTAAGGGCGTGCATATGGTTTCGAAAGACAACCGTGGATGCACTCCTCTTTCGCTCGCCGCTCGCAGAGATCGTACAGCAGCAGCTTATTGTTGAAGGCGTCGATCTAGACGGTGAATGGAAAGAGAACCATGGACTTGATGCCCTGATACCTGCACAATACGAAACTCTAAGGCAGCTGAGCTCCTGTTTTGCACGGGACGCATGAAAATTGACCCGAGTGTTGAACGGGACTGACGAAGTTACATAGGGCAACTCTTGAGCGATTCAAAGAGATTATCAGGTCTCTCAAGACAACCAAGTAACTTCACTCATGGATAACAGTAGGAGCATTGTGATAGTATATACGATGAAAGAGCGCGATGGCTAATATAGAAGCAGTGTGATCTAGAAAAGTAGAGCGTAAAGCAATCTGGCCACAATGCGTGGGTTATGGCACTTGTAGGAGGCGTGGAAAAGTGATGCTCTGGTCTTACGGAAGAGCACTTTGGAACGCTGGGTGCGTGTCCCGGAGCGGTAAAGGATGTGCCCCTGATGTCAATCACGTGAAGTTCTTTCTTATGGAATTTTGGAGTCGCTCCGACTCGCTCAGAGAACCAATTGTCAGTGTTATGCACAGCGAGTGCACTAAGAAAGAAACGACAGTGGATATGACCGTTGCCCCTCCCCCAATGGTGCGATTCCTATTGCCCGGGTAAACACCGTTATTATGTCCCCACCACGGTGAAGATCAGATCATATGGCTTTTTGTTAATCCAGGTCCGTCCATTTCCTATTCGGACAAGTCGCCGTTTTAGTGCTGCTAGTAGGATGGCATGGGAAGTTTTCTATTATTAATTGCAGAGTTACCTTGCTAGAAAGTCGGTCAGGCAAAACAAGGCAAATTTATAAGTAGTTGCCTCGTCAGAGTTTGTCTTCCATGGCCATGGCGCTGCTTTTCGGCTGTCCGGGATTAGGGCAATACCGTCTTAGCTCGCTGAAGAAAAGAAGGCGGGACGGATTCTCCAAAGAAGATGATCTCCTCAAATCATGCTGTATGTGGCAGGATCATCGCTGTCAGGATAATTTCCTGACTCTTGGCCCTACATATCCCATCCCATCACACACAGACCAATAATGACACCAGGCAATGAAACCGGAGCAAAGGAACATTTCGTCCCCCATTCATGCCTGCATTCTATACCCTACAATCCCTATCCTTAACAGAAATGTAGGGTCCGCGAACAATGCCTACAAAGAATTCCCTCCCTCGTCGCCGTCAGTATGAAGGGTACGCGTTTCCCGCTCCCTGTCTAGGGTAATCTCGGCATTGACTCGGCTTTTACCCCCTGTCACTATTCTGCACCATCATACCATAGATGCATTCTCTGCCTTGCCCTTTCTCCATCCTCGATATCTATCTACTAATCATGAACGAAAAAAACGGTGGAAGAACCCGTAGCGCCCCTCGGGATTTGTGCCTTTGGGTACCTGTCATGCCGCCACCCTCGGCGCCTTGTGCCTGACTCTAGACTTGGCTTCCGTCTAGTCCTGCATATCTAGGAGCCCATACAGTTGCATTGCCCATAATGCGGTTCGGTTAGCAACTGGGGTACAGGGCTTATCGCATTAGCGTTTACTATGTGCCGTGAGTTATGTATGCAGATTGTAGGGTGATGTGTGGCGATTATTGCGGGTTTTACTGGCTTGTCTCTGGCCTTATTTCCTTTGATTACCTCATTAATAGCTTGGGTCTATAGGACAGGGTATGCAAATGAATTGTGATGATCGCTATGTAAATGTAAGCATACTTTTGTAAAATGAGACCTCAACTTCGAATACGGTCATCCCGGGGTTGCAGCCGTCATGCTGAATTATCACGCTAATCTCTCGGCCGTCTGATAATTGGTAGATGGATGCTTGATGAATCCCTACGACGACGTATCTACTCCAGCCAAGTCCGAACGGTAGCAAGTGTTGAGTTCCAAGGTTGTCACCAGACGGCGAAGGGTAAGGATAGTGGAGAAGCTGACGTTGAACAAAAGAGTTGCCGTGAGTCAACGGAAGTTGAGGCTTTTGGTCAGGATATTGCGAGGCCTGACGAGAAGTGGGGTTGGGAAGGACAATCGTAAGCCGTGGAGGGGAAGAAAGTTTACCGATGAGTTTTATTTCTCATCCTGGTGCCGAAAAGACGGTATCTTGTACCTACCGCGTTGGCTCTCTACCTCCTTCGTATCCTGCCTGGTAGCTGAAATGCCTATCGATTTGTATCTGAGTTTCGCCTCCATCTGAGCGTCTGGGGAAGCTGGCAGGGTGGTGATGGCTGGGGACAACGCCACGATATCATGATGCAGATGATACGTGTATCATCGTCACTATTTACTGGTTCAAGCGATCTGGGAAAGTCTAAATAACATCTTGCTTAGGCATCTTGCTGATGATTAGGCAGTTCTGCTGGCGATCTTTGCTGCATCAGGCTGTAATTGCTGTAGGGTAGGACAATCTGGCGGGCTGGACTCGAGAGACTCGATAAAGCCCAACGCAAGGGAGAAGCATGCCTGTACGACTCTAGTGAAAGTCGAGTCTGCCCGGTCGATGCTGGACGGCACGTACGTGGTGCTACACACTTACATACGTGTAACCACGCAGTCATACTTGCAGCTTCCCCTCCGTACAGGGTTCAGGGAAAGAGCTCGCATCATGGATGTCGCTCAATGCTCAATAATCCAGCCACATGTATGTATACTACGATCTCAACCCGATGGCTGTTCCTCGATCCGGGCAAAAAGTCTGTGTCTCCGAAATATCTCCCGTTCAGCCGATAAGAACGCGAAAAAAAGAAACGAAACCATGGTGTATGTCTGCCTTGGTCCATGCGCTTTCGGGGTTGTTTCACCTTGCAACAAAATCGTGTTCCTGCAGTTCAACGGGGGGCGTTGAACCTGCCGCACTTGCTTTTATTTTTCTATTTCTTTATTTATTTACTGATTATTGTCCCGTGGTTATGCTTGTCTAAATTTATGAAGATCAGAGGATTGGTTATGCAGTGGTGACGACGATCATGGTGACCAGCCTCCTACTGTCTTAGATTGCCGAATCGGGTAATTCTCGTCTCCGTGCCCTAAGGATTTATTGCATGTCAAGATGTTGTATAGAGTTTCGAAAGTCGGTGAAGCTGTCAACCACCCACGATGTATCATGGTGATATATATAGGAATATTGATTTCTTTTTAACTTCACGAACCATTGAGCCCAGTGCTCTTCGGATCCCATATCCGAAGGGCAGGTTGTGGGGGAAATTCTCCCTCTTGTTACAGACCAACACACCATCCGTGAGCGACTGCAAGGGTTCGAGTAAAACAGTAGGGAGGTTCTGGTCTATTGTTGCGGGCGCTGATGGATAAAATCTCCTATTTGTTGGGCAAATCGGAGAATTTTCTCTCTCGCTCTTCCATCCTCGTACACCATGGGGGAAAAACAGGCCTTGATTGTATTACCTGACTAAAAATTTCCATGGATTGTTGAGGCGAATGAACTCCAAGGCGGGAAGAGCAAACTAGTGTGCATCCTTTGGGGTTAATGCTCGAAATGGTGTGTTTGAGTTAGAGATGCTCCACCGTGGTGCAGCAACGGAGATCTTGGCAGCTTTCCCTTAGTGGGTGGTCCTTGGAGGTGATTTTCTCTGGTTCCGGTCCCCATTCAGGAGGAGTCCTTTGACTTTTTGATACATGAGAATTGTGGATGATCGGAGGGTGGTCATGGCGAAGGTTGTTGACTATTGTTTGAGAAATTTCCATTTCTTGTTCTTTTTGGCTTCGATCTGAGTAATCGAAGAGTTGCCTGCCTGCTTTCTTTTCCTATTTCTTTTTCTCTCTTTTTCTCTTTTATTTGCTGCAACATTTCCCCACTTGTTTTAGTGGGGCGTCATTACTTGATTCACATTTCTGTTCTCTATCAATAACAAACCGCCAAACATGAATCTAAGGCAATCTAAGTTACTTAGTTTCTCACGGAATGCTACCCCATGTGGCTTAGGACAGGAGACGAAACCACTCCAGCACAGACGTTTGCCCTAAAGTATTCTCGATAATCCATGATATAGTACCGACAACAACATATTTTATGGAGAAGAACCGTATTAAACCATATCCATAGAGCATCATAGACCGATGACGATAGATTAAATAGAAAATTCTTCCCGTCCCATGGGAGGAGGTTGTATTCCACATGGTCCCTAAGTAATCTTTCGGCAGAGAAGAACTTCCCCCCCTGGCCCATCCAATGAACAGTCATACCATATCTCAATCGTCGATCGGCAAGAGGACGACTAGAAAATTTGGCTGCAAAACGGTTTAAACCGTCGAAAGGGGAAGACGCACATGATCTCCACTAAGTGATACTCAGTAATCTAGATGTTGCCGCCAAACTTGTTGGCCCTAAAAAGAAGCTCCGTCCATCCATGGTCACTGCATTGACCTCCCCTGTCGACAGCTCACGTTGATACGTCAATTCTTCCCCGACTCGAACCTCTCGTCATTGGTTTTTTTTCCCTTTTTCTTTTCCTTTCATCTATTTTTTCTTTTCATTTTTTTGTTAAGATTACCTCCGCTTCCCAAGGTACGAACCAGGGTGTCGTGTAAAGCAGGACAGAAAGCTAAAATTACACAAGTTCTCTCGGTCTGTTTCCCCTTCATTATTCATTTGTGCCCGGATGGCGTTGAATTGTAACGCGCTACGCCGGCAGGAGATAGCCGAGTTTATTCCCGTGGCAGTCTCTCGTGTTCAGTTCCAGCTATTTCTGGTATTTTGTTCTTGTCACCAATGTAGGGTTGGTTCGGGTGTTAGTCAAGAACTCTGCAGATGCAAGGGTTAAACCTGAAGTGATATCCTGAGGCACCGGTCCACTTGTCGGCTTGCAGGAGAACCGGTAAGGGAAATTAAGAAAATAAAATCAAATCAAATGAATTACTGTAAAATACTGTATAGATTTATTTTATTCAATTTTTTCTTCTTCTAATCCATTCTTGATAGAGAATAAAATAAATCATTTAGTTGAACAAATACTCAGAAGAAAAAGAAATAAAATACCAAAAAAATAGAAAATAAAAGAAAAACAAAAAAAAATCCCTTTTTTGCAGGTGACTCCACGTGTGCACGGCTTTTTCCTTGTACCAGACACCTCTCTCACTCGCTCTCCCTCTCCACTTCTTCCGTTTACACTCAATACCAACGGATAGTCCGCCCGGTGGAGATCAATGGAGTGCGTGGTCCGTCCTCCGAAGGTTGTGTGATCTCATGGCATCGAGGGTGGCTATTTTTCCACTCCTCCCTGGGCAAACCTTCAGAGACAAGGGGATCCACTTCTTTTAGAGCATACCAACCCGTGTGGGACAGGAGCAGAAGGAGAAAAAGGGAAAAGAAAAGGATGATTGTCTGCTCTTAGTTATATCTCACCTATATCCGTCTCACTCTTTGACGTTCTTGTCTTTCCTCACCTGCGACCCTCCCCCTACTTTCGTCTATGGTCCTTCTATGTTGATTTTTTACTGCTTTTGTTCACACACTCATTTGTTATCGTTGATGATACCGTGAGTGTATCATCCTTCTTATCCGGTGACATTTATCATTGTTATCGTCGCCGTCCTTACCACCTCATAGTCGCGTACTCGATCATTAACTGTCTTTCTACTTGCCATTCTTATAATCAACTTGACCTCCTTTCAGCTTGGTCCTGCTGAATCTCAGACACCGTCAGTGGAAGGAACTATGTACGACACCGCGGGGCCCATTCGTTTGGATTATATCAACCAGCAGCATCTACCACGGCGGTACGAGTCGGACGAGGAGGATATCTCGGAGTCCGAAATGGGTGGACATGACAATGCTTTCTCTCCCGTGGAGACCTATGAACCATCAAATCCTGCTATCAACGAGTCGGAGATCGAGAGGCCCGGCTTTCCTCGGTTACTGCCTACATATTCATCCTCTGGGAAAACGTCGCGCCCCGTATCAATGGACACCATCAAACGAAGCAGTGCTACGACATTTGCAGCAGACTCGTACATTTTCGAGCATGATGACGACGTCATTATTGAGCTTCCGTCGCCTGACGCTACATCTCCCCTGCAATCTCCAATCTTCTTGCCTCCAAGTGTATATGTTCCGTCGGAATCACCGGTGTCGACTAGACCTCAGTCTCTCGCCTCTATATCGTCGTCATCAATGTATTCTGATGACGAGGAATCGGGCCTGCTCGTAGCAGAGCAGGTCAAGATCGTTGAACCAATCGCAAAGCCTAATCTAATCCTAATCAGCCCAGTCTCTGAACACTCACCCTCCCCTTTTAAGGACTCTACTCCTACACCTAATACTACCAAGGATAATTCAAATGATAGCGGCTCTCAGGGATTTTACTCGCATCGGCGGGCAGCAGCCTCTCAGCCCTTACTATGGAACAAGTGTGACCAAAACTCCGTGAAGACTGAAGCATTAAAACGGGGTAGCATGCATCTGACCACTCGCGATCTTGAGCGGCTACCTATGGTGGCATCGGGCCCCATCGTCAGCTCACCAGTCGAAGTGTCTGAACTGCCATCTCCGATGACACTGCCTAATCACTCGATGACATTCCCACGCCCTGCAACTGCGGTGTCTGAAAAGGTCTCTTCCGAGATGCATTCTCGTCGCCCTACAGATATTCTGCGCCGTCCGCCGTCGATCAATAGTTTGAGCAGTGCTAGTCTCCCGTTCTTTCATAGCCGTCAAGCCCCTACCAGCGCTGGCCCCGACTCTCGGACGAGGTCAATGTCTTACACTCACTCGAGTGCCAGATCTGTGCATGGATTGCCATTGCAGTCCAGTTGCCCGCCATCTCGTACAGCAAGCCCTTCTCCATATTATTCCTCACCCTCTTTCACTCGTGAACGATCCGGTTCCACCTATAGCACTTCCAGCTTTAGTCGCGCCCCCACCCCGCTCCGACAGCCACTGAAGAAAACTTCAACTTCCTCTAGCATCTACTCGTCCAGCAGTCTCCGGTCTGAGGTTGAGAGCGTCCGCAGTTTGGACCCACGGGATGTGGCCGAGCCCGACTTCCAGCAAAAAGTTAAGCGAAAGAAAAGTCTGCGACGCATCCGGCAGTCCACTATGGAAACTTCCGACCCGTCTGGGAAAAAGAGCTTCATGGAGTTTATGTTCAGATCCAAGCGGAAGTCCACCATCAAAAGTCTTAATGCTTAATTTCAGCAAGTTGCAACGACACGTCTGGCTACAGTTTGCTTGTTCTCAATCTTTTGATCATTGCTTCTTTCCTAATTTTACCTTCCCTTGGAAGAAATTGTTCGTTTGATACCTACACTTACTTATTTTCCTGTCACTATCTTGTTTTTCCCTTACTATACTATACACGGATTGTCCAGCGGTGTTCTTGTTGAGCGTTCAAGGCGTTGGGGTTTCTGATTTTTACGGCGGCGGGTTTTCTGGCTTATTGTTGAACTCTATTTTCCCTCCGTTTGACATGGACCGAATCCACCTTTTGTTGAAGACCTTTCATTTCCTGTATCATAATGCCGAAGAGTTCATTCACACGGTACCTCCTGGAGTGGGCCGAACCGGACCGGTTATCCTCAATACCCAATTGGAAGAAGTTGAATTCTGATCCCGTTCTTCAAAGTAAAATAAATGATATCAAATTGAATCCCGAGCCGAACGACCCACATTCTCTTTCACTTGTAAGCGAACCCCATCACATAAAAGATACTGTCACGTTACATTGCCATGAATAAAATCGGACGGCTGGGGAGATTGAAAGTGGGAATTCTCCATCACCATGATCCTTCAGTCCTCCCTCTTCATCTACGCCGTATCCATTATCAATCACCAACCCGAGCAAAACCCCCCCACTGCACTCGTGTCCAGGGTCCGGCAGCGGGAAGAAAGCCCAGTATAGATCCCAAATCCCGTCCATGACTTCATGATTTGTACACAATCTCGTATTCCACGCCGAAGCGAGTCGCGTTGTCTCTTCTGCACCTGCCCCAAACGAGCGGCTCTTCGGCTTTCATCGCTGAGTTTGGTCTAGGGTTCGTTTCGTCCGTGCGGGATTCACGATCTGGATTCGATGATCGGCACTGTCAGCGTGTTCGCGATGGGGTTTCCGTTTGGGGGATCGGGTGTTTGCCCTAGTCCATCATACTTGTATCTTGATGCCTAATTTTTTTTCCCGCCCCCTTTCTCGCAAGATATTTCTCTTTATCGTATCTAGATATTAAGAAACGGGGAGGTTGACGTAGCCTCGATCCTGAAATTTAATCTTATGCAGATCCATGACTCAGTCCACTTTGATCGCTGAGTTGCTCCGCTGAATAATGGGAATTGTGCGTATGGTACGGGCTTAAGCTTTACCACTTACATACTGTACCTCCTTGAGATCTGCGCCATGCCTTGTATGCATGTAGTTTACCTTAATCTATGTACGATGTAGGTAGTAGCTTTCTAAGAAAAGAGATAGGCGCGCGGAGTGCCCTGTGCCCTGCATAACCTCGAACAAAGGAAGGTATATCTAAAAAAAGACTCAATGAAACAGTAGCAAACGGGCAAACAGGCAAACATTCTCAATGAGGCTGACGCTGAGGCTGAAAGAAGGAAACAAACAAAATAAAAAAGAAACAAAAAAGAAAGAAAAAATAATTGAACAAACACCCTCGTTTCAGGTTCTTCTCCACGGAGCCAAGCTTTATCAAACCCCGAAGCAAGAAAATTTTCTCTCTTAGCACACAATGCACGGGACATGCGACAAGGGACGATAAAAATCCCAAGTCCACTCGAAGCGAATCTTGACTCGCGTGCGGGAAACCCGGAAGATCGTACCAGTCACGGATCTGATCGGTGGACAAGTCCTTCCGATGAGAGATGAGATTGGGATGGAGATCGGTACCAGAGATTGTGTTTTTTCTCTGGCTCACGGATAATAAGTAAGATCCGGGTTCCATTGGGTCAATTGATTGATAATGGCGAGTGAGGCTTTAAAGTTGCCCTGGTGTTCGGTACCGTATCTTGGGTTAGGGCCCACTTTGGTTCCTGTGAAGTTCGGTACTTGCTTGCTTCCAAGGGTTCGGGAATGTGTTGGTGGTTGGGGTGTGGGGTTTGGGAGGGACACGTGTGGTGTTTGTTTTCTTTGTTTTTTTTTTTTCCTGGCTTTTATTTTTTTCCCCTGTAGTTTCTGTCTTTTCTTTGTGCTGTTTGGGTGGCTTAGTGCTGGGTCTTGTGGACTTGCTTGCTCCTGAAACCTGTTTTGGAACCTCATTTCGTGGGTGGGTTTTGGGATGGCCTTGCTCGTTTAGGGTTAGATGCTAAGGTGGGTATTGCGCTATGGATCATTTGTATTCTGGAAAATTCTTGCTCGTATTGACGGAAAGTTAACTATATTGGGTGGGATACTCGTATAGTATGGAGCACGACGTGGAAATGCATTAGCCCTAATTGCAGCATTGCAGTCGAGGGCGAAAGACATGAACTCGGTTATGTCTCTGGCTTCTTGGGTGAATACGATATGTTCTATTCCTCTAAAATATTGACCTTCGAAATGGCATTCATTCCATGATTCACAGAGTAAAATTATTCTTACAAGGTAGCCAGCTTTCACTATAGGATAGCTATTATCTAGGTTGGAATCCCACCTCCCCTCCGTTTAGAACCTATCAACTATCATGCTCCTTTCTCTCTAGATTTAGATAAGGAGTGTTGCCTTTGCCTTTATCTATCTGTTTTACATGGATGCTATCGAGTCAAAACAGCATATTTGAAATTCTTCCTATCCTGCTATCTCCCCAATAGCTCCTCTGTGTAATCAAGAAAGATACAAACACTTTTCTTTTCCAAGCACACAACTTTGTTTAAGGTCAGAACTGTATACAATCAGTGAATCTTGCCCATGATGTCTCAGAGCCATCAGTCCGTCAGAAACACTGCTGTTGATCGACCGTCGAATCCCTTAACCGAAACAAGGTCGGCAGTCCAGGATACACGGCCGGAAGATATCCTCCACTCGGCAAGCCAATTCAGTTTATTGAACTGCCGCTGGCAAACCAGACAATACTGAGTTTCGCACAAGCCCGGAAAATCACTCGCGGAAAGCGTACCCTTCGCATAATATACTAAGCTCTGTAGCACGCTACACTGTCTGCAATTTTGGCTCTTGGCCCCGCTATTAAGGCCCTGACTGGTTTGAAAGGTCTTTCGCCGCGCCATTCTTTGATATGCGGGAGTTCCTTCACGCCATATCGATGAAAGTATCAGATGGGGACCTGCTTTGCGTTCATCAAGCCGTTTCCACTTGTCTATCAAGATATGATAGTATGTATTATGGGTGTGGCAGTGACTTGCCCATTTCTTGTCGTATATGCGACGCAAATGGCACTAAAGACTTGGCCAGTTCCGGTTGCTGCTCTGCCACTCCGTCATAAGCAAGCCATGGCCCAGCCCTTTTGACGACAGACCTCCCTCACTGCAGAGGGGAGCACCCCATGTAAACGATGTGGTTTTACGGAAATGGAATAAGAGAAAAAGTAGCCGGGTCACTAGCAGGTCTATGTCTGTTCTTGGATATTGATAACTTCGAACTCCCTTGGGCCGGAGTCGGAATATGTTTGGATAACTTTGACGCCTACATAACCTACAATAGGCCTTCAGTGTACATACGACACCGTTATATCGTTCTTCACTTTGGAAACATCGCAAACCTGGAAGCT
The DNA here is from genome assembly GCA_009176405.1 of Aspergillus novoparasiticus. NCBI lineage: Eukaryota > Fungi > Ascomycota > Eurotiomycetes > Eurotiales > Aspergillaceae > Aspergillus > Aspergillus novoparasiticus. Next base: position 479,138 of record ML733394.1, read on the forward strand.
GCATGATCTGTGGGTCATCTGTGGGAGAATTCCGGTCAGAGCGCTCTTGGACACCGCACATCAGCTCAGCAGGTTTTAAATGAGATCAAAGAAATTTTCTATGCCTGTCATCACATCGCTAAAATATGCCCCGAGCATTTGTGGAAGAGCTCGGGCACGAATATGAGGGACTTGGCTGGGGGCGCATCCTTATTGAGTAGAGGGGAAGATGACTTACTGCTCAACCCAGCAGTAGCTCAAATTGCACCAGCTGAAGGGTCGGTTGATGAAGACTGCTAGTGGACAACTTCATCAGTATCTCGCCGCAGTTCGGGATTGAGAGTCTTTCTGGGACTAATCCAAGGGGACTCCGGGGAGTCCTATGTCCTCGTGCCCAAGAAGGAGAATATTACATCCTGTCGCTACGTTGGATCAGCTACTGCACCTTGCGGAGGAGCAAGAGCTCGTATCTCAGAGCATGTACATGGCGTTCTCTAGAGGTGCCATCGCACGCCGACCGAAGAGCAGCCGGGATATGCACGTATTCAGTTATGGGGACAAACCTGCCTGTAGCATAGAGGTGACCCGACAGCATGTGGAGACCTAACGGACTTCAAGCACCCATCAAAAAGGCCGCATCGTCATTTATGTCAAAAGATTAAACAAGGCTATCTAGCTCAGCTTGTACCTTAGTCTGAACAAACAGGCCGGACTTTCACTAGGGACTCCGGGATATGTTTACCTACTATTGCGAATTTGCCAAGGAAAATCACCTTGCAACTCTCTTTATCATTCGTTAGCCGACAACACAGGCAGATCTTCAGGTCCCCACCTCATGCTTTCAAAAGTATGGCGTGAAGGAACTCCCGCATATCAATGAATGGTGAAGACCCTCCTAGTCTGAGTCCCGCAGAAAAAAGTGCGCGCCGTGATTTACCGGCAAATCAACGTGACCTTGGAAAGGGATCAGAATTCGAATGCGCAGGATTAGAAAGGACGGTGGATTTGATGATTGAGATTATGATCATAATGCAATGAACTGGGAAAACTCTACACTGATGAGCATTGGCTAGTCGCACTATAGATACGGAACCCTCTACAGAAAGGATGCCCCCCTGAAACACACAAGATGATCTGATGCATGGCGCATAGGAGCTCCTCCGTTAGCAGCGCCAGTGCAGTTAACAGCTGATAATTGACCTTCCGATTTTGATACAAGAAGCAACAGTCAAACCCGTTTGAATCAAACGAGGATCGTGTATTGACAGACCTACCACCAGAGCTAAGTCCACCAGTGGTCGCAGTATATAGAGAAAAGCGCCGTGTCATTACTTCAAAGGAAGATTACCCAGTTATGGCCAAAAACTCGTACGGCTGCATCCTTATTTGATTAATCGATACCCTGGCGAGTCGTTGCAAGGTTGCAATTCCGAGATGGGTAGCTTTGAATACCTAATTGACTGGTATCTAACGCTTGGTGAACTGATTGAATTTATTGGGAAACTCGACGTCGACAAGTACCAATGCAATATTTGGACGACGAGCAAAAGATTTTTTACGTATGTTGTCTCTATCGGTGGGGACGACTTGTGACTGTATGGTGGAATTAAGATGTTCTGTGCCCTCTGGATGGGTTTGATGAAGTCCTTCATATGTTAAGGGCGGCGAAGCAAATGGAGGAAAAGTACAGACTATCTGGATGTAAGGTTACTACACATTTGATAGCATGTCCTTACCGAGACTCACTTGAACTAAGGAGGTTAGCACTATGGATGACCTCGATGAATTAACGGCCTGTTCCGATAATAGATTTGACAGTTATAGGCCTGGTTGTCAACAATAGAGCTACAGGTGGAAAGATACGTAAACTGGATTTTATAGCTAGTTTATTGTCATATTCTGTCTAGCTAGAAATTGGGCAGCATAGCCTGATGCATCATTGACCACTAAAACTTTCTTGAACGGTGACTGCTGTTGTTTATCCCACTCCTGTAGGATTAAATTCTGATAATCAGGAAGGTTCATCAAGGCCCCAGACAGAATGAGTGCACATTTATGAGGGTCACAGATCTCAGTGAGTGGTTTGATCTGCTGAACCAAAGTACCGGCTGCAGATGTTAGGATGCCTAGCGCTTGAGGATCGGGGTCCTGTTTTCTAAACCCTAACTTTGTGACAATCTTCGCTATGTCACTTATTTTCTCTTTAGGCTTAGCATCTGAGTGGTATATTTGCGTAAGAACACCTGCTTCGTTAGAGTTGAGTTCTTCCAAGATCACCCTCTCGAACTCTGTGAGCTCGTGAGTAGCTTGGAATTGTCTTTGCTCGACACTGGACAAAACAAGCTGAAGTGCCCTCTTGCCGATATCAAAAGCGCTCCCTTGGTCCCCAATAAGGTAGCCCCAACCTCCTGTCCGACCAACTTGGACAATCTCGGTTGAAGGGCCCTTCTTGAAGGCAGTTGCTACCGATCCTGTCCCGGCGATCACGGAAATCGCACATTCGACCGAGTCATCTATTACAATGCAGGAGCCGAGCAGTATACCGTCACTGGTCAGTCGTAGTGTTCCATCCTTTACAGAAACATCAAAGAGCTCCTCCAGGCGACGGGTCAATGTTGCAACCTGGTCCGCATGGTATAGCCCAGCCAATCCTACCCAGACCTTCGAGAACCTTGGTAGGTTGGGATAGCCAAATCCCTGCCTTGCAAGGATCGTCGAAGACGCCCGTTTTGTGGCCAGCTTTATTTGATCCATAAGTTCGTCTAGAGTAACCGCGTTGAAATTACAGGGACCAGCCACCCCTTGACCAACAATCATGGACTCTGTTGCAATTGAAACAGTGCAGTTCGTTCCACCACCGTCAACACAAAGACAGTAGTCGGACTCACCAAGAGAGACGGGACTTGGCGGAGGTTTCATCCTAATTCCTTGAACAAAAACGTGGAAGTTACCACCTGCAGAATCAAGCATCTGCTTGGAAACACTCGGAGGAAAGCCAGAGATAGCCACCGCACAGGCTAACTTGACACTACCCTGACACTCCCGGATCAAAGAGTCAATGATCGCATCGCCTTCAGCTGTTTCAGGGATGTCAACCGCCTGTGACGATGGCAGCCCGTTCTTCTCTATGATGTGCATCGGGGCTCCATTGCACACCTGGCGCACAATTCTTCTGCCACGCGCCTTCAGTTTCCAATTATTCACTCGAACATCAATCATAAGACCCTTATATGTTTTGCCAAGTTTTACCATCGAGCAGGTGCTAATCATGTTGAGGATCTGTTTAGCAGCGCTGCCTGCTTTGAGTCTAGTGCTTCCCGTGAGAAATTCGGGCCCAACCAAAGGACATATGATGTGTTTGACTCCGAGCTTGCCAATTCTAGACGGATGTGTGTTCGTAATTCCAGCCGTAAGTGCATCATGCTTAAGTGCTACTTGAAGTGCTCCTAGAACAAATGGGGTTCGTCCCGACGCTGAGATGCCAATTACTGTGTCCTTCTCATTCAGCTGGAGAGCCTCCATTCTCAGAGCGCCGTCACTTTCCACATCCTCAGCACCTTCTTGGGGCCGAATTATGGCTTCAGTACCCCCTGCAACGACTGTTAGGAACTGTTGGGGGTCGACCGAGAAGGTCACCGGCAGTTCACTGCAATCCATGAACCCGACTCGGCCGCTATTGCCGGCTCCGACATAGATGAGCCTGCCTCCAGCTTCGAGTCGCGGAGCTAAATCGTCAATCAATGATGCAATAATTGGTAGACAGCACGCGACAGCGGCTCCAACTCGACTCTCTTCTTTATTGAACTCTTCACAAAGTCCCAGTGTGTCAAGAAGATCGATCTTGTCCGCAGTTGAGGTTCGGGCCTCTGTTTGCAGCAGGTCCAGACGTTCAACATTCCTCGACGGCGCCATGGTCTGGGGTTTAGTAACTGCACGCGATGCCACTAGAGACTGACTTGGGTTTGTATCTTGTTATTTTTGGAAAGATTTAAATGCGCTTCAGCCTGGGTCGCCATATACTAGAAATCGGCGAGATATGGCGAGAAGTGGAACTCGGTGACCGACATCCGGATGAAATCCGTATTGCACCTCGTGCCAAAATAGTGTGCAGTAGTTCACTTTAGTCTTACACTCTTGTTCGGCATTCAACACTTAGGTCTCTTTAGCAAATGTAACTTCATAAACCGCTAATCCTGTTCTGTTCTGGATTAATTTATCATCCCTACCTCGTCTGATTATTGCTTGGCGCAATGGGAAACCAAAATTTTGCTGCACATCTGGCTATATATACACGCCTGCCTTCTTTTCTCCACTGAAGTTATCTACAGTGGTTCCTCGTCTGCCAGCGCAATGTCGGAAATAAAGTCCGGCGAACCAGACGTAATTTCTTCCTCTCGCGATGAAGAATCAATTACTCCAAGGCCGGCCAAAAATATCTGGTCCAGAATATACCATGATCCTTGGTTCCAAGTGTCTTTGATTTCATTTATTTCTTTCTGCAATCCGGGTATGTACAATGCTCTCACCGGTATGGGAGGCTCTGGCCAGGTAGACGGCACTGTTGCTGCAAATTCGAATGTCGCGACTCATGCATGCACTGCTGGCGCGGCTCTGGTTCTAGTGGGCGCATTCTACAAATACCTCGGCCCTCGATTATCTCTCCTTATCGGAGGATGGACCTATGCTCTATACGCAGGGTCATTACTGCACTTCAACAGAACGGCAAACGGCGCATTCGTGATTGCGGCTGGCGCCATTCTAGGTCTTGGTGCCGCTTTCTTTTGGGTGGCCCAAGGTACGATCATGGTTACCTATACCAACGATAACACCCGTGGACGAGCTATCGCTCTCTTTTGGGTAGTTTTCAACCTTGGAGGCGCTATAGGCTCTCTTGCCAGTTTTGGGCTGAACTTCCATTCCAAATCTGGAACTGTGACCGACTCCACTTACATTGCCTATATCGTTGTTATGCTGTTTGGGTGGGTTCTGTCGGTGTTTGTGTGCTCGACTGAGGCCCTGTCTCGCAAATACCACGGCAGTAGGATCTCGCAGGATTCGAAGGCCGTCAATTGGTCAAATCTCAAGCGCTCGATTATGGAAACAGTCAAGATTGTTTTCGACTGGAGGGTCATGTGCCTGTATCCCATGTTCTACAATGCCAACGTGTTTTATTCATATCAGCAAAATACCGTCAACGGCATGACATTCAACCTGCGCACACGCTCGCTCAATGGCGCATTATACTGGATCGCCCAAATGGTGGGAGGACTTCTGATGGGCTCTGTCCTAGACCTCAAGGGGATCAACCGCCGAGCCCGAGCATGGATTGGCTGGGCGGTATTATTTGTCACAGGCATGGCTATCTGGGGAGGAGGCTATAAGTTCCAGCTCTGGAATGACCAACGTATGCAGCTCGGGCTCAAGCAGGACATTGACTACAAGGCTGGTAGTCAGTATCTCGGCCCGATGTTCTTGTACTTTTTCTACGGAGCTTACGACTCGTTTTGGCAGTCGTATTGCTATTGGATTATTGGGGCGCAGTCCCAGAATCCCGTGGTCAATGCTGTGATTGTCGGTACTTACTCTGCTCTGAAGCCTGCGGGGGGAGCTATGGCCTGGCGAATTAATGCGAACAAACTTAACGCCATGTCTGAGTTTGCTATGAACTGGGGACTTTGCATTGGTAGCCTTTTGGTAGCAGTTCCTACTGTATTGACACTACGAAAGGGAAAAGACAATGTGGAAACAGACGACCGTTGAACCGGTGGCAACTAATGGCTATCGGTCGCAATGCCCTTTTAACGGGAGAACGATTGCATTGTCAAGATTTGGTTTCCCCGGGATATTTTGATAAATCCTTTCGTCGTATTGGACGATCGTATGCAGGTAGGAATTCAGTGGATGCTCGTGTCTTCTTAGCAAATAGATAGTAAATTAATATAGCAGTGCTATTTAATATATGTAACTGTGACCTTCTACTAGGGTCCAGACCCACAGGTCGCTCTAACTTGGGAGAGTATTGATGTTAGCAAGAGTAATAACGTTATATTTTTATTAGATTGATTGCACTAGTTGAGTGTCTATTATGTTTACATCTTACGGAGTTTATAGTAATATTTCCCTTAACGTTACCACCTGTGCATGGCTAGTCTCTCCTTTCAATGTCTCGCGTCAGAACTCCCACGGATGACGACTTTTAGTTTACAACGCGTTAGGAAATGAGTATAGATGATCAAACCGGTCCGGCAGGTTAGGGCTGTGAACGGCCCAGCCGAGATGCGGGGTTCTGCAGCCGAGATCCGCCGATAGCGGAAGTCGGGATTTGCTTCGGGGTTCACCATTTCTGCCATCCATGGATGCCTCAGGCGGCCGGAGAAAATCACCTTCGTATAAGAAAGTGTTCTGAACACGGATCTCTTCCTTTGGAACCCAGAATGAACGTTGTCCTAACGACCCACCTCATAGTGCCGGGCCATGGGCGGGTCGAGAAAGTCTACTAGCTGCCTGATCTGCCGCCGGCGGAAGGTACGTGTCCAGACTAGCTTCAACCGATATATCAACCCGTGTCTGCTGATCCACCGCATCTAACTTCGACATAACCAGATCAAATGTGACCGCAGTGCGGGATTTTGCAATAACTGTCGCAATCTTGGCGAGCAGTGTGTATATACAACGGAAGTTGGAACGGATACCAACGTGACAGATGATGGACCTGCTTCCAGTGATTCTGTAACGCAGGCGGGGCTCAAGCGACGACGAGTCCTCCGCTCTTGTTTAGAATGCAAGCGAACAAAGTCCAAGTGCTCGGGTGGTTCTGCATGCTCCCGATGTACTAAAAAGGGCTTGCATTGTTCGTTCCACGAGGAGGAGCCAAGCCCCCGAGAGGAGGCTTACGTTCAGGGTTCGTCTCATGCGATTCCGACATGGCTGGTCATGAGAAACCTGCCACCAATCGATCGGGTGCGAGAGCTCATTGACATTTATTTCGCTCAAATTCATACAGTCCGTTGTATGGGGTTCTTGCATATTCCGACTTTCATGGAGCGCTTCAAAGACAAAAAGACAATATTGACTGAAATGTCTGGCTTGATATATGTCATGTGTGCCTTGGCTGCTCCATTTTACTGTGCAAGGGTGATCGCCTCTAAGGAGGATGGACCTAGCTCCACGGTGTTATACTTTGACGCTGGTAGGGGCTGGGCAGAGGCCGCGATGCAATGTTTGTTTTCGAGCTTTGGGAGTCCGCGAATCGAGTGTATCATTACAGCGGTTCTTCTCCATGAATATTACCTGAGAGTCGGCGATTATGCCAAGGGATTCCTGATCTCAGGCTTCATCGCGCGACATGTTCAACTCCTACAACTGAATATGGAGTATGATGACGACATCTTGTGTCTGAAGAGTAAGATGTCATGGGCTGCGAAGGAGACCAGGAGACGCGTACTATGGGCCTGCTACCTCCTCGATGCTTCTATAGAATGTGGCATCAACCAGCTTTGTTTAATACCTTCCAACGATATCTACGTTCAGCTCCCCTGCTCCGAAGACCTATTTGTGCGTAACATCCCATGCAATACAGAAATGCTGACCAGAGGCAAATTACTTCCCTTTGCTGACGCCACGGTGGTGGGTGCGGCTGGGAATCTTGATATCCGTGCATACTATATTAGAGCAATGGCTATCCGCTCCAAGATCCTGAAATATGTCAAGCACTTGGAGGGTGAAATCCCCTGGGAAGTGACAGAAAGCTCTCAGTTTCATAAGCTCGACAATGAAATCAGGGAGCTTGATGCTTCCATCCCGGACAGTCTCAAGATGTCCGCGGAAAATATATACATCTTCAAGGCATCTGGCCGGTTAAATTTGTTTTTTGGGGTACACATTCTCATTGCGCAGACATTCAACGACTTGTATCGTGTTGGTGTATCAAGATTGGTATTCCCGAATACAGCGACTAAATGGATACGGGAAAACGCTCCGGCTGAATTTATCAAGCTCTGCCATCGCACCTGTATCAGCAAGGCCGTCTATATCGGATCCTTATTACGAGATCTCTGGAATTGCCAAAAGTTGAGCATCGTCGACCTTCCCTATGCGGTTCACACACAGATATGCAGCAGTGTCCTGGTCACCAGCCTTTCGTCATGGAGAGGACCCGATCCCCCGCTGCCTCACATATCTCACAGTGACTACAAGGATATATTACAGACCAACGTCACAATCTTAAAGTACCTGCAAAGGTATATCAAGGCAGACTTATACTATGAGTCAGCAACTCAGGCACTAAAGCACTTCAACACACGATTCTCAAACGAAACTCCCGAACGCAGAGCAACTAGTTCCATAAGAGAAACCAGTCCGATAGAAAGTAACGATCATAATAGACCGTCGCAGTCTTCCTTGGAGCATATATTGAATCCATTGGGCACATATCCCATGGCTCGCAAGCAGGTGCAACACTATGATCAGCAACATGCGCGCGATGGGTCATCAGACAAGCCGTCAATCCCGCAGTCAGATATTGCGGCCTTCTGCCCATCTACTGCGGACAATCCTGCGAATCTGGATGGATTCTTGGGCTTCCAGGACCAATCCTTTTTCAGTCAATTTCCAGACTGGGCACCCGACATTCCAATCATGAGTGACATGGGGTATCCTACGTTCTTGGATCAGTACCCTGTCAGTATTGGTGATGAGGGCTTAGTGATCTAGTGTTAGACTTGTGGGTGGAGGGAATCCTAATTATGTTCATGTAGATCATGTACATATATCAAACCCTCGATCATATTTCCATTAGAATACCTCTATGATTCTATTACGCAAGCTCTTCGGTTGTAAGCCGAGCAGAATCCCGCCGAGTGGGGCCCCGGAAATACCGAAAGTTCTTCAGGGTTCCGGGCCGTGTCAATGAGTCAAACCGTTAGGAACAGAGTTCCGAGTCCATTAAATCATCACTTCCCCCGCCAACCATCCATCTTCACCTCGAAAAACAATCCCTACCACCACCCCCGCCATCATGCCCCAAACCCTACGCTTCGTCACCCTCGACGTCTTCACCACTCAACCCTACCTAGGCAACCCCCTAGGCGTAGTCTTCCTCCCCAACAACCCAGAAGAGGCCATCACACAAGAGCAAAAGCAACTAATAGCCCGAGAATTCAATTACCCGGAGACAATCTTCGTGCACCCACACGAGAAATCAGACCCCACAAGAAAAATCGACATCTTCACCACAGCCGAAGAGCTCCCTTTCGCCGGGCATCCCACCATCGGCGCAGTAACATGGTTCCTGGAACTCTCGCCCGACAATGACGATCGCACGAACGTGCAAACCCTCATCACTAAAGCGGGTCCATTTGCCATGACCCGCGTCCCGGATTCGGGTAACGTGGCTGCTAAAATCGCGCATAATGTGCATATTCATTCGACCAGGTTTCCGCTGTCGGAATTGCTGCGGCTTCATCCTTCGCTGAGACCTTATCTTGGCCATGATACTGGGAACAAGGGGTTCCCGGTTTTCTCGATTGTGAAGGGTATGAGTCAGGTGCATGTTCAGTTACCCAGTTTGGAGGCTTTGGCTGCGGCTGAGGGGCCCGTGAGTGGAGAGGTTGTGCCTTGTCACTCTGTGGCTCAGGGTGGGTATCTGGATGCTGGGTGGGAAGGGGATGGGCTGATTGTGATCTATTTCTTTGTTCCGGGGGTGCATGATGAGAAGACTGGGAAGACGGTTATTCGGTCGCGGATGTTTTTGAGGAATTTTGAGGATCCGGCTACGGGGAGTGCGGCGAGTGGGTTGGCTGCGTATTTGACTTTGACGAGCGCTGCGGAGCCGAGTGAGACTGCGTTTAATTATGATATTGTCCAGGGGGTGGAAATGGGGAGGAGGAGTGATATTGGTGTTGCTGTTACTTTGAATGCGGAGGATAGGGGGAAGGTGGAGAGTGTGGAGCTGAGGGGGACTGCTGTTCAGGTTAAGTCGGGTGAGATTAGGGTTTGATCTGCTAGATTTTTGAAAAGTGTTATTGGGATTGTTTATGGTGTCGAGGTTTTGTTAGCTCCGCTGATGTATATTCATGAATGTCAGGGTATCTTTTCTCAGAAGTTGGAGGTTATGATGTCTGTCTCGGTTTGTTTAAGAATAGTCTGCTCTCTTGTTTTAGGGACTGTAACTCAGACTGAAAGCATTATATTATTACTCCAGATATGGAGAGACCAAATAGCCCTGATTATGAACGCAGCCCTCCTGACAAACGCCATATCGCACAGCCGAGCGTTGATACACATTGCGATATGTTTCACACCGGCTTAGTTGCTCAACTTGCACCTTTATCACACTCTGATGACTGAACTGTGAGTTCTACAGGTAGAGACGGTCGAGAGTAGCAAAGGGGTTACATATCTACATTGTCGGCTATAGCGCAGCTCCAATGATTTCAAGCATGGACCATACTAGACGATTAGAAATGTCTCAATAAATTCCGAGTATAACTTACAATCAGTCAACTGATGGCTAAAAGGAGAGACAAGTATTCAAACCAATGAATCAAGAGTATACAGTAGCTACTGGATAGGGCAAGAATACATATTTCATTTGACGCCAACTGTTCGCCGCCAAGGCGCGTTGATTGCTATCCTGTCTGGTTGACCGTTAGTTTATTAATTATATTAATGTAACATTTCAGGGTACACGGATCTACAAGGCTATAAAGACCAGCTATGCTAGGTTGCTTTACTCAGCACACTCTAGATATGAGAGCTTTTCGGTTAGTACTTAGGTTTAAGCTCCAAAAGAGACCGTGACCTAAGAAGGCTTAGCGCGGCGATCGGGCAGTCCCCACATACCCCACCCTCTTCTATGCTTTTGTTTCTTGTCCAACGCAAGAAACACAATAATATTCAAGTAACATCAGTATAAGCCGAGCATTCTAAGCTCTAAATTCTTCTGCATTAGTTACAGATACACAGGCCAAGTCGAAATGGACACTCCCACAAGAAGCTTCGAGTCATCGTCCGTCGCCTCAGATGAAGGTGGTTACAACACACCCACGCACGATACTTTATCCCACACCTCCAACGATGAGTACAGCGCACCGCATAACGCTGGCACCATACCAGAATACATCAATCCGGACTTTGACCTGCCGAGCTACTCGAGCATGAGCGAAAGTCGAGTAGCGGTGTGTCCCTGGAAAGGAGGCACGTACATCATCCGCGACCCTGAGACCAAGCTCGTCATAGGCCTAGAGAAGGGTGTCTTGGGCTTGTACCCCGAAGCAAACGAAGTAGATAGCATGTACCAATACACTCGTGGCAGTCACTGGCACTGTGTGGAGAACGACCGTATGTGGCTCGGCTTCTATAACGCAGTCTCGGGGACATACATTGGTCACGATAATCGGAAGAATAATTGGCGGTTTCAGGCCAAGGCAGAGCGGCATGATGAGTGGGAGTGGTTTTGTGCGCGGCAGCACCCAGATGGTGGACATATCTTGCTCGTGAAGCACTGGAGTGAGTTTCTGCCGATGAGGACCGGGGGAAAAGATAACCGGGAGTTAATGGTGGACGCGAAACGAGAGGGTGGCACTGTTTGGGAGTTTATCAGAGTTGATTCAGAAAAGTGAGCTCGCGTTATTCAGACGTACGGACTCTGAGACACGGTCGGGACTTGTAACTCTGTGGAAGTTTGCTAATCCGAACCCTTGGCTGTCTCAGATAGAGATGCAATTGGGTCGGAGTCGGATTCAAAAGTTCTACGGGTTTTTATTCACTCAAATTGAACTCATCTGGTCTATTTCTGTAATAAAGCTAGTAATGGACTACCTCTGCCGGTATACTTTAGAGAACAGTATATTGCAGTTAATAGCTCAATATATCCAGCATGCCGCATACCTATATTTCTGGGCAGAGCCCGGTAGCTAGAAGAAGTCCTATTGGATAGCTAGGAACAACAATATAATCAACAACCATTACTGCATTATCACCAATCATAGTACGAGGCCGCAAATACAACTCTCAGCCCCTCTGGGTTCACCCTGACGTACAATTATTTCTCCTGTGGTAGTGGACTTACCTTTTGCTTCCTATACATGCGATACTTGTTCTTCAACCGTACACCGGCGACTCGCAATCTGGGAGTTAGGGGTTGTAGTCCTAATGCTATTGAGATCGTGCATGCGGTCAAGCAGAAAAGAGAGACCCAGTATTTCCACCATGCAATATATGAAGAAACCTGATTCATACTAAACGCGCCCTGCATTGGGTTCTGTTAGCACCTATATATATTTACTGGAATGATGAAGTATCGCATCTTACAGTCACAAGTGTCACTGGAAGATAAACCTGAATTGGTTAGACTAGGTATACCTCCGATAAAGATAGTGTCTCTGTACTCACAATGGTTATATAAGTAAGAAGTCTGATATTGTCACCTTGGCGAGTAGCTGTAATGCTCTCAGCTAGCGATGAGGCATTCACCAACTTTCATCTGTGTAAGTTCATCTATCCTGCAACAACGGTATAAGGAATGCATGACACATACAACGCCTGACATCTTCTCTAGCATCTCAATACGTTGCTCCAAGACCATCTGTTGTGTCGCAAGCTCGGCGGTGGACTGACGGATCTGTTGGAAGCATTCGCGAAATTTGTCATAAAGGGCGCCGTCGGTATCGAGATTGAAATAAACGCTGTTGTTTATGTCAAAGGCAGTCCATGTCGCTATCAGCCTGGCAAGAGAATTGCGGAGACGGCGTAAAGTGCAGAGGATCCATGTGTACTCCTTTGTTTTCAGCAAGGAAGGTTCATCCTCGAGGAAGTGGTCTATCGAGTCCTCATCAATCTCTCCCTTCATGGAAGGACTGGCTTAGTCATTTGAACAGTTGACAGTTTCGTGAAGGGGGAGAGGGTTTAATTCTCACGTGCTTGTCAAGGTGGCCCTCGAGAGTTCCAACTATTACTGCCCACTCCATAGCCACCTGGCTCATCCTGATTGAGAGGATGAAAAGAAAATAGTACCTCGGGTCCCATATGGGGTATTTGCTCATCCGAAGACCGAAGGACGGCCCATCTACCTTGTCCTCAAGGTAATCGGGTATTGGATTCTTTCCTCTAAAATAGGAATCTTCGCAGAAGCATGCCGTCCAAAAGTAGTCGTCAACTCCAGATACCACCAGGGATAATTGTGCTTCGTAAATACAATCACTATCGTTCGATCTTGGCGGTCGAAAAAAACGATGCTTTCGCAGCCCGCGACGGTCTTGAAATTTAGTCTGACTGGGCCGTAGAACGTAATGCGGCAGATGGAACTCTAGGGTAAACCCGCGAATCTGATTAGTTAGAAGGAATCCGTCAGTGGAAGCCGGTTATGGTATTAGGATAGTAAACCACCTGAGAAATGCCCATATGGGTGTCAAAGGCGACGTGCCTGGATAAGAAAGATCTTATCTGGGGTAGGTGCATGTACGTAACGCCTGAAATCAGTGCCAGCCCCATCAGTGGTGTCAGGTCCACTAGGTATCTGGTTAACCTGTCAGACCGATTCAATAGCTATTTGGTCGATGTCTATCCGGTCCCTTATGGGTTCTTAGGACATACAATATCCGACGCTCTGCAACGCCTTTCCTCTGAAGTACGTAAGTATCGCGGTCATGTGCATTATCTTGCATGTCTTACATTTTTATTAAGACAATCATACAGTGTCCCTGCATCTGCCCCACAGATCTTACGATGTATCCCCTTTGGAGGACGACGCATGTACTCTTCCGACTCCCATTGCCGCGTGGGTAGGAAAGATGTGCTTCCCGGCATATCGGTGAACTGTGAACAAGGGTCGCATCTATCATCAATCATGGCAAGTACACGTGTATCAGCTGGAGTGGTGTTTAAGGCTTCCGGAAATGACCGCGCCCCGGTTTGATCAAAGAATTTCCGTAGAAGTTCATGACGACGAGGTGGTACAAGGTCTGGGCTAGCGCTATTGAAGAATTCATCAATTACAGATCCTCCGATGGGAACTTTCAAGCGACAGTCCTGTCCGACGTAAAGGGCAGTTTGGCGAACACAAAATTCCTGTTTCCACTGCGCACGATTAGCTGTCGGACGAGGCCGGGATATTAAGAAGGGCTCCATCAGTTTTTGGGATTGGATTTCTCGCATGACCCAAACATACAGATAATGGACTGACCTTGCTTCTTATTGAAGGCTTGGTGCTGCCGCTGGTCAGCTAAGGTTAGTTTTGCCCAGCCTCGTTGCTGGTTACAGCCTTGTCAGCGCTAATGGCTCTACATCATTGGTTTAGCGGGAAAGTAGTTTCATGGGGTTCATGCAGCTTTAGCTCCACATTGGAAAGGCTAGCACACCTGGCGCTTATTGCACTAATCATACGTTAGCAGGGAGAAACCGAGATTAATTAACGAATTTTAATAGGCTTTCCTGGTATAGTAATCATTGTCCCACGTTTCACTACCCCCGCGCGTCCTTCTCGACCCACAAAGTGCAGTGAGGTCGAGGAAAAGGACATATACCCTACTAGGACGGAATAGTGTTCGGCCTTCTCTCTTTTCTTTCCCCCCTGTATTATTTGCGTCCGCTCATACTTAAATTCCCAACCTATGGTCGGGCCTGTAGCTGATTGTTAATAGCATTACGAACATCCTTTCGAAGGTAGTAATTTCACAATTATCATATACTTAAATTCCATAGTCATGTCGTTATCTTCTGATATTATCTGATCTATAATCTATAGAATATTTCAAGCGTTAAACTTAATCCCACCTCCGCTTACGAGGAGGTTGCGTCCTGGGCAAATATTTCAAAGAGGGTCTGAAGGCGACGTCATTCACTATCAGCAACATCGGAGTGGTAAGCGGCAGCGCCGAAGGGATGGCATAGGGTCGGTTTAGACATCATTACATGCTGGCACATATGCACACAAAAATTTGGAAAAGAAGGGAGATGCCGTTTCCCATTTGTATAGTGACAACTTCCGGCACAAAACAGGGCCACATATCCGTATTCAAGGACAAAGGTAATGTGATGGTCTCTGTTGGACAATTGACCGAATAATCTATTTCCAGGAATCGTCGAAGAATCGGCGCTTCTCTTCGAATAGGTCGTCAGGTGGTTCGGGGCATTGCGATGGTTGTGCTATTCTGATTCTGGTATGGATATGGGTTACCTAAAGGGGTATATGTGTCAGAATGCGGAAGATAGCTTTCATGGACAAAGGAAACTAACACCAGGAATGATAGTGTGAAGACGTTCCTTGTTGTCCTCGTCCTGGTCTAGAAGACGTTCACAGACAACAACAAAATGCGAGAAGTCGGCCGTGACTTGAAGACTTGGGACTCTTTTCAAGACTGCTGCGGTAGCGTAGGGCCTGAAAAATGCCCGGTTTCTATGCGCTTCATAGCTCACCATTCCTTGAACTCCAAGTTCGGCATGGGTGACGAGAGCTCCCGTGAAGAATTCAGCAGCTTGGTTGATTGATCACCCATCACTACTCTCGTGGTCAACGTCATTCCTCAACGTTGTGTAAGGTGGGGACATCGTGCTCTCCACAGTGTGAATTAATCTTGAACGGTTAAAGAGTCTTTGTGATCTCGAGCTGGGCTTTATAAATTTCGAGATGATCTGTAGGGGTCAGGCCGATAGGCTTTGGTCCTACATAACAGGGCCATTGGGAATGGATCCTTTGGGTGCGGTGCTAGTGTTGTTCTTGACGTTTGGTGATATGTGGCTGAGAGTATGTTGGGCGGTATTCTCATGTTGATGACACTCATATAACGCAGACTTTTAGACCGACTTCATCTCAAAGATCGCGGATTGTGGAGATATTTGGCACAGGAGCTATGTCAACTTCAATTTCTACTGAAATCGCACAGAATCCCGTTAGTCGACTGGTGTTCCGGAGGAGCTATAACGTCTCTTAATGTAGCCTTGGTATTTCAGGGTCGGAAGCTATTTTGCCCAGCTCTCGTAGTTATCACCCGTGGAGACACCCCATGTGGAACGGAATCGGAGAATTTGTGACATTGCAATTGTTCGCTGAGTAGTAACAAGTCTCTGAGCCGGTCAAAGTTCGAGAGGGGTAGGAATTGATATTGTCTTTCGTGCGGGACATCATCGCGGCTGGGCAAGATGCCTTATTTCTACTTCAAGACAAAAGACAACATGAGGGGAAGAAGGAAGATCGAAAGAGTAAAGAACCACGCAGCGGGTCCGTTGACGCCAATGTCGAGATTAGGGCATCGGAGATCGTCAAAGTTGGGGTAATCTTTCCCCATCCAGCATCGGGGAAAGATGCCGAGAACGGCAGAAGGGTCTCCACCTCACTTGTTACGGAGATTATCCCCTAAAGCTTGGCCGTGAGGGGAAAATAATTCTACTGAATAATTCTACTAAGTTGATATAGCACTGCATTATAGCGCGCCATGATAACGATGCGGGGTAGCTCTTGGAGTATAAATGTCTATCGATCGCACCGCGATCTCCCTCCTCACAAGCGATACCTGCTTTTCGAAACCTGAATTGTTGTATTTCTCCTTTTCAATCAAGTCGCAATGGCCCCAAGCACTATGAAAGCGGTTAATTATGTTGGGCCTCACAAAGTCCGGGTCCAAGAGGTCGAGATGCCCAAGCTGGAACATCCGGACGATATCATTGTCAAGGTCACGACGGTGGGTTACCAACATTGCCGCGCACCGGGAAACCTTACTAATTCATGCTATAGGCTGCTATTTGCGGCTCCGACCTGCAGTAAGTCTACTTTCGGGGGTGGGGAGTAGCGAAAGATTGCGCATAGAACTTATGATGCCGCAGCATGTATGAAGGGAGAACCGCCGCAGAGCCAGGAATCACATTCGGTACGAAGACATGGAAATAACATAACGCTTCTTACTGATGGGTCACAAAAGGTCACGAAAACATGGGAATCGTCGAGGAACTAGGAGAAGGTGTAACACTGTTGAAGAAGGGAGATCGCGTTGTCATGCCATTCAATGTTGCCGATGGCCGCTGCCGCAACTGTGATGAGGGCAAGACCGCGTTTTGCACCGGTGTCAATCCCGGCTTTGCAGGTGGTGCTTATGGTAATACATTGACGCGGATAAATGCGATTTCGGTTTGCTAATCGCTGACAGGTTATGTGGCTATGGGCCCGTATCGTGGAGGTATGTGTTTCAGGTGATCCCAAGACAAGATATTGACGAGTTGAGCTGACTGGAATGTGAAGGCCAAGCTCAGTACATTCGGGTCCCGTATGCCGACTTTAATGCTCTGTTGTTGCCTCCTGGCACAGAGCACGAAGCCGACTTCGTTCTTCTCGCAGGTGAGTTGCCGGTGCCCTTTACTTTGTTGCCCTTTCCACTAACCAAGTGGTGTAGATATCTTTCCCACAGGTATGAATTCGCATGGCCGCCCTCCACAAGACTCTTTGTATTAACAATAAACTATAAGGCTGGCATGGCGTTGAAATCTCCGGTTTCAAGTCAGGGGAAAGCATTGCTGTGTTCGGTGCGGGTCCGGTTGGTTTGATGGCAGCCTACTCAGCTCAACTTCGCGGAGCTTCTCGCGTCTTCGTCGTAGACCGTGTTCCCGAGAGACTGGCTGTTGCGAAAAAGATCGGCTGTACCCCAATTGACTTCACCAAGGGCGATGCCGTGGACCAAATCATTCGTCTCAACGGGGGAGAGGTCGACCGCTCAGTGGATGCTGTTGGATACCAGGCCGTAGATACCAGTGGCTCGAAGGAAAAGCCCAACATTGTGCTTGAGAACATGATCCGTGTCACAAGGGCCTGCGGAGGCATGGGAATTCCTGGACTCTATGTGCCAAGGTGAGCCATCTCACTGAAACCATACGATAGGCTCATGTGACTAATCTTCTTGCTCACTAGTGACCCGGGTGCATCTGATGAGGTTGCCGCGAAGGGCTCAATTAGTCTTAGTTTTGGAAAGCTATTCGAGAAGGAAAGTAATCTGTCCCCAACATCAGCTTGTTCGCATTGCTAACTTACGGCAGGGTCTATCGCTTGCTACCGGCCAATGCAATGTGAAAGCATACAACCGGTACCTACGGGATTTAATTATCGCTGGCAAGGCAAAACCTAGCTTTGTTGTCTCCCATGAGATTAGACTCGACCATGCGGAAGTTGCGTACGAGAAGTTCGATAAAAGAGAGGACGGCTACACAAAGGTGCTGATCCATCCGAACGGGGGATTCGAATCTACCACAGTTAGTCAGGTTAGTTAAACATATCGGTCTATTTTCCTGAAAGCATGGTTATTGCCTGGTGGAGGGCCCGCGTTTGCTGAGATAACTGGCAGGTTACGTCAAAATTATGATTGATTTTTTGAAGTCCTAAGGCGCTATCAGTATGAGATTGTTGTGTTGTGGGTTAATGATTACCTGTGTATAGAAATTTATTTCTTTGAATTCTCTTCAAGTTTTGTCTTTCCTACTAAACTTTTCAGGCACTGCCAGTAGGCACAAGCCGAGTCAAATTACGTTGACAGTCAACAATTTCTTTTTATATATTTATGTAGGAGTTGTAAGCCCAGTAGTTTGTTAAAGAATGTAGAAAATTAGTTACTTCAATAACCAAAAAGCTCTAGAACCAAATGTTTATTTCAATACCAATATTCGATGAGAATATTATCTTTAATATTCTATTAAAACAGTTAATCTTCTAGATCGACGGTCCCCGCGTCCATAAATAGACAAGAATGGTCAATATTGTCTTCAATCACCACTCGTTTTTCATACGTAGGACACGTTATCCTATTATTATCGATAGTTGGGATTTTGTAAACGTTTTTCTTTTTAAAGATTTGTGGATCTCCAGGTTGAACTTTCATCCCTATGACTGTTATATAGCTAAGACAACGCCTCAACTTCATGAAGGGGGAGTCCAAGAATTAACTACACTGATATTCCACCAAGCCTTTATTATATATATCACCTACTAAGTAAATATATAGTATTATATCATCTAGTGGGAATAGCTACGACCGCAGTGATGTGCAGGTTATGGCAAGTAGATATGCATCTAGATGTACGAGTACATGATGAGTAGATAAGTTCCCTGTCATGGAAATCAAAACATAACACATTCTATCCTCAATCTTGAAAGCGCTTCTTGAGCAAATGAATTGAAGCACCTATTGATAAATATCTGATTATTCTCCTATTTGCGTTCTTACAAATCTTCCCCATCATAAATACCAGTAGCGAAATACTCAAAATCAATACTAACACCCGGTTTGCTATAGATTCCCAGATAAAACCCGTCCTCATCTGCCGGTGGACCCCCGGAAGGATTCATTAGGTAGAGGTAAAAGGGGTTGAATGTCCCATGGCGGTTGGTCAGGATGGGAGTGATCTGCACATTCGGGGTGCGTTGAAAGCGTTTCTTGAAGGTGAATCGGGTTGGCTGCCCGTTGGAATATCGTGTAATTTGGCCCTTTCCCGCCTCGACCTCCCCCTCAACCCCGTGTTGGTTATCCCAGAGTTGGCCTGTATGGTTGGATTGAGTTAGAGTCATATGCATTGGTGATTGGGCTTATGCTCACCTTGAGCGCTCATGATGCTCTACTGAGGGTTTCTGGAGTAGCTTGAAGGATGCAGAAAGTGCGAGTTAGTGGACTGTAGGAGTCGAGGATCTCAAGTGTCCGAGCTATAGGGAGCTTTTATACGTGGGACTCAAGGCCTCAAGTTAGCGGTGGCATAGATAGAAAGCTGCCCGGATGCAGCACCTCCATTACCGAATGCAATACCACGTCATTTGTGCCCATAAGGTTCGTAGCTGGGGTGGTCAAGTTCGTGTTAGGTAAATCGAAGAGAACCGATCGGTATTGGGTACAGCATTTACTCTGCTCCTTGCAGCGCTACCTGAGTATGTAACAGTACTGCGAGGCATCCTGATTCCTAACACATTTATTGTGGTCTTCTCATCCACATTGGTAGTAAGCCCTGCACGAGCTCTTTCAATTATTCTACTCACTTCCAATGAAAGCAGTGATCGACATTGTGTCTGGAATCTAAGTCACACAGTGTCGAATATGGGCGGCATTTTGATTCTTAGATTCTGGTGGGCCCTGCCGAACATCTCCGAATTTGCTTCAAACGGTGTTCCTCGTTACGTAGGAAGATGCAGTCTTCGGGCGTTTGGCGATTGTAGGGTTGCAACAAGAAAATTGACTCGTGTAATACCGAGCCCCGCCAGTGATATCTGTCATGTATCATGACGTTACAAATGTTACACCCTCCAGGAGAAAGTTCATAGAACATCAACCATGGGTTTGCGGCACTCTGACCTGCGACACTCATTCCGTGGTCGCTGCAATGAAGGGTGTCTGTTTGTCTAATAGTATCTCGCATATAATCAAAGCAAGGGATCCATTGCACAGGATAGCTACCCACAGAGTATCCCAAACGAGCAGACGGGCCGAACCATGATGCAAGGGGTTACGATGATCTACTGTGACGCGAGGCACGATGTCAGTAAGCGGTGAGCCAGGCGCATTGAATGATATTTCGTAGGTGCATCTCCAGGACAGCTTTTGCTGTGTCAAGAATAAGTGGATTTGCCATGGCTTGAATATTGAAAGCTGAACTGCGGAGCCTCGTTCGACCTCTGGCTAGAGAGATACTTGTGACGTTATTCATCACGGAGCTACCATGTACGCCCAGCTCTCTACCCCCACTTACGTACGTCACCATAAAGCGAGTGTTGGTGTCTGGCTGATGAATCTGTGAACATGCCCATGGCTCTAGAAGGACTCTGGGGTGACCTGCCTCGTCTATAAAAGGGTGACACCCGTACCACATGTTGATTTTCCATCGCTAACTCCATACATTTAACCAGACCTCAAGCAAAGTCATCAAGCTATACCATTTCTCGATACCAATCATCCATACCTCAACGAAGACGACGGTATATCCTTTTCCAAACGCTATGTATATCGCGCGGCTCTTCTCTCTCGCGACGTTCCTCTTGTCTCTCGGCTTGAGTGAGGCTCATCTCCCAGGCGATTTGAGTAAGTATTACCCAGGGGTGCTTCGCTTATACTAGATCACACTGACTAAGGATACTTCCAGCATTTGGAAAGCCCTGTTACGCGTCTAAAATATGCGACAGAGAATGTGGTTCTATCGGATACGCCGTTAAGATGGACTATGGCTCTGCAACTCTTACTTGTGTTATACCCAATAACTAGTAGAGCATAAGAGAAGTTGCTTTAGTTCAGTCATGCTACTTAGCCATCCAGACGGAGACGCGTTTGCATAGGGTTTTGGAGCAGGCAAAGGAGGAGCGCCCGGGGTTTCTTGTTATTGCGCTCTCAGATACGAAGCTGGCTGATTAATGTCTCATACTGTATCCACAGACCTTGGCAATGCATGTCAAAATCTTGTATACCTTGCTATGTTTTTCAGGAATCTCTCGCCTCCTAGTCATTCTTTAGAGTAATAATAATAGTATTCATCAACGAATGAAAAAAAAAAGCTCTTGTAAAGGTTCTACGCTATTTGTCTGCTATGCATCCCATGAAGCCAGCCGGGAACAACAGAGCGCTGAAGACCCTTTCCCATATGCTAATGTAGCGATGGAGAAGGTACAAATGGCCCTTTTCCAGAGAGCGAGATGTGTGCAATCCGTGGCATATGCCAGATTGTGCAAGTAGTATTTATCTATGATCCAATATTGGGCGAGCTTTCTTTAGTCCTTGCGATACTTGATCATTAATGTTTGTTTTGGTGGAAACTGTCTATACAAGTATTTTATAATATGTACACTGCATAAAAATATATATGTGATTTCCCCAGATATGTCAAAATATATCAAGTGTAATCTGAATCTAAAACAATGAAAATGGCATATGATTGAAACTCCAAGGGTATTGGAACGATTTAATTACATTTAAAGTCTAATTCTCCGAAAGGCTTATGATCTATAGATTTCTAACCTCCTTATAATCCTTAATGAGCGAGTCTATACAAAAGTTTTAGACCAACTCCAATGCCAGTAACTACATTCTTACCCCCTCGTACCCCAGTTTGGGCGCTAGGAATATGACTAGATGATTGATAAATACCACATAACATGGATCAGCACAATTGGCCATCTTGGCAACATTGCAAATGTATCCATACGACGAAATATTTGTAACCTAGAGATTACAAGATTACGAGTACAAACGCAGATGCCTCAAAATCCTACGGCATTTTATTCGTCCCAATGATGATCATAATGATTATCACCAGTTACAGAACTTTATGTCAGAAACATTTCTCTCCCAGCACCTTTTTGAATGCCCCTTTGGCACCCTGCCTGACATTGCCCCGCCCTCCAATTCTATAGATTAGCTAAAACGGAATTCACAAGTATGAAGCAAGTCCGGACACACAATCGTATTTTCTTGGTTGTCCTTTGCCACACGCTGGCTAGCCCAATGGTTTGCAGATCCTTCCTCCATGGGTCCATATCTTAGCTTCTGTATTAGGAATATAATACCGACCTGTTCCATCGTAGCATGTACCCAAACAAGCAGTTTCGCGGCAATCATAATCTGGCAGACATTTGTTTTGAAAACAAGTAATAAGATATGCTGACCTGGCCCTCTTGCATGCCGGGAATTCACTACCGGACACTCTTCTGACAATAAGAATGTAGATAAAGGAGGAGAATTTGATATCTTTTCTGCAAAAGCTGATCAGAGGGAGAAGCCGAATACACTCTTTCGGGCGGTTTTGGAAGGTTGACAAGTTATGAGTGTAAAGCAAACAAGACACTTGGCATTTCCACTATACTTGCGCGAACATGGGCTCTGGACCCAAATCAACGTATGGTGACCTGCTATTCGTCCCTTACTGCATTGAAATTCGATCCAAATGACATGCCATATGCCTACACCGCTTGCGGATAGGCTTGAATGTATACAAGCAAGGGATATAGATCGGAGATCTAACAGCCTCGGACATCCTCGGCACCGTAAGAAGTAGGGATCGGCACGAATATACATCCATAGGATTTTGAGATATCCGTATTTGCGCTCGTAATCTGCGAGTCTTTACGAATATTCCTATTTGACTGGCCAAATTCCTACGAATGTGCAGTTTGCACGGTGGCTCTTCCAGCCTATACCACCATTTGTCTATCCCCTGCATGCATTATCCATTCGTTACTTTACCAGCACAAACACCACGTTCTAATCTATCATCGAGATGATGTTACACTCCTCTCCGTTTTTCTCTATTCGTTATGTAGTAACGTCTTACTGTATAGCACCCGGGTTATTAGATACGAAGGTTAGAATACTAGACACTAGACGACTTCATATAGGAACTGGAATGTGGGTAGTTGTGGGTCTCTTAGCATGCCAAAGTGCAAGCTACAAGTAGACCTCGGGATTACCCTCGTGAGGGTCTCCACGGCCCCACGGCAAGGGTTACTAGTAGTCTAGGCCAATAAAATCAAATGTTATGGGGCCCAGCATCAGCTATGTACCCGTGAACCACCTGCCAGCTATGTTGGTTGCCTCGGGGGTTATCTCAAGACTGTTCCAGTGCTGGAATGGATAGAATAGGATACACGTAATACGTATTACAAAGGGCTAACTTATGCAATGTGTGACCTACTATGTCTATATCGCCTCTGCCCTCCTTGGGGTCGTACCATGACAATTCCTCTCAGGAGGATTTTCCCATAAGCGGAAGCTTCTGGAAAGAAGACTTTTGGTTCCAAAGTCTCAAGTAAGCCTAGCCTTTAGGATGTGCTATCTCGGGATGATGTCATGTCAACTTCGTCATGTATTGCACCTACAAGATTCTTTACGTAGCTCTATGTTGAACGCAAAAGCAGTCTCTGGTCTTAAATTAGAGCAATAAACGGTTTCTTCCTACATGGTCATTTGACGAATTATATCAGATTTATCATGCACCAGAGAAGGAAAATCGAAGGTTTTGGTAAAATACAGCGAAGAGACGCAAGGACGATAATTATTAAGAATACACGAAAAGATAACTAAACTAGGTAAATGATAGAAGGTAATCAACCGAAGCTAGCGATATGTAGCAGTAGAGTATTATCTTCCAAAGTGAACATAGTCGTCAGGGACTGTCTGACTACAAGAGCCCATGACGCCGATGAGAGCCCATACGGCGGTGGTGGTGGTGCGCGCGTTTGCTTGGCTGAGTTGCTGACGAGGTGGATGGAAGGATGGATGAAGAAGGCGATGTTGATGAGCTTGGCGGGGCCGATGAAGGGGTAGTAGACGATGTTGGAGTATCCGAGGAAGATGATGGAATTTCTGAGGATGTTGGATGAGCACTACTGGATGGTGTTGGACTTCCTGAAGGAGTCGGAGTACTGCTAGGGTCAGGGCCGAGAGGGTAACATCGTGATTCAAGTGGCGCAGTGTATTCCTGTCCGTCCCAGCTGTTAGCGTCTGTCTTTCCTGAATAAAGAATGTCACGTACAGCAAGAACATGATTAACATCCGGTTCGCCGTTGTTGTCACCAAATGTGGCTTCAAAATTGAGACTAACACTTGCGGATGGGTCGACGGTGACGCCATTCTCTCGGTGATTAGGATCATCGGGGCAAGCTCCGTCAGTCGCTGTGACATGTCAGCATTTCACCAATCAGGAAATATACGTTGGTGAGTGCTTACAATGTATAACAGCCATAGTGGCAGCAAGACTTGGTCTCAAGTTGAGGCCGACTTCGACTCCCTTGCCTATTCCTGTTAGCCTAGACGTTTTATTAGTTGAGCGGATGTATTACCTATCACCTGGGCAGATATCTGCAAGGATGCTTTAGGATAAAGTTCAATTTTACCCTCTATCTCCGCATCTACTGACACAGGAATGGCCTCCACTGAAGGCGTCCAGCCATCCGAATCCACGCTACGTGATTCAAGGTCTATGGATACCTCAGCAGAATCATCGAGGTTGGCAGTAATACCAGCCGTGACGGTAGCAGACCCAGTCAATGGACCGATGACATATCCAAGACTGAAAACAATTTGAGGTCCAATGTTCAGGATGCCGCCTGGAATGGAGATGCCAGTAATAGGAATCCTTCCTAGATCAATCCCCCCGCTCTTCTGGTCCTTAAGGTCACCATCAAGTGCAAGTCGTGGCATAAAGGTGGCTGATACACCGTTAGGGCTAAGGCGCAAGCTTCCCGTCTTGGGAATTCCAGCAACGGTTTTCACGTGAAAATCAAGTTCAAAAGCACCTTGAGTGCTACAATCAGCACATTCCCAAGTAACGTCGATATTATCATCTGGAAGTCTTCCACTTTTCACTGGTATGACATGGTTGAATTCCAGAGATGCTGATCGGTCAATATCACGTCTTGCTGTGGAAGTGAAGGCCCTTTGCTTTCCTATATTGAGCTCATAGGTATGTGCGATCTCGAACCAGCTTGAGCCTTTACCATGAAGCTTTATTGTCTTGGTGTTTTCATCGGATGTAACTTTGGAAATGATGAATGGAAGCCTGTTGGTGTTCCATTTGCAGTAGCCCTTTCCAACTATCAATACGAAAGTGCGGTTACCCATATCATTGACCCATTGCCAGGCATGCTCTGCGTAGGTAAAGGCTTGCTCCTCCTTGAAGCTCAATGCTACACTGGTGTTGGTGCAGTGAACTGACTCGAGAAGGTCCTCAAAACGTTCCATGGACACAATATTCTCTTGCTCGCCGTCAAGTGAGACTGTGAAGTTGGCGAAAGATGACTGGCCATTTTGTTCCCCTGATAGTAACGGTAGGTTAGCAATGATGACCTTAACATCCAGACTCGCACATACCACTGTAATAAAATGAGTCGTGCTCGAGTAGGTCAAGGTTGGAGTATTCAGAGCCACGCACAGCTAGAGGATGCCGTTCTACCTGCAGATGACTAATTTCCTCCAATACCAGTGACAGACCCTGCTGGGCGTGTACCAGAAGCCACGAAGCCAGCCAAGCGCGTACGAGATGCATCTTAACCTGTTGTGGCCAGATGAAGAATCTTGATGCTTCCTTTCAAGCTCTTCATCTCTATCATAAACGCCTTTATATCCCTCCCAGTCCATGGTATGTTAGGACACTCAGGGGCCAAAACGAGGTTCTCTTCCATGTGGCTTCCTTCAGATTACCCTGCAGTAGTTAGTCGTTTCGTCGCAAAGGATTGCAAATCGTAATCTAAAAGGTCGTATTGACGAGTCCAATTCCCCACAAAGAACAGCAATCCTTGGGGATTCGCCAGTATTATCTGATACAGGGCGATCATTATCCTTTTCAGGTTATTAGTGGCCTCTGAGAACACACTGGGCGTGCTTCGGCTTGGTATCGGAAGGTTAGCTTGATAGTCGGCAGCTTGCCGATAGGATCGGCGTTGCCGACAATGGATCACAGGGTCGCATTTTCGTTCATATGTGCACTTTGGTTAAAGATAAATTTATCTCGAACTGGCGATATTTAGCCTCCATCCGCTCAGCCGTACTTGAGCCGGTATTATAAATGCAGTTAATTAATTTACATTCTGTAGACCCCTCCCTGAAGTATAGCGGTGCCATGGGGATAGAAACCCCATAATGACCACTGTGCGCGGGCTACGGTCCCTGCAGGCAGAATGTACTCACTAGGGATACTCCTGCCTGTACATAAGAACGGTAGTGGCTTCCTGTGCCCACAGAATGTGGACAGCTCTCTATATACCGTTGACTGTCGCTGCTTCCAAATGACAGGATTAATTATTTATCTATCTTGGTGAATCTGAGTTGTTTGATTGTATGCTACTTTTGCGTTTTTCTTTGTCAATATTCAAGGATATTAGCTAAAAACATCGGCCAGGTCTTAAAGGATTACAATTGCTTTACCACTAATAATTTCATCAGCTGCGATCTTTTTCTCATTCAAAGTATGTGAGGACTGGAAAGGCTGACTGAGCTCCTTGATCTTCTGTAAACCGGATGATTTCATCTGGATGGTGTGGGCCATTACTAAACCATGAACACATAGCGTGATAGGACACCTTCTGTTGGGAACTTGAACTTGATTGCCTGCAGCATCCTGCGCTTCCATCAACTCAGGGTCGAAGAGTTGACCAGGCTTAAATTGGACGACCTCATATCGTATACCATCAGCTGGGCAACACCGAGCCCGCCAGGAAAGCACCTCAGACAACAAGGCTTTAAGCTCCCGATGAATACCCATTTCTTGCGTCTGCAACTGAGCAGGGTCCAGCAAAGGGTCTAGCAGTGCCATTATGTGTGTCTGTAATTCTTCAGCGTGTGCATCAAGAAAGCACGTCTTGAACTCCGAGTCATTTTCCAGCATGAGGGAAAATGCGGCTTTGTGAAAGCTTTCAAAAGAATCACTAGTAGCTGAGTAGCTGAGGTATTAGAAAGTAGCAAATACTATGAAGATGCGCAGGGACTCACTGGTCTGCTGGATGGCTTTCTGGTACCCCCGTAACATATAGCCTTCCAAATGTAACGCCGTCCACATTTTAGAGTATACTATATGATCACGTATGATGTGAAATAACAATCCACGGAGGGCGAGACCTGGCATTGAGGTGAAAATCTTGACGCCACCGATAGCTTTAGATATCATATCCCCCAGGTCAGGATGTATATGAATGGTATGCGACAGGTGATCGAGAGGGTGCAGGCAACTGGAGAGCAATTCTGCCGTGCGGAGGACACTCAGCTCAATCCACTTCATCTCACGGTTGAAGTCGACAACAGCAGTTGTCGGTAACCCTTCATCTCGGACCATGGAGAAAAGTCCATTGAATTTTAGGGCGCTGCTAAGGCTAGATTGAAGATCCCTGATCGTGATCTTCTGTTGCTCGATTTCCTGGTCTTTCATCCGAATTATCTCGGTTTCGTCTTTCATAATATCTAACGCTGAATCGCCAAGTCTGGACGCCAGCAGCTCGACCTTTTCGCGCTGTTTAACCTTCAGATTCTCTAGTCGTTCCACTTTGGCTCTGAGTTTTTGAATTTCTCGAGATTCAGCGACCGCAAGAAGGTCATTTTGCATTCCAAGACGTTTTATTTCTCTCTCGAGTTGGTTGTATTCCTTGGTACGAAGTCTTCCTCCCACTCTTATCCTCGTAGTTTGGGTTTGCTCTTGTTTGTCTGTAGCAGCTGGCACCCCCGAGGGTACTGTCGCCTTCCTTTTTGTGACACGCTCTTGCTCTGCTTTCGCTTTCAACCTCGTGGTCTGTGATCGGGTACGCTTTTTTCCGGGCGGAAGTGCCTCCTCTACCGGCTTCTCTTGTTCGGCATCCTCCTCCCATGGTACTTCAACCCAACCAGTCCAGCCCTTCATACGAGGACGTGGGACTACAACCTCTATAGAAGATCGGCTGTGGGGTTTACTTGAAATGTCTCGCGGCATACTGATGAACCAAGAGGTTTTGGACTGGTGGGGGGGGAAGCGAGAGGATCCAGGCGATATGTCACGGTCAAGTCAAACGGTACTTATGGAATACAAGAAACGCTAGAGGACATGGACACGAATGGTAGAAGATTCTTGAAGGCAACATAATTGGGTGGGAGGGGTGATTGGAATGTCGGGCTCATGCAGGGGTTACCGAGCACTGCCTCGCTCTTTCCGACACTACGGCCAACGCTAAGCCACTAGGCGAGTTTCGCCGCTCGCTGATTCGATCAGACCGTTTAATGAGAATGCCTCGAAGGGCAGATTTCGTGCGGCTGAATGCGTACTGACTGCGCCGCAATAATCCCACGTAAAAGGCGGGCAGTTTAAGTAAAACCCAGTTTGTCACTTCCGAACATGATGGGCTACTCAGCTCGAGAAATAGTTGACGATGGGCTCCTTGTACAACCAGTCACGCAAGCGACGCCGTGCTTCTACGAATATCAGCCCTACACCCAGCATTCCGAGCAGCCGTGATGCTGATAATGATGTCGTGATGATCAATGGGACCGGGATGGAAGGATCCGTCCCGGGAGAAACGTTGCCTCAGACAAGCACCAGTCGGACAAAGTTTATTGTTGGTCTTGACTACGGAACAACATTTTCCTCCGTTTCATATATCAAATTCGATGCGGCTAACCCACCCAGGACGATACTTGGTGAACAGATCAAGTCTGTTTATGGGTGGCCTAATACCTCTAACCTCTGGCGCAATCCAGATGTTCCAAGCGAGAGTTGGTATCTTGATGATGAGATTTACTGGGGTTATAATGCTCGTCAAGAAGTAAAAGGGATAGAGGACGGTCGCTTAGATCCTAGAAATCGAATCATCCAATTCGCAAAGCTGCTTCTCGTGGAGGATCAACCAGACAAAGACGGTCCGCGAAAGGAGCTGAGGAGAACCTTGCACAAGCTGAACAAGACTGAGAAGGATGTAATCAAGGACTACATCCGGGAGCTCTTGAAGCACAGCAAAACACATCTAGAGAAGAAAGAGAGGTTCACAGAGGACTGTGAGGTTGAATTCGTTCTCTGCGTGCCGGCCGGGTGGCCGATAAAGGCTATACGGATCATGCAAGAAATCTTGCTGGAAGTAGCTCAGGAGATTGGGTTTGGCATCCTTGCTCCATTGTATATCCTTAACGAACCTGAGGCAGCGGCAGCCTACATGCTTGAAGCGCTTTCGGGATGCGGGAATTTGAAGGTATTCCCGTGACCCAATCGAGAGGAAATATCAACTAACAGATGCTCTGAAGGAAGGAGATGTGTTCATAGTTTGCGATGCCGGTGGGGGGACTGTAGTATGTTACCTGTTGGTCTCTACAAGGTCTCGGGATGTAACGATGATATAGGACACTATCACATATCGCGTCTGTCGAGAACGGCCATTCCGAGTGGAGGAGGTTGTCACTCCTGCAGGTATGATACTATAGGTCAACTGATGAATGACGGAAACTATTCTAACAACTAACAAAGGGAGCAATTGCGGTTCGAGCTACGTGAATCAGGCTCTTAAGAGAGAGGTAATCAGAAGAATCAAAGGTACAGAGTACGCATCTCTCAAGGGGCCTTCATTTGAGTACATCATCGAACATGATGTGATGAACCACTTTGAGTATTCTATGAAGAGGGGCTTCAGACCAGCGGAAGGGTTGGAAGGGGATGAGGTAATGGTGGTTCACGGTCTTACTAAGGATCCACGGAAGGGATTCGGAGACTCAACACTATATATTCCTAGGTCTGTGCATACTTTCTCCAATAGCCCATGTCTATTCCAGTAGGGACCGTTCAATTTGTGTCATATGCTGAACATTCTCAGAAAACAAATTATGAGCTTTTTCAAGAGCAGCCTGGATGGCGTAACCCAGCTCATTCAAGGACAAATAAATGCCGTGAACAAACAAGACCTAACAGTTTCGGTATGTCTTATTTGATGTTAGAGGCGCTGAAGGTGACACTGATGGGACCAATCTAGAATATTTTATTGGTCGGGGGTTTCTCTACATCCCCAGCATTTCTTAGTCATGTACAGGCCAAGTTTGGTGAGTTGGATATTCTTGAGACAGAAGGGTGAGTTGGCTTAAGACCTTGAATGCGCTACAACAATAACTGAAATTTGAGGAAAAGTGATATGGCGACTGCAGTTTCACACGGGGCCGTATTTCGCGCTCTTAATAAAGAGTATGGCCCCAAAAGAAAAATACAGTCGAACTTTGGGTTTCTTCAGATAGAGCCATACGACAAAAAGTTGCCGGCGCATCAGGTACCCGAGGCGCCAACCCATAATACAATTGACGGGAAGAGATATATATATGATGTATTGGACTGGGTCATTAAGAAGGTATTGGACAATTAACTGCTCCTTCTGTTGTTCTGTGCTTTTACCTCTTCCCCTGTCATGACTTCTCACAGAGATGATTCACTATTGACAAACACAGAAACGAGTTTTGAAAAGAAAGGAGCCGTTCAAGAGGCTCAACTACCAAACCTTCAAACTGGATGCCGAGCTTGTGATTAAACAGCGAATTTATGTGTCCGACGCCGAAAACGTACGTGATCACTATCAACTAGATCATCGTGTTAATAAAGGTACGTCTATATATGTATTCCCCGTTATCGCAGGTTTATAGTCACTGACATAGTGATTAGGTGCGGAAAGCTTCGGTTTGCTTCTGGTGGATTTACAGCAGGTGAAGGAGGAGGGTTTGTTACAAACCAAATCAGGACCTCATGGAGACTTTTACGAGATTCACTACGAGTTAACGATGGAGGTTGATGGGAGGAACCTTTTTGTGAAGCTTTTCTGTCCCCCTGGTGGAAAATGTCGCGGACAAACGCAGTTCTGCATTGCCGCAGCTTTCAAGCCTGGGACCGACTGATTGTTTCGATATAATGAGCTTGGTATTATTGTTGCTTTATACCATCCTTAGCTTACAATCGACGCCTACTGCGTCATAGAACCCCTAGATGGGTTCTGGTATAAACATTGTGAAACCTCTGTACATTAGACGTATCCAGGTCAATAATCTTCATCCATCGCCTCACTCACAGATTCTTCATCAGATGAAAGAACTATTGGAGAGGCAATAGAATCCCCAGCTGCTGTTACCAACTTAGCCTGCTGGAGAGCTTCTGCCCATTTTTTCAATGAGTCACAAGTATCCATTTCCCGCCAAAGCCGATTTGACCCTGTAGATCTGTTCAGATGTTGGAAGTATTCCCCGGGACGAAAGTTGGGACCTAGCTGCAGCGTGGAGTAGTAAAGCCCTTCCTCAGAGATACCTTCCACAATGTAGGGCGTGTCCAACAAATTACGATCACGCCTAGTCAAGACATACAGGCAGTGCCTCGCATGGTTCGTGCCAAGATTTAAGCCGTCAACCAACGCACAGCCATTCGTATCCTGGCAAATCGGATCCAGCCGTGGCCACAGGCATCTCTCTCTGCTATTGATTGTTTGTGAGGTCTGATTCCGTGAAAAATGAAGGTAAGAGTCTGTAGGCTCCCTTCGACCTATTTTGTGTGACTCGTAGATGCTGGTCACTAATTCAAGAACTACTGGCGATCCATCCAGACCAAACCCGGCAAAGTAGTTATTTGCCCTCTTAAGCAACCATTTCGCAGGAATCCTGCCGGCCCTGCGGTAGCAGACGCTAGATATACAAAGCATAGAGACAGCTGCCGTCAGGTTATCAACGATAGACTGCTCCTTAACAGAGACGAGAAATCCCTCTAACCTGGCCTTTTCGATGATAGGCACATTTTGGAAGGAGGTCGTGAGGTTTGAAGTGCTTAGCAACCCGGCCTTCGATAAAAGCACCTGGAGAGCTCTTTCGGAGATTGCAAGGTAGGTCAGTTGTCGAACAGGCACCCAGTCCATTGATACATGCATAAGAATGAAAACCTTGACGTGGAAAATCTCCTCAGAATCTTGACACTCTGCTTTGGGTCCAACGCCAGTCCAAAGCGTCTCGATCCCCGACAATGCTTCAGCTGTTACTCTCCATGAATCCCTTAAGCACTGCATCATGCTACGCACGACACTGTTCGAGGCTTCAACTGATGGAAATGAAAGTAAAAAAGTTTCTACATCGTCCACGGTTATGTGAAGTGCCAAGAATCGAGACTCGATAATCGACGCCTCCTTCACGACACCGAGTAACTGGCTACTGTCAATCACAGGGGAAGAGGCAGGTGCATCGTTTACCTCTCCAGGTCCATTACCATCTCGGGCTTCCTGAGAAAAGCCGGCCCATTCTGATGGGATGAGTGATTCTCTTCGGTCAATCATGGAAAATATATCGGGATCATTAAACCGCATGTCTTCCGCCGCGAGCACGTTCAACTCATCTAAGATTGATTTCCTGTACACGTCACGAGCCCAATCAAATATATAATCCACAATCAGTAGAAGCCTTAGCGCACCGCTTTGATTGCAGATATTGCCTTCCCATAAATCAAGAGTACACTGTTGTCATTAGATACCTTTCCACATTACCTATATATTGCATAGTAACCGAGGATGCGATTAGTACTTACATAGCGTCGAACAGGGCTATCGATGTCGTCTATAAAACTTGCTTTTATACTCCAATCATGGCCATGCCAGGCGAAAAACCATACCAGTGGTCCCGTCTTCCACAGTGACTCTTCCCCAGTTGCAGCACGAAGTTCGTCCTGCAGCATGAGAAGCCGTCTAATGCAGAATGCTGCCTGCATGTCTACCGCCGCTGAGTCTCCGACGGTATCTGATTTCGCTTCAATTATCAAAAACGGAAATAGCAGTGGCTCACGGTCCCTTTTGAACGGTGACACCTCTAGCGTGTGACGTAGAGTTCTTGTATTCTCGTCTAAAGGAACGCGTTTATCGGTTGAGTCCAACAAAACTTTGAAATTGTCGGTTTGAAGCAAACCGTACACCCTGTCTGGCCGTTCATATTTACGTATAGTCCTTCCATTTGAGGCAATATGAAGCGGTGGATCATAATGAATGGAGGTCTCTGCTCGATCAGAGAAGATCATGTTCACCCCATAATCATACCTAGGTGAACTTAGCAATGGTGATGACTATTTTTCGCATGATGAATGTTACTGATTTTGCCCCCATTTAGCTGGACAGCGACAAGGCTTGCGCTGTCTCCGACGATCTTCGAGACTCAAGGCCTCTGTCTCGATGGATTCAAAAGCGGCTTCAATCTCGGAACGCCATAGTCTCTCACGGCATGTTGGACTAACAGTTCCAGGATTAGTGTGATCATCGCACGGCAAGCAACAATATAATTTCAGAGGCTCTCACCACGACACCTCCACTGTAAAACGGTAAAGTACTTCATGCTCTATACGGGCCCTCCATCCTGACTCAACGCTGCCTTCTCTTCTACACCTCTTCGCGAGGACCACTAGTCTAGCTGCCCTTCTCTTGATTTGGCCTCTCCATGGCTTTTCGATCGCGTCTATGCTGACCCCTTCATCAAAGTCGTGGTACCTCTTTTCCCCCAATGTTGCGACGTCACGAAAGAGGCGACGGCGGGTCTCGGGCCAGTGCTCTGGCCAGTCCTCTAGCTCAATGGATCCCAGAAGCTTAATATGGAACCTGTCTAGAAGCTCTTGCCGACCTTGATACTCCTCAGGTCGCATGTCTACTGATTTGTGAGAGGTCTAATGATCATAGAAATGGTTGAAATCCAGCTTTGTGCCCCGCCTGCTAGCGCTATCTCTAGTGACACGTGATGTATCCTACGAGGGGAAGATCTTCTTACTCTGTTAGTCTATCCTAAACTCATGCACCATAGCTTATACCATGTCTATGGGTCATATCTTCCTGGGCTTCTATTCAATGTATCATTGATTATGCTTTAATCATATTCCTCAAGAGAAACTTTTAGATTATTGGTCAAAAGATCTTTCCACTCATTGCCTATTTTACTTCGCAATCCAAATCGTCTCACGGCTCATTTTAACCAGCTCTGAGAAAATTCCCCAAGTATCCACTCTTTCAACCTGGCCTCGAGTCGAGATCGCCTTTCATCATCATCTGTGAGCAGGGCACCTCGCTTCCTTTTATGCCTTAGCAGTTTGCGGACTTCTGAACCATTGGACTTGATTGAATGCCAGGCCAGATCCTGCGTTGATGCTAGAGGAGGGGAGAGATGGGGGCAGTTCATAGTGACGGAGGTATCGGTTGACCTGAATGAAACCTTCCCATGCATCGAGGTGGTTCGCTACAAGTGGGCGGTGAGTGGTAACAGTGTATTCGTGGATTTGGTCCACCATATCTAGGAGCTCTCCAGCGTCTTCACGTCTTAACACGTCTCCCCACCAGATCAGTTTCATATGCTACATATTGAAAGCATAGTGTCAGTTCGTCTTGTATCAAACAAAAGGGCTCGGGTTCACAACTTACACTATCCTCGTCACACAGTGGGTCAACTTCCGCACCGGTGTCACCCTTAAAGCAGTGCGGTAGGTAGGCCACATACATTCGTCAGGTGCTGCCACTGGAGGTAAATCCAAACATAGGAAATACAGGTACTCGGGATGATTGGTACTCATCGATCATTCCAGGTTGGCGCACCAGCTTATCCAACATCTGGAGATAAGTATTAAATGCCAGCTTTAGTTGGGTTTTCACCTCGGTCTCCGAGTTCCGGGCTCTTTTCACTTCATACACGGCAAATGGGAAGAGAATAGTATGCCCGCCCCATTTTCCGTCCGCTATTGATGATGGCTCGTCAAAAGCCCAGATACTGCTGATCAAGCTAGTCTTCTGGAGAGATCGCCGGATCCGTCGTTCTCTCCCAACTACCCCTTCGTCCTCGGGATCAGCACAGAAATACGACGATAATCCGAATGTGATGTCTAGAATTCGTTTTCCCATATATGCATCCTGGCCGTTCTTGATATGTTCTGGTTCGAGCACAGTAGCCTTATAATTATACTCGCGTTTATCCCTACGAAGCGTGATTGTGTGAGAGGTATTTCCACGCCCACTGTGAGTATAGATGATCTATCGCTTTATACCTTCATTCAAAGCCGGTCGTCACCCCTCAGTCGACCGAAAATATCTCTCCAGGCATCTGCCTCCCAGTTGAATTCTGAGACCTGGTCGATTCCAGCCTGTCTTGAATGCCATACCACAGTTTCCACTCGTTTCAGAAACTTCCTCCGATAATCATCGGGGATCAATTTGAATCTGTGCCAGATCGGCATACTTTTACTGCCGGGGAGATTGGCATAGTCGTCCAGAAATTGGACTTGGCGACGAGGAAGAAATGTCAGTGTGGTTCGATTGAGAATATCTTGGCGGGCTTGATCGATCACCTCCCCGCGGCGAGCTTTTCCACACAGAATGTCCATTGATTTCTCAATTGTGTCGTGTCGCAAATCGGAAGACCAAATAGCATACAGTGCTGAGGAGTTAAAATGTCAAAAGATGCGGAGTACCAGCAGTAGCACTAGTTCCAAGGCTGCGCTCTTCCCAAGCCAGCAATCCAGTGTTTTGCCTCTCAACGCAGGCGCTAAAAATTCGCGGATGACGCCGTCAGTTATGGTATCTAATTTAGTACTAGCTAGGTGTGGAGAAGAGAGCACAACCTCATAAGGTTCTTTATATTGCCCGAAAGTGAGCTCTAGTTAAATTTCCGCTGGGCCCGACCTCTGCCGACAACACTTCAGCTCGCATCTCAGCCCTCGCTAAGACGATGACTCCACGAAGAGCCTCAAGGAAGGTGCCTCCAGGAGCGGAGAACCATCATCGTGAAAGAAAAGGCCTACGCAGAAAGAGAAGAGCGGATGTGCACAACAGGCTCGGAGCACGCATTGGCATCAATTTAAAGCTATATTCGCGAACTAAAGCCGATCGATGGGATGCTAGTCACGCTTCATTCGAGTCCTCGCCAAATTACACCTTGACCATAGCAGATGCACAAGATGTAGGCGAAGATTTTCGAGAAATATATGAAGGCTCCGACTCTGAAAGTCCACCTTCTGACTTCGAAGATCTGATTCCCCATTGGCAGGATATTGTTGACGAACATAGCGAGTTCGACTGGCTCGAAGTGATTGAGGGTTGAGCCACATATCAACAAAACAGTGGCTCACCAGTGGAAGAAAGTGGGCACTGCAGAGCGCTTCTGGTCAGAAAGAGTGAAATTATGGATACCTTCTGGGATGATATGGAGGCACCGGAGCATCAACTTGCAGAGCTGGCATTCAAGCTCTTTGATCGATTTGGCTCTTTAAAACCACATTTCAAGGAGCATCCTCTGAAACGAGGATCCCGGGTCTGGGGAGATGAGTTGAAATACAGTGATATCCTCTTGATCCACAAACTAGAGGTCTCACCATCCCATCGATGGCGAGGGATAGGCACTAAACTGGCAGGTGCAATCTTGGAGCTAGCCTCAAAGAAAAGCAAGAGTTTTATTGGGATAGCTGGCCCAGGAGCTGCTGAAGATGAATGGACTTCTGTCACCGAGGACGATATCTCGCAGCAAACGGAGGATATAGCTCTTTTTTTCTGGCGAAAGTTGCAGTTTCGAAGAATCGGCTGTTCTCGATGGCTTGGCTATTCGCCTGATATGAGGCATAAAAGTCGTTCTCTAGCAATTGAGCATGATTATGACCTGCCCCACATTCCGCAAGTGCCTCATATACCAGAAATTGTTTCATTGATGAAGGATATTTGGGTCATTGACGACGCAGAATGTCTCGAACGGCTCAAGAAAAGTGTTGGGAGACGCATCTCCAGAGGATATTAGATGGGAAGCTAGAGACAATCATGGAAATACCCTTCTTCATCTCTCTCCTTGGTCTTCCAAAAGCCAAAGTACCCGTTGGATAGTGAAAAGGAATTCGAGACTCCTCTCACGGCTGAACTTAAAGGGAGACACCCCATTAGAGGCTCTTGGGACATATATGGAACGAAAACGTACCATCGCTCAGTTCGGGTTTTTAAGAACAGATGTATCCGACATGTTCACTGGATTCGACAACACAATACTCTCATGCCTTTGTCTTCTGAGAGGTTTAGCCATAGAGGACATCTCAGAAGACGAGCATTCACGTCTGAAATTTAGCTGCACTTGCAATAATTGTCTTGGGGGATTCCTCAGTCCGCGGGTACTAGATATGCTACTTTTTAGCGCTGAAACAACTTTCGATCTTATTTATACAGTAGGTAATAGGTACGTTGGACACGAATGGTGTCAGTATTACAAGGGGCTTTTGGAATACCTTCCCGATCCTATTGCGCAGGGTCTAGCCATACGCGACGACATGCGAACAGGATTCTGCATGTTGTGGAAGTACCTCGCCACCTGCCTCCGAGAGAGAATGTTGCCAACGGACGAGAACGTCCTGCTACTAGTTCAAAATGCGAATGATTGGCCGCCGCATTGTCGGAATTTTATTCAGAAAGGGGGGTCTATATCGTCAGCAGCCACCATGTTATTCAAACGAACAATGAGATTAGAGCCGCTGTATGACATAGAAAAAGGACCCGTTGATTTGCCGACCTGCCGAAATGAGCGTGAATTTGGCATGGTCGATGGTATGTGTGGTTATGAGAGAGTCACTCGGGTACAGCATCTCACTATGCAAGGGAAAAAGTCCCGATTTTAGGCTGGCGTAGCAAATCTGCCCAAGTCTAAGGCATGATAATCATTCCTTCGCAACGAATTATGACAAAGCCTACATTCGGATGTACATCTGATGTAGCCGTACGGCGACATTATTATCTACCAGAGGAGTCTTGAGGGTTGGCTAAAATTTTCTTTTTGTTGAAAATGAAAATAAATTCTGACAAGTCTATATGTACACAACAGGCCATATCAACCACCATAATTTCCTATGTGACCTGTTATGCCACCGAGGGTTTCAATGAATGACAGTAACTTTATACAGAGGCAGAAAATACTAATACCTGAGGCTTGTTTTGGTTGACCAATTCAATACTGCCAGTAGAGGCGAACGGGGCTACGGTACGGTGTTTGCCACGAAGGACGACTATACTACCTGGTATACTTAATACTGCTCCTCAAATAGGCAAAGCTTAATCTCTGAGCGTCGTACTCTATAGTTACTAGCGCATCTCGGGTACGAGATGTGCGAGCGCGAGGCTGAGCGTGGCGCGCGATTATTGACCCCGGAGTCTGGGCCAATGGTACCAAGTCACACATATCTAGCCCGATATACAAGTGCCAAGTCCATGTCGGCACCATGATATATGGAGATTCCACCTTACGGAACATGATGAGAATCGGGGTTTTCGGTGGATTTGCTCCTTATCAGGGGCTCCCCCAGTGGAGACAAGTGAATGATTTGTGGATGTGGTGTATGGGGTATATCCTTATCATGATAATTAACTTTACCGAAACTGATATGGGTAGGATTGTATCATTGGCTTTCACTAGTAGTATTCCTCAGAATAATTGGATATCTTCTTTAGTGATCAAATTAGTAAATGTGTATATATAATTGAGTCAGTCGACGTCGCTAAAAAATTTCGTTAAGATTGTAATCAGACATCTTCATAACACCCCAAGTTGACTGGTATCTAGTCGCCTATCACCCTATCTTACACCTATACGGTACGTCTCACTATGATCATTGGCACTTTACCACATAGGCTCATAAGAATGAAACATAAGGCCCGTAAATCAACGGCCCTGGCACGCTGTCAAAATGTTAATGGCGGTGTAGTAAGCGGTGTATGTAGAATGGAAGGCGGAACCGAAAACTGCAAAGAGTTCCCGCGGGAATGTAAAGCCGAAATAGGGATAGCCCTAGGATGCATACCGTCCTTCATATAAAATTCAATCAGTTTCCCGAATGCCGACTGCATTTAACTTCCGAATCTAGTCCGTCAATCTCCACTCCACCGGCCAACTTTCCGTAGGCTATCCGCTTTTCTTTTATCTTGGCGGAATGATAGTGGAACTACGTAGGTATTTCCCCCGCACGAACATCAGGTCCGGAGTCGGTCAATCAAGATAGTCTTAAGTCTAGATTGAGAGATAAGCAGCCAATTCGCTCTAGGCTATTGAAAGTATAAGAACCCAAATACATAAGCCAACCATTCCCTCCCATTCCCCCTGTCTTAAAGAGTTGCCGAGACTCAAATTATAACCGCAAAGAAAACTCGGTAATCGCTCTCAAGATGACCTCACACAACCCCTCCTACCTCATTGTCGGCGCCGGTGTCTTTGGCGTGTCAACGGCCTATCATCTCATCCAGAAGTATCCCAATGCGTCGGTGACTCTGGTGGACCGAGATGCATACGACGCCGAGTCCCGTGTGGCGGCATCATGGGACTGGAACAAGGTTGTTCGCGCCGACTACGATGACAAGGTCTACTGCCAACTGGCCCTAGAGGCTCAGGACATTTTCAAGTCGGATCCTCTTTGGAAGCCTCATTTCCACCAGACGGGCGTCTACTGGACGTGCCGCAGCAGCTATGCGCAAAATGTCATCACCAACCACAAGGAGCTCGGCCGCAATGACGATATCATTGCCCTGCCTGTCGCGGAGGCCCGAAAGCTTTACGGCGGAATTTTTGACAACGCTGACTATACCGGTGTCAAGGAGGTTCTGATTAACAGAGCTAGTGGTTGGGCCGCCGCCGGAGATGCTCTTCGAGCAGTTACAAAAAAGTGCCTGGAATTGGGAGTCAAGTACGTGACTGCTGACATTGCCACGCTGCAATTCGATGGTCGCGGTTCTTGCACCGGTGCCAAGACGAAATCGGGACAGATCTTGTCGGCCACGCATGTTATCGTCGCTGCTGGTGCTTTCACGCCCACATTGCTGGAGTGGTCTGCTGCGACGAGCGGCAATCCTGGCCTGCGCGCTGAAGAGCGAATTCTGGCTGCTGGTATTACGACGGGAATGGCACAGCTCAATGAGGAGCAGTACGAGAAGTTCAAAGACATGCCGGTTGGCTTCCAAGGCTACACACCCAATGAGGGTAAGATCGTCAGATACACTTACATGAACGCCACTAACAGTCCATAGGCAAACCCTTCATTGGTAGCATTCCTCCCACCAAGGACCGAGAGCTCAAGTGGTGGGGTTCTAAGATTTTCACAAACACCCGAGAGGTGCTACCTGGTCGTTATATCTCCTCGCCCCCGCCCACACACGATTACAACCAGTGGAAGGTGCCTGGGCCTCTTAAGCAGGACATTGTTGAGGCCAGGAATCTATGGTATGGGCCAGCGAGTGCAGATTGGCAGATGACGAAACACCGAATTTGCTGGTGAGTCCCCCTTCTAATGCATAGCCAACACGGGGATAAGCATTTAACACTCAACAGGGACGCTTTCACCACTACCTCTGATTTTATCATTTCTCCTCACTCTGCCTCCAAGGGTCTCTACATCGCCACTTGCGGTTCGTTCCACGGCTTCAAGTTCTTTCCCGTGCTGGGCAAGTATGTCGTCCAGATGCTTGAGGGCGAGCTGGCACCCGAATTGATCGAGAGATGGGCCTGGGATCGGCAGCGACCTGATTCGTCCCAGAACGTTGAGTATCCCAACGCTGAGATGAAGCATCTCTTGCAGCCTGCATCGAAGCTATAGTGGAAGCCTGGAGGTGCTTTTGTTGTTAAATTTTGGGCATGGTGGTATTTTCTTGATACTTAGATCTCTTTGGTTGAATTAAAGCAGAGCAGCGTATATATTAAACCTCGAATATATTCCCTTTCAACTATTTTAGCTTATTAAGTGAACGTTCATCTTGGATGAACAGGTAATGATCGACCTGTAAGCCTCGTATCTAGTAACCAATCACGGGTGCCAGATGTGCGAGAGCGAGGCTGAGCGCCGCGTGCGCTTCCCAGCCTTCTTCAAACCCCAGCGGAATCATCAAAACAGCATATTTCATAAAATATAACATATTTAACCAAACAGGAGGAAAGCACCACCAAGTTGTCCTTTCATTTATCACCATAGGATCATATACAACACATGATGTGGCTCTTGAATGCTAGAACAGTGACTCTAGAAGACTTCTTCGAAAGTCAAGCCCCTCCGTATGCCATTCTCTCCCACACATGGGGAGCGGAGGAAGTCAGTTTCCAAGACATTCAAGAACGTCAGGAGGTCTGTAGAAAGAAGAAAGGATATGGGAAGATTATTCATACCTGCCGTCAAGCCCTAAAGGATGGGCTTGAATATGCATGGGTTGACACCTGCTGTATCGACAAAAGCAGCAGCTCCGAACTCTCAGAGGCAATCAACTCCATGTTCCGTTGGTACGGGAAGGCTGCAGTTTGCTATGCCTTTCTGGCAGATGTACCGCCCGGTTGTAATCCTCATGATTATCAAGGCCCTTTCGCGAAAAGTCGTTGGTTTACAAGGGGGTGGACGCTGCAGGAGCTATTAGCCCCGGACAATCTAGTCTTCTACGCATCCGACTGGTCCTACATTGCAAGTAAGAATGAATTGCGCAGGGAGCTGAGTTTAATCACTGGTGTTGATACGAGGTTTCTCTCAAATGGGGCAACGAGACATGTCACCATTGATACTCATTCAGGGCTCGGTAACCTGCTTGGCTCTGTCAATGACAGTACACGGCGAAGGCTGCACCAAGCAAGTGTCGCCGAGAGAATGAGTTGGGCTTCATCTCGCCAAACCACCCGCACAGAGGATATGGCTTATTGTCTTCTCGGGATCTTTGGAATAAGCATGCCCTTGATATATGGAGAGGGCGAAAGGGCCTTTGTGAGGCTTCAAGAAGAGATTATCAAATTCTCCAATGATCAGTCCATTCTTGCTTGGGGTTATTTGGAACCCTGGAAAAGCCGTGAAGACAACCAGTCGGAGTTATGTGCTCAGGTGCGAGTCAAAGAAAAACGAATGGGAGTCTTGGCTCGCTCGCCAGCGGCCTTTAGGGGCTGTGGGTCTATTATCCCCTCTTTAGTCGACAAAGGTAATAGCCTTCCCATTTCCGTTACAAATAAAGGACTGCATATCTGTGTCCCAATGTCCTACAGCCTGCCGCCTGTCGCACTGCTGAAATGTCGACCGATAGATAACCCAACTGTTGTGTTGGCTGTTCACGTCAAACATGTTCAAGGAAATAGATATAGTAGAGCGGATGATATGTTTGAGTGGGTGGACCATAGAACCTGGTCTAGGTGGTCAAGGAAAGAAATCTATCTTTCCTTAGACGAACACCTAGAAGAAGAGTTACATGAGAGTGAATTCTCCTACCCCGGCAGCAGCGTTTTCATACGCCATATTCCGGACACCTTTTCCGTACAGGAACTATCGCCCCACACGCGAGATATGGCCACGAGCATATTCCCACCGAACCACAAGACGATTTCTCCAGGACTATCGCCTTGCACGGGAAACATAGCGTTACTTTTCACGTCCGAGCAAAAGAGATGCAACGTTGCCCTGTATTTCAGTCTCACCAAGCTACCTCGCGTGGAGGCTTCCCCCTTGATGATGAGAAAAGAAACGTTCTTGATGAGCGTACCTTGCCATCTCACAAATACCGAAGCCCGTGATCATTTATATCATCTGTCTATATGGAAGAATGCCTCAAACTACATCTGGTGCGGTGCGGATGCTCTTTACTCTAGTGTCACGCTTCAAAGAGTTGCCGGAGTTCCACTGTTTGTCATTGATATTCGACTCTCCTCGCACAGTTCACACCTCCTCTGGTTTCGAATACAAAATCTGATCCCAGTTCGCATGCGGGTGTTTCTTAATAGACTTTCACGCTTCTGGGAATCGCTGGACTTCCTGTTTAATACACGTTTGCTGACTGTGATCTTTATCTCACTAGTTGTAGACCTTTTGTTCAGACTGATATTTATTCTGCTAGAGATGGCTTTCAAGTTTGTGATGAAACCCGAGATTCTATGGGTGAGGGCTCCAGTGAGTCAATTGTTTGGAGCAGGTATCTCGTGCCTGGTGTGTACGATACGTCTTAATCGAAAAGGGGAACTTGTTGACGACGGATCGGAGTTCTTGGCGTTTCTGTACAGCTTCCCAATTTCTTTCATCGTGTCCACTCTATCATTACTAGCACCTCTGATGCACAGTTTATGGGCGATTCCTTTCATCACAGTCATTGTGGGCTTCGGTCCTGCTTTCATCCTGATAAAATGGATATTCCGAAGAACACACCCATATGGAGTGCCAATATTTTCCCGTTGATGTCCAATTTCATGGAGGTATACCTGGGCTTAGTTCTTTCTTTGTATCCCGATTACTGGATGACAGACTTTAACGCGCAAATTACATGGCATGATCGATGAACCCATTAGACCTCTTGGATATGATTTGCACCCATACCTCCAATAGCTAGAATGGAATGGCCGATTACACGTCGTGGGATCTAGTCATGCTCTATAAATTGTCTGTGACTTGTTAGTAATTGCTGTTCGAACCCTGAGGTCCACCAAAAGGAG
This sequence comes from Aspergillus novoparasiticus, assembly GCA_009176405.1. NCBI lineage: Eukaryota > Fungi > Ascomycota > Eurotiomycetes > Eurotiales > Aspergillaceae > Aspergillus > Aspergillus novoparasiticus. The sequence continues at coordinate 522,979 of ML733394.1, forward strand.
TTATCTCAGAATCGAAATTAACCGGGGGTTTACTACTACTAGTTATACCTCGGAAAGTCACCGACACACAACCCCTGACCCCAATTACTACAATATAAGTATGCCCGACCCTTTCCTCCCCACCCCAAAAATATGGCTTCCAGCCCAAGAACTCCGTACCACTAGACCTCAAGGTGCCACAGTGACACATTGTACAATTTTCTGCTTATTTCAACGCCATGGTTCTCGGTGACAACGGCCCAAACTTAACCACCACGTATTCCAATTCCACAATCACCCCGGTGAACCAGGCGAAGGCTCCGCTGAGCCATTCGGTCTGTCAAACGCAGTAACAGTCCCATCAGAGAGTCAACTAATTATCTTGGGCAGAAAGATCGGTCTTCAAAGCGACGATACAGTAGCGCCGGAGGCCTAGAGGCGGAAATCAATTAGGCATTTTCGAACGTGCAGACGTCATTGTAAGCTGCCAGCCTGGGAGACCTGGTCAGTTTGGCTAATGTAGACGAGGGCTGGATTGGGAGTCTTTCGCAGTTCAATATTTGCTTATTTGACCTTTTATTTAGCCGTTTAGTCATTTTTGCTTATGTTATGTTTTATTATTTTGCCACTTTCGTGGGATTCTTTTCCCCTGTGACAACGGTGCCACGCTTATATATGCTTCTGCTATATATGTGAGGGTCTACCTTACTATGATGAAAGGTCTCGACGCAAGCATTCCCATAGCGATAATCTTCGTCGGACTACAGATTTTCTTTGACAATAATTCTTCCGTATTCACAGTTCAATAGTAAATGTTGACACTGGTTAATCAGGCCTAGCGCTGTTGTTCTTCCTAAGCGATCTTCTTTCCCACAGTCATGTTGATAGATTCAAGCAACATAATCAATCTGGAATTCAACCTACGTGACCATTTGACAGTAAATCATAAATGAGATAGTAGTAATCGAACAACTCATTGCTTTACTGTATATCTAGAAAGCCAGTACATATGATTTTTTATAGGGCGTGGAGATTCGAGAACAGGGCTTTCCATCTACTCAGCTATACTCAAGCTATATTATGTATAATTAGTAAATATAATAGTCTTTAGTTCTTTAAAAATATAAACTTATAGTAATTATTAACTTAAAATAAATACTAATAATTAAAATAAATACTCTATATTTCATTATTATTAGTAATAATTTCTATTTATTAAAAATAATATAGGGCCTTTGGTATGTACGAATTGTACAGTAAAAATTCCTGATAATAGGCTCTTGTACTCTTGAGAGTACTACTCTCCGGATGTGGAGGGAGCGAGATCCCTACTTTCTCAACCTGTCAGCCCCAGCTCCACATTCAGTACATTTAGCCTATCGGAGATGCCGATCTTCTGCTGTTCAGCTCACCACATTTTTTATTCAATACTCTATATTTAGTAATAAAAATACTAACAATTGATCTACTTAAGCTGTTTTCCAAGCGTGTCCAAATGAACAGGAACTTGACAAGCTGAAAGATGTACCAGCCACTGCGGCTAAACCAGGCTTTACTACCGACGATCTTTGAATAACAAGCTTACTTTTTTGCGGTCTGTCCACAGTCCCATCAGAACGCAGTACGTGGTATAAGAGAAACAATACATCATCGTCATGTAAGTACGAAGAGTGGTATTAATGATTACACTTGGCTTTTAAAATCGGGTATCGTTCCAGGGCGCTGTCAATCACCTTGCCAATGAGCTCCTTGTGGCTGATACCTTCGTGAGCTGCTGCCTGTGCCAGAATAGACCAGTTCGGGCGCAATCCAGGGAGAGGATTAATCTGCAAGAATTAGTTAGTGCTATCGGATAGTTGCCATGGAGTTTGTGCGCACCTCCAACACATATGGCCTATTATCCGCTCCATACCGAATATCCACCCGACCAACGTCGCAACATTCCAGTGCCCGCCATGCTTGTAAAGCCAGATCCTCCACCGCTTGAACGTCAGGGTTGTCTCGACTATTGAGAAATCGCTCCGGTTCATCCGCATCCGGTCCATTTTTGTTATTGACACCCCAGAAGCTGCTGTCAGATGGATTCGCAGGCCCATCCTCTGCAACTGATGCCTGCTGCTTCTGTCTGCTTAGTCCCTCCCAGTCAATATGAGTCGTGCCAATGACTCTGGAAAGTTTGCCTGTACCAATAATACTGACAGTATACTCTTGACCTGAGAGGAAGGTTTCAATGAGTATACTTGCTCCAGGAAAGCGGGTTTGGAGCATTTGAATACCCCCCTCGAGTTCCGTAAAGTTATCTACCTTAGAAGAGGGGTAGATGCCTTTAGAGGATCCTTCGCAGGCTGGCTTGATGAAGAGTGGGAAGCTGCTTAACTTTGGACCATGCATTGTCTTCTCCAAAAGTTGGGTGAGGGTGCAGTCTGCTTTCGTCCAGGATGCAGGAACGACGGCGAAAGGCGCCGTGGGAATCCCAGATTGTTCAAGGATCATCTGCTCTGTCAGCGGAACTGCATAAATTTCTAAACTTCGGCTACTGGCGTACCTTTGTTTTCCCCTTGTCTAAACATAATGCCAAGGTAGCTGCATCGGAGAATACATGGGGAATCTGGTAGGCTTCCAACAAACCCGGTATTTGTGCTTCACGGCCGACACCATGCATACCCTCCGAGATAGAGAAAGCCAAATCCCATTCTTTGTGTTCTTCCCCAGCCATTCGCTGCACGAGCTCCTTAATATCACCTACACAGACAACCTGATGGCCGTTGCTCCGGATTGAAGCTGCAATAGCGTCGATAGTCTCTTGTTTGTCAAGCTCGACACAATCCTCTGCGCTGTAGCCGCGGGAGCGATAGAGGGAGAAACTCTCGTAAAAGAATGCTATGACAAGCCCGTTGGTATCAGCCATAATTTGTTTCCTGTTGGATTGACAGTGGAGAATTCGAAAAATGGATTGCTAGATACGTGTTTTATTAGGGTGCCTAGAGTGTGTATATATACTGTATATATGGTAACACACTTGGTTGGGCGACACACACGAGCTATTTTATTAGTTAATACCCTTGGTGCTTGCGCCGCATCACAAATGAGTGGATAACAATAGTAAAATCCTTTTTGTGTAGCGGTGTGATGAGACGGCCGAGATGCAGGGCTAGATCATCTGCTAGCGCTGCATAACATCATTTGGCTACTATACAAAGCCTGTTCCGGATGTGGTAATAGGTACTGTCTGCAACCGGTTCTCCAACCCTATCCTAGGAGATCGTCTACATGCAGAGCAAAATCATTTGACTCGTCACATTGAACTATGCCAGGCCAATGATAGGCCTATTTCGTTTTCGGCTACTGATCAGCGTGACCACGCAAGGGTTTCAATTCATCACGTCGCATTTGCCTCAGCAGTGCATCGCAGGCTAATTGCTTGGCGTGTTAGGGAGCTGGTCAGGGCAGCTGCCCCCGCCGCCGCCTAAATATTAACGCCTACCGATGTTTCACCACTGCTCTGATAGGATATCCCTTACACCATGTCCATGTTGTATCGTATTGAATGATCAGTTCAGTTATCCTCTTATATCTCCTTTACATGGGGAAATTCAAACCATACTTCAAAACCTGCAAAATTCAAAGCGAGCAAATTTCTTTATCTTCATTTAACTCTACACGAATTAAAGACGATGCAGAGGGTCTACTGGAGATCACTTTATCGCCATCAACTGGGGATCCGGTGGCACGCCACAACTAGCCCATGTACTTCCTTGGACGATTCAAGACATCTACCGTCAGCCGCTGCTGCCTCTCGCATATCGTATTGGAAGCGCATCCCGGCGTGGAGTGAGGTCACTGAGAGTGAATTCATAGATTACAAATGGCAGGTAGAGTTGAGCTTCACTATTCGGCTACTGGCGTGTCTCCTGACCCTTCCTTAGATGAAAAACTCTCTCCAATCCCCTAAGGCGTTACTCAATTTCCTCGCCGCTGTTCTACCATCTGAGATCCGTTCTTCATCCACACAGGGTTATGTCACGCGTGCTGAATTTATTGCCGATGTTGCAACTGGGATGAGAAAGGCGCCAATGGCAGTCCGACTGACACCCCATATCTTGTCCCTGATTAACTGGAAGGAGGCCTATTCGGATCCAATTCGGAGACAGTTTATCCCCATCGCCTCCTCTTTTAAACCGGATCATCCCCAACTTCAGTTAGACTCATTGCATGAAACGCATGACTCCCCCGTCAAGGGCCTAGTGCACCGTTACCCGGACAAAGTACTTTTCTTAGGTAATGCTTTTATTGTTTTGGGCATCATTTATTAGACTGACTCGTACTCAGCAACATCTGTCTGCCCCGTTTACTGTCGATTTTGTACACGCTCCTATTCGGTCGGACAACAAACGGAAACCGTGTCCAAGAAACGTTTTCTTCCACTACAGAAATACTGGGAGCCGATGTTTGAGTATATCACAAGAACACCTGAAGTAACGGATGTTGTAGTTTCTGGCGGTGACACCTTCTTCCTTGAGCCTTCACAGTTGCGGGAAATTGGGAACACACTTCTAGGAATTGACCATATTCGCCGAATCCGATTCGCAAGCAAGGGACTGTCAGTTTGTCCTTCACGGATCCTAGATCCAAACGATGAATGGACGCGGGCACTGATTGAGATCAGTAACCGAGGACGAGAGAAGGGAAAGAATATAGCCCTCCACACGCACTTCAACCATCCTCAAGAAATATCATGGATCACTGAGCAAGCGGCTCAGAAGCTGTTTCTCAATGCTGTGACCATTCGGAATCAGACTGTCTTGCTAAATAAAGTGAACAACAATGTCCCTACTATGAAGCGGTTAATTCGAAAATTAGCGGACAACAATATCCAGCCGGTATGTTTGCCCTGGTTATATTGATGTCAAACTAATACAAATAGTACTATGTCTACCAAGGGGATATGGTTCAAGGCGTTGAGGATTTGCGTACGCCGCTCCGTGATATCCTCCACATCGAATCCCACATTCGAGGCACAATCGCTGGGTTTATGACGCCATCTTTCGTCGTAGATCTCCCCGGGGGTGGAGGAAAGCGTCTGGCTTCAACGTTTGAGAGTTATGATACGAGAACCGGAGTATCTAGGTTTCTTGCGCCTGGCGTCAAGGGCAATACAGTTCATCAGTACTATGATCCATTGTGGTCATTGCCTGAGGGGAGCCAAACGTTATAAATCAAAGGAAAGCAAAAAGTCCATCAGCCGTGAAGTTCGAGTTCTATTGTTCAACGATAGGTAATTGATCGCCTTATACTCAAACATTGTTTGGGATCTTAATTCATTACCAGGCCAGGGGCGAGGTTCATCCGATACTAGGCTCGAGGGAGGCAAGGGCTATTGCCTCGCAAGGTACACAGGAGGATCCAAAAGTCCGTTCACCTTAATTACTTCACCTTCCATCTTTAAGATCTTTATCCGTAACTAAGTCTCAGTAGTATTCCTTGGCCATGGCCTTTCTCTAGTATGTACCTGCGGATGCTATCGCCGCAGGCAGTAAACTAGTTTGAATATCTATCTTGGTATAGGATTAGATTTCTATACATACTGTCTGTTTGTCATGTCTAGTAGATATAGTTCGGATGTACACTTCCTATGTCATCGTCAGACATTCTATTTGCATTCCACGATGTGGCTGGTGGTAACTTAACTACGACATATTGTAGCTCCTAACGATTTGTTATATTATGCTAGTGTATTGGTTGAATCGCCAATGGTATAATAACTGCTTAAGACTATATTTCTCTTGCTACCTACCTGTCGGAGTAAGTTGAAGACTTATAGGCAAATTCTGAGCAGGTGGAGGGTAAGATGACCTAGCCCATCCCCGAGGACATATTCTTGCCACCCGGGCGGTCATGTGGGTGTTTGAACTATTCGTCTCAATTGTACCAGATTGAATATTGAGAAACATGGGAGGCTATCCATACACAAGCGTCGTCTCAGCAACAATCTAGACCCGGGTACTCGACCGAAAGTAGCAGAGTTCACGCTCATGACTCGCGCTCGGCTCTCCGCACCGGCTCCCCGCAATGCACGGATGCCGACATTTATACGGCATCTGGATGCAAACACCATTTGCCGAGCCTCATGGGCTGCGGGCTATATTCCATTATCTGGGTGCGGGGAAGTCGTTATGGGGGCGAGCTCATTGATGAGGTCATACCCACAAGCTACTAAGCCCCTGCGAAGGGTGGGCCAACTAGTTTGAGAGCTCATGATGCGTAAGTACTCTTGTAGCAGGCGCCTCGTTCCTCCCGCGCTTGAGAGCAAACCAACACCGGTGATATGCACCGAGACTTCTGGGTCCCCGAACCCATCGCTCCCTTATGCTCTCCTCGTGACATTGGTCGATCTTGAAGATAATTGGGGATCCGCTGCTCCGTGGCGCTTGTTCCAGTTCCGTCGGCGAAACTGGTTTTAGCTTCTCAAAGGTCCATAGAAACAACACAGATATCAGGAGGCAGAAAGGATCGTAGCAGGACATGGTACGGGATAACCGAATCTTGTCAATTAGAGCCCCCGCATGCGACACACATTCCCTAGAGAGTGTAGGGTTGTCTTGCAGCCACGTGCGAAGGTAAATAAAAACCGAGTCAATAGGGACCAGATCGTGAGAGGATCGCATAGAAAACATCCCAACGGGGTCCAATCACCTGGGTAGTTGAGTGCGTATATTCAGTAGATATCATAGCCATGCGAGACCAGGCATGAAGAGAAAAGCTTCGATTCTTTTATGGGTGTGCCCGTCAATCGTACTTTTTAAAATATACCACGTTAAAAAACCAAGAAAAGAAAAACATACAACAGGAGGGATTCGCTGGTGGTCACCCACCCAACTACTAACCTCCCGGCGTGTGGCTTAAGTACGGCTGAGCGGACGGGAAGCCCTGTTTTCCACACCCTATGGTCGTATGTACGAGGATCTTACGCAAGGCGGATTATATAGGATAGGAATAATAACTTAAGGGCAGAACCTGCCACAGATATCGTAGATTCAGGCTTCTATGTACAAGCAGTATAACCCTACTATTAGTTATTTCAAATACTAATACCAGAGTGAAGTAAATTTGCCTTCAGCGACAGCATAACACAAAGACCATGGGGAGACTACGATGGTCTGATGTGGACGAAGTATATTTTCTCTCATGCGTTGGTGCCTGCGGAATTGCTGGCCAATTAGTTGCTGGGTTTTGTTTGGAAGAGCCCTTTTTTTTTTTTTTTTTTTTTTTTTTTTTTTTTTTTTTTTTTTTTTTTTTTTTTTTTTTTTTATGAATTCTCAATACTATGTGTTCGACCAAGGTCCAACAAGCAATTAGATTCTAGTTGACAGATTCCACGGTAGGAATGAGGGTTCTCCCCAGAGTTGGAATTGCTTGTCACTCTTACGTTTAGCAAGAGGGTTGGTACAAACCCTTTCCCCACCCCACCTCCCTAACACTAGACTGCCTCGAAGGCGACCAGGTCCTCTACCATTCCTTGGATTATACTATTTGAATTACATCTGCGGGCCGATAATCCTCCTGAACATAACACTTGTGAGAATTCGGAAATGAAAGGATCTAGCGGAATCTTTTGCCGGCAGGGGTCGGCTACCGGGGAGTGGTCAATTTAGCATGCAGTAGGAAATTATGTAGCCAGAGTACAAAGCGATTCCAAGAGGCGTATATGCAACCGAACCGCTCGTAGAGAGAGAAGTGACAGAATATCATTTGTCTCTTTAAATGCCTTCACCAGTGTGCGTGGCCTTCCAAGTTCGAGACTTTTACAGCCTTGGTGGGGCATATTGGTGCCACCTGGACTATTCCAAGGATCCATACACTTTCTTTCAATCGAGGTCTAGGCGCCAGCGCGTTGAATGATCTTTCATGATGTGGGACACGGGTAGCCGATAGACTTTAGAATACAGTGTTCATCGATTAAGTTTACACCAACCGTATTACTAGGGCCTCTCCTCTGTAGTTTCGATCGCGTTACTCTCACTCGCTGCGTCATCATCTTATAGATCCATACTTCCGAAGGCATGGACAAAGTGGCCTGATGTGATGCGAGGGGCGTGATAGAGCGTTGCAAAGGTCATTAAGCTCTCCTAGAGTTCAAATACAAAGTTTTAAACCTCCCACAGCTACGTAATTGACATATTCTTCCAACTATATCATAGATCAAGCTTCTTCCACCGATTCACACCAGACACCAGAGTACATTCCACTAGTCAAACACTCCTTCCACGAACGATCTAATTAGGGAAGTGAACTATTGGCAAGCCAAAAATAATGGCGGTCAAACAAGGAAATTTGATTTCTCTTTTTATTTTATTGACATTGGGCTTACCTTGGATTACCACAGCTGCCGAATGCACCCAGAGTGATATTTCCAAACTCTCAGTGTCAGGTTGTACTTGTCCATCATCTTTTCATGCCTGCTCAAACACCTGCCCCCTTGGCAATGGATGTGGGCAAAACTCAAACCTAGTCGATAAGTGTGATGTAGGTTGTACAGATGACAATAAGGGCTGTGAGACCTGCAATTTATACTTTGGTGGCCTGTGTCGGTGCTTACAGGACGGTGACTGCTTTCACGATATGTCTACTGGTTCTTGGACGCTGCTCCATTCCAAAACATTAATTACCACCCCACATCTTCTGCCGGGGATCCTGGACCTAGGCCCAGACAATAATGGCTGGAGACTAGGACAAATCACGCTATTGACGGGGCAATTTTCCAGCTGGGACGATGGAACTCTAGCGATGAACTCAGTCACCTCAAGGACGGAAGAGCAGATTCACATCCATGTGTGCGATAGGCCGACAAGCGTCCTGCGAAAATATCTTGAACAGAAAGATGCAGTACACTATAGCAGTCTTACGCCGATGGATTTCGACCAGCTTGGTTTCCAAAAGGACAGCGTACATTGTCAGGCAGCGAAGGCAAAGGACTTTGACATGGCAAAACTTGTATCGGACTATTTGAACACCTTGGGCGCAGGTTGTGCTAAGTACCATGCAGGAGCTGGACTTATCACGGATAAATATGGTAATACATGGGGGTGCATCACCACACAAGGATCCGCAGAATTTCTTTTTTGTATGAATTAGTACTTCGAAGTGCCGACAGGAGAAAGGTTATCATGTGTTATCAGCTTTCATGTAATAGGGCTTTCTACTCTAAAAGTGCTTTCATAAAGTGTGTGCTGTGAGATAAGTTATACCACCACAACTGGGCGCTGTGTATACCATACGCATTCAAGAACATTGGGAATATTATCGCAGTGCCCATAACCTGTTCTCGCCTTGCATATCTGCACGGCTTCCTCCAGATAATCCATTCCAAGCCTCCATTGATTCGGAAAGACAATCATCTCGTTCATTGGAAGATGACGTAGGGTTTACCAGCTCACTATCCACCGATGCATCATGAGTAGCAACCACAGATGTAGCATTATAAAAGCAGAAATCAAAACGTGAGCTTTCATGCAATGAGTCTGGATGTGAATAGCAAGGATCTGGTGCAACGAAAGCGGCTCAAAATAAAGCTACCACTCGAGCAGCAAGGACACAACAACGAAGCCCAGGCCCCTTCAATCTTCATTGGAAGCATTGGATCGGGCGATACAGTTATTAAGACTGGTGGAGACCGTAGTAGTATCGCTACATCTCATGATCTCATCGCTTTTGAAACGGAAAGTCCCTGCGTGGGGGATGAAGTCCCCGGCATTGTGGTGAACGCTGTTTGTGATTATGCTGACAGCCTGTCTAGGTTATATATCTACGAAAGTGGAGAAGCGTCTTCAAAAATCTGAACCTCGCCTGATACACCTGTTATTATCTCCACCTTAGCCTCGAAAAGCGCCAGAGTTCTCTTCAGTCCCTGGATTGTTGTGTCTCTAAATAGGGAAACATATAGGCCCGGTGTAGACTGCTGTTAGAATGGAAGTCCGGAAAAATAAATATTATTATGGAGAAAGGATCTAATATGCGTGGTTCGATGAATGCGGCCGTGGGATGCCTGAGCCTTGTGACATAATTAAACATCGTCCAGCTGCTTCGCTCTATATTGTTACTGTAGCAGTTTACCCGCAAGCTCAGGATAAAATCGTCTCCCAGTTTCGGGATAGCTTATAATGGCATTTATTAGGAAGACATTACCAGCTATCTCTTGGGAAAAATTAATAACAAAGGTCTCTGTATTAGACCTAATATTATTCTGGTGTAAGCTTATAATATAAGATAATAGTTCCAGTACTATATTCTCTATAATTATATCAAGACCGATTACCTAGAATATAAAGCTCAGTTATATATCAAGAGAAGTATCTCCTTTCCTATAATACTACTCTCATTTTAAATTAACTTAATAAGTAATAGCTATATAAATATCATATATAAAAGCTTCCAGTAAACAACCAATATTTATTATAAATATATTTAGGATAGGGGGTACCCTAACTGCGCCCCCGCAGTATATAGCATAGCTATATCCCCTCATTTCTGATAGTCCTTTTGGCTAGTGCTGGAATTGTGTCCAGCACCAATTCACACACGAAGAAGAAAAGTGTCAAACCTCCTCGAGGTATTTCCCAACCTTCACAATGTTCGGCATGAAGCCTACTGAAGCTACGCCGGGTGGCCGGGTTGTTAGGGTTGGTATCATAGGGTCGGTTAGAATTATTCACGCCTTCACACACGCAACGCACGCTAATTGATGGCAGATGTGACATGGTCACGCAAGTCGTCCATGTGCCCTGTCTGAACTCCTTATCCAATATTTTTCAAGTCACATATCTGTGCGATATCTCTGAGGAAGCTATGAAATATAGCTAGCTCAAGGTCGCAGGTAGCTCGAAGCCCAAGACAACACGAAGCATCGAAGAACTCTGCAACGCGCCGGAAGTGGAACTAGTACTGATCGTAAATAATCATGCTTTACACGCCTCCGCCGCAGTACTCGCGCTACAGGCAAATAAGTACGTCTTTATCGAGAAGCCGATTGCTTTGACATTGCAAGATACAGACCGTATCATAGCAGCGGACAAGGCTACAGGTGGCGCGAAAGTATTTATCGGTTGCATGAGGAGATATGCTGCGGCTTTAATCGACGCAGTCAACGAGGTGGCAAGTATTGGACAAATCCGTTATGCCCGCGTCCGAGATATCATTGGACCTAACTCGGTCTTCGTCAGTCAATCCGGAACGTATCCAAGGACCTTCAACGATTATCCCGAGGCGGACTCAGAAGCGTTACATACGAAAACCCATAATGACATGGAGCAAGCCCTCCATACCAAACTTGGAATCACCGTCACGAAGGAGACGGCTATGATGTAGGAGATGCTTTCTATCCTCGGCTCGCACGATCTGAGTGCCATGCGGGAGATCATAGGTATGCCCAAAGATGTCGTAGGATTCTCCCCTTGTGCCACTGTCGGGTCCCCTTTTTGGAGGTAAAACTTTCACTTCCCTGACGAATCACTGTCTTAGCTAAACTAACGATGATAGTGCAATTTCTGATACCCTAATTTCGCGGTCGCATACGAGTCCGGTGTCGATCAGGTCGCAAGATTTGACGCCTCAATAGAGATTTTTGGTGACACCAAGACCGTCAAGGTGTGCATCGATTCCCTGTTCACCAAAGGCTTGCCAACAACAATGGTACTTAAGGAGGTTTCACCGAACGGGTCATATAGAGAGTCCACCACTCGGCAAGGATCCTTTCATGCTTGAGAGGTGTACCAATGGGTCGTAGAGGGGAAGATCGCAAAGACCACTCCGTCTGATGCTAGACAAGACCTTATCTTGGGCATGCTTATGAAAGCTACAACGGCATGAAATACCTAACATCTTCCAAGGGAAAGTAGACAAAGTAAATCACAAGTAAAGAAAGGTCAAGAAGAGGTTAATAACTCTAGGGTTGCAAAAGGGTAAGTTGGCTGCTCTCAAAAAAAGAAAAAAAAAAAAAAAAAAAAAAAAAAAAAAAAAAAAAAAAAAAAAAAAAAAAAAAAAAAAAAGGAAAGAAAGAAAGAAAGAAAACGGTAGCATTATTCGACACTCTGTCGGAAAGGGAAGCCTTTGTGCCCGACCTTCTGCCACAGATGCAGAAAGACCAGGAGCAATCAAGGAACGGTGTGGATCTCACAATGGAGGCGAGTGTAACGAGAATGTGACGCAGAAGGCAAATGCCGAGGCTTGCAATATGGCTCTTCCCTCTTGCTCTCAAAGAAGGATTAGGTATTGATTTACTCGGTATAACACAACCATCGACCAACCCAACTGAAGTCTATTGGCACACTTTAGATTACCTGATTGGCCTTGGTGGATAACTTGGTATGGGATATTAAAATTGGTTCTTATGATTAAGGTTCTGTAAATTGGATTATCTATTTGCATTTAAGGGTCACATTGAAACGAATAGTTTGCCATAAACGTACGTACTCCCCCATTCCTTGACCTTCGAAACATCCCTACCCTTTCCAGGTGTTACTTGATAGACGCGATCGCCTAGAACATTCCCATAAATGTGTGGTAATACCTTAGCAATAGCTATTGAAACGGGTATTTGGTTCGAAACAGTTCCCCCTTGCTACATCATATCAAACAAGCGCAGTATCTGACGGGGAGCATATCAATAATCACTCTAACTGTAACGATAGTATGGTAGTCCTATCAGCTAAATAAAACAGTACCTGGGCTGCAAAGACTGGCATATTATTTCTTCACTATTAGGATTGTCCGCTGGCTGAACAAGTACACCAGATACCTTGTTCGAATACCTGGTTCAATGCCCGTGCAGCCACCAGACAGTAAAGTCGATTCTGTAACAAGTATCCTTGCACACCGGTCAACTCAAGAGGGTGGCTTAAAGTTTCTTTGCCTCAAAGTAGAATGGCATTCCTACCCCGAGTTGAAACGGCGTGCTCCGCAGCTGCTCACTCACTGTGTCCATTATGCCAGCTTCCAAAATAGTCCCAGAATACGTAAACGACGGGCCGTTTCGGAAGTACCCTTAATATCAATGACGGTTGACATTAGATTGACAAATACAAAAGCATTAGTTAGCAGCTCCAGCCAGAGAGCGCAGAGATATTGAAGTAAACACAAGTAACAGAAGGGTAAAGCCGAGAAGAGATAGTAGATCTCTGAGACTCGCCCGGAATCTGGATGGGAGTCAATAATATTAACTTGGGAGACTGTGATATACTTATCTTATCACGTTTAAACTTAACTATTTAGCTTTTACTAACTGGTGGGAAAGGTGGTGAAGCATAGCTGTTAAGAGACTGGGTGTTTAACTGAATAGGATTATTTATTAATCAGAGAGCTGGCAGCGATAATAGTCTAGGTAGATATAGATAGATATAGGTGTATATTCTGGTCTATTACTATAGGATAGTAGATATAGCAAATTATTACCGCCCTTTGAAATATATCTATACGAAGTATGTGATGACTTGGTATTATCACCTATACTTATTCTACAGAGATATATAGTGATCTATTGACCGTGCAGAAGCCACACGCCGGGAGGTTAGTAGTTGGGTGGGTGACCACCAGCGAATCCCTCCTGTTGTATGTTTTTTTTTTCTTTGATTTGTTGGCTCTATGATTGAAAGTGGGCATTGCAGATCCACCAATATTCGGGAGAATGTTGTTGTTTTGACGCGGTACGCGTTCTGCCAAGTGTTGTAATAATTCTGACCTCCCCCCAATTACGAAGTAGTAAAAAAGTTCCGACGCAGGGGCAAATGGTGAATGAACGGCTCTTATTGGACCAAATGCTCACCATCTTCGGTTCCTTCCAAGTATGTACTAGTACTAGCTAGGAAAGGTGGATCCACCACAATCACGTGCCTCAATCGACGGAGGAGGAAGATCGCCGGATTAAAGCTTCCCGTGTTTCGTTACGAGCAAATACTATAGTTATAGGCCGCTGAGCTCATTGGTGCCCGACTCAGATTATTGGTCTTTTATACAAATCTGTATGGCCAGCGCAGCGGCTATCAACTAACGGGGTACGTGATAGGGTTCACATCCTCCTCGGAGCAAGGCTCGGCACCATTGTTTCTATGTGGCCTCAATCTAAGTGTTAATGCCTGTCAGGATAGTGATATATCATGCAAGACTTGCTCTGTATCTTACACGAGCTGTTCGATCCTGCAAACAACCAATGTGTTAAACTGTTCCAGAAATCTTCGTCGCTCTAATGCATCCTCTTCAAGCCCAGGTACACGTGTCCCCAAATCACCCCCAAAATCATATTCAAGGCAGCACCGAACGATATCCGCATACACCCTGCCCATTCGTCCCCTTAACTGCGGGGTATAAGTGTGTGTCAGCTCCGAAAGGAATTTGTCAAAGTCTTCTCTGCAGTCTTTCCATATGCGCTTCAGTGGACACCAAAGCCCTATCTCCAATAAAACGACGCCCAGGCTGTAAACATCATATTGCCTACGGTACTTCTCAGTGGGCTGAGGTGGTCTAGACCTATCCTTTCCTCTCAGCTCCTTCTCAAACCTTGCACTTCTGTCGGGATGCCAATACAGCCTTTTCTCGATTGATGCGTAAGCCGTCTTGTAATGAGACGCGAATGATTCAGTCATCTCAAGATCAGCATCGCGCCGGGTAAAGTCAAAGCCCCCGATATGTGGGACTGGTAAGTTGAAAGGGTGAGGACTGTCTTCAAATATCAGAATATTTTCGCTGGTTAAATTCTTGTGCAGCCAGTTTGCACAAAGCATCTGATACATCGTTATGATAAGTGTATGTGCCGCTCGAAGACGATCCTCGTAGTCCCGGTAAACGCGAGGTTTCGCCTGCAAATCTTCCACCAACCGCACTTGGAGTGTGATGGGGGCCGAGGTGTGCGTACCCTCTGGGAATTGGAAAACGAGCCCGTACCGGTGGTTAGCCTTGTCGAGGAAATGGCCCCGGCAAGGAAGGACATTGACTCCTTCCAGAGTCGATGACTGCTTAAGTTGCATCGCCAGCATATGTACTCTCAGATCCAAATAAGCTAGGTCTTCACGAGACGTTCCAGATGAGTAATATCGCCACTCAATGACCACTGGGATATTGCCATCCAATGTATACTCCCGGGATGTCGGCTGTAGGGAGTCGCGAGCTACGAGCCGAAATTCAGAAACATCCCGATATAGCCCTGGCTCTGCGCAGACGCCGCGAAAGGTCCGGCGCTCTGAGCGGGATCCAGTAGAATCTTCGTCAGCTTCATGAGAGGCCCTGTCGAAGTCCTCAATCTCACGTCCTTGTTCTAAGAGCCGTGCCATGCCTTGATGCTGACGAAAATCCTTGTACAGTTCTAACTCCTGAAACCCCTCCTGAACACCGGCAATGCGAGTTGTCAGGCTGCGTGACGCTACCAGAACTATGCCAATCTGCCTCTCTAGAGGCCCTCGCAGCAAGGTGGGCAGGATGTCCTTGAGTTCCGCGTTGTAGGATCGAAGCTCGCCCACTAACTGGGTTAACTTCTTTTCATCACTAGCTACCCAGCGCAGCCGTGTCAAGAAGTCGAGCTTAGGCGGCTCCCTGGTAGTCGCGACTGTCTGTGCGAGGGCTTGTTGGCTTGGATTAATTGCTCGGCGTAGTTTGTCGGTCCAACTGCCGCTCGGGCAAGAAGTTGCATATCGCTCAAGCATGGTTTGGCTAGTCCGCAGTCGTTGGCTCATATTTGCGATTGATCTAGCGATATGCGACAGGACAAATTCGAATCTTAACTCCTGCGGAAGTAGCTGTAGCAAATCCGACATTGTACAGTCTGGGCGGGCTTCGTAGCGTATGATGAGATTCGCGAAACCAGACTGCTGCACCCAGCAGTAAAATTGAATTCGTTGCCATTGCAGATGAACAAGGAGATCCTCAATATGGCTCTCAGCGCTGCGTGCAGAAGAAGCCAGATCAAGTAAGTCTATGCAACTCTTGACTACACCGGGGAGGGCAAAAACGGCAGATATAACCCCTATTACGTCGGGTCCAGACATAGGTACTCTGTATATCTCAAAGATTAGAGGACTGTGAAGAGATGGTTGGGCACTGCTGGAACCTCGACCCAGACAGAGACCAAGGGTAAGTTGCTGGGGCCAGTGGCGCAGCACCGACATTAGCTTACTTTCGAAGGAAGCGCCCTGTGCACTAATTAAAGTGATCGGCTAAGTGATGAGACCCGGCCATGTAGCCGAGCGCTGCGAGACACTAAAATTGCCTAGTTTGGACGCTAGCAGGGGGTTCGTTTATATGTCGTGCAGCGACTTCGCCCCGGGCTGTTCAAGTCCTCAACTCGAGATTTGGGATTCTTCACTCACTTTTGAAACTACATTAGGATTCGACAACATGACTTCTGGTGCAATTTCGTTAGAAGGAACAATTTCATTCGCGCAAAGAAACACTGCGCGTCTCCCACCAAGTCCGACAAATACCCACGTGCATGATGAAGAAACATGCGATTTCCTGGCCTTAGTCACTGCCGTAGCCGATCTATATTCCAACCCTGATGTGCTGGAAATGCAAGGCCGTGCACACAGGGGCCGCCCACTCGGTCGTGGAGCTGTCTCCCAGGTATTGACTGTCAACGCCGCTATGGTGCGCCCCAGTGCCAATATATCGACCCAGATTAATCGCGAACGGCGAGTGGTGGTCATTAAGCGGGCTGACTCGAGGATATTCTTTGCCAACGGCCGGCCGTGCAATATCTCTCTGGCGAGAAGTTTCATCTCGGAGATACGCATTCTAAGCCATCCACCACTTCGACAGCATCCGAATATTATTCGGATATTGGGGATAAAGTGGGACTACTTCCACACTGTACGTTGTTAACCTTGGCGGGAACGGTAACCCCTAGTCTGACGATTATAAATTGTCTAGAACTATCCAGAGCCCCTGATTTTGGTTGAGAAAGCAGATATGGACCTCCGCGAGTTCCAAAAAGCGTAATAGTCTCCTGTGACGATGCGATGAAGACAGCTGATGGTGACCCGTTAACGATTCCTATAGCAATTCATCTCTCCCTTTCGCGACTAAGAAAAGCATCGCACTTGATATCGGCGCAGGCCTATCCGCACTACACCAATGTGGTATCATTCATGGTGATCTGAAGCCTCAGAACGTGCTTATATTCTCCAATCCAACGTATCATGCTAAAATTTCCGATTTCAGCCACTCGTGCATCGACAACGGGGAAGTAGGTACCCTTGTCGGCGGTACATATGCATACGCTGCCCCCGAGTGGCAAACTTGTGCAGCAAGTGCTTCGCTCCGAAAAACTGACATATATTCCTTCGGACTTATCTTTAGTGGTCTGATTTTGGGCTGCGAGCCGGCTACAGCATTAGAGACCGGGGAGAGAATACCAGCAGCTGCGTTCCATTGTTTCAAAGAAGACGATACCATGAGGGATCGCATATACAAGTGTCTGTTGGAAACAGACCGAAGCCGCCCGGACCTACACTTGGAAGAATTCCCGATGATAAAGACAATTTTAGATTGTACCCTTCAGTTGGATCCAGCAAAGAGAGACTTGGATAGGGTTCTGCAGCTTCTGTCCAGGCGTACTTACAAGCATCAATTCGGCTTGTATAAGTTAGACTACCCTGCGGCTTCACCAAAACTATCCATCCCATATCATGATCTACGGTTCGTCAGTATGGTTGTGATGGATCATATTGTCGACTCTCTGAAGCTGGTAGCTGAGTCAAAAACAGACACTCGAAGAGCTGCTGCATGCACCGAACTAGCCATATGTTATGCATGCGATTTAGTCAAAGAGACATGTCTTAATAAAGTTCCTGATTCGGAGCAGTCAGTCACATATCTTATTCGAGCTGCCGAGCTTGGAGACAAGTGGGCGCGATGTATTGTTGCCCGTGTTGCGCAGGGAATGCAAGTAGCCATACCAGACAAGTACCCTGTGCAGGATTGGCTGTATGATGCAGCCAGGAAGGGCTCTAGAGACGCCTTAGCTTCTTTGAGGGATCTGGACAGAGCGATGTATGACGACGCTCTTATGTCCTATCGAACCACATTCTGGAGAAAGCTGCTGCCGGGCTTCACCACATTGGGATCGTTTTCATCCAACCCCGGGGATATTGTCAGCAGCGAGGGAGATACCTTTCTCCATTGGATAGCTTCATCGGGACAGCTTGAAATATTACAGAGATTCAGGCCGGTTGATTTGCCGCAGAACGTGCTGGATTCCCGGAATGACCAAGGTGACACGCCGTTATTATGTGCTGTGCGAGCTGGACATTATGGCATGCTTGTGGCACTGGTCAATCTCAATGCGGATGGTAGAATTACCAACAACGCCGGGGAGAATGGCCTTCACTTTCTCGGAAGCCTGAATGCTGAAAATGTCAATACTGCTGCTAATTTGCTGGTAATGGCTGGTGCGCAGATGGATGCCGAGGCTGAAGAATACACTGGTATTACTTATTTTGAGACAAGGCCTATTGTCAAGGGTTGTCCTAAGCTGCGAGCTGCTATGCTAAATTATCCACACGCTTTGAGAGCTTTGTTTGATGTCGAGCAAACTCGCTGGGGCTTGGAGAGCCAGTCACACAGGAGCCTTACAGCGTTCGCGTTGCGCTTCATAGTTGCCTGGGCGATTCGATTATGTTATACTGAGATATTGGAGGTACTCAGGGACTACCTCTCTTCATCTAAGCTGATACAGGAGCTCCAAGGTGCACGGTTCTGGACAAATGGAGCTCGTTACTCGCTGATCGAGCTCTGGGTTCTCGGTAGCGCGTCCAGTTGCCCGTTATCTGGAATTGACATGCCGAATAGATTTTGGAGATATATCAACCATTCTTCCAGGCAGCATAATGCTCTTGAGCGCTCATTGCTTTTTCTACGAGACCTTGACCAGAAAATACTAGAAATTCCCTGTTTTGGCGCTCGCAATCCAACGTTTTTTGCAATCAAAGAGGGGAATAGAGATGCCTTCCGCTGTCTCCATACCCACTTTCCGAAAAATGAGACCACATTCCCGGTTACAAAGTGTCGAAAGGAGATACATAGCAGAATTATGCATGTAAATCACAAACGCGTGGTTCTTTCTGAAGAGAGAAGGAAATGGCTCGACTTCGCTCGTCGTTCTAACAAATTTGTGCCACCGATTAAACAAGCTGCCTACGGCCCCGATAAGTCTGACCCGGCTCGAGCACGAGTTTTTGAAGAACGCAAACGCGATCCTGAACGTTCCCGCTTGGAAAGGGAGCAATGGATATATGGACGGTCCAGTGATGGACGGTCCGGTGAGTTTCGCAGTTTGCATGACGTGGATTCGGATGATGAAGCCGATATGCAAGATAATGCCAACTGTATTGATGTGCCGCCAAAGCCTGGGCCATTCATTTTTATGTTTGAACCACTCGAACAAAGCTCTACTGAACCCTCACCTGAGGACGCAGCTTTCGCGATTGCCCTCCACGAAGGGGAAGCAATACGTCCTCTTCCAAACAATTATCGCAAATGGCTGGGCTTAGTTGATGCTGTGTTACTTTCCATAGTCTGCGGCCAGCGCGGCATATTCCACGACCTTATTACCGGGCCTGCTAGTGTGACCATGTCTTTGGGGTCAGTATCTCTGTGTTACGTGAGAGCTGGATGCCATGGCACCGGGATGGACTATGAAGATTTACGCCCTTTCTTCCCTGAAAATGTTTCGTGCCAGACGATACGCCGGAATAAACCCCGTTCGAGCAACGGCTACGTCGAGTTCGACGGGAGACTGAATTATACCCTATTATATATGGCTACAATTGCTCGCTCGAGACACCGAGACATATTTTTGGCGTAAGTGAAGTGACCCCTTATGAATGGCAGCGATTGCGTTTAAGCTCGAGTCTAATTGGGATTGACAACCAGTGAGATATTGACCAATGATATGACACGTCTTGGACTAACTCAGCCGGCGGGCTGGACGACAAACAGCTGGTTTGAGGATATGTGTCTTTCCTTAGACGACTCATGTGGCCAAACGTGTGCACTCTATCAAGCGGCATCATTGCGATGGGATGACCTCTCTTTGTTCCTTCTAAAGCATGGCGCCAGCCCGCAGGGGACCTGTTACATGAGGCGAGAGCGAAACGTAGGCGAGCCATACAAGGCCACAGTATTGTCAAGGCTTGTGGGCTCAACACATAACATCAACGGCGAGGTCGAAACATTATTGAGACAAGCGGTAACATTACGTTTAGATCATATCATAAATATGCGTGACGTAACCGCGATTTTTGGGAGTGGGCCCAATGCAGGTCATCATCTTGACTGGGATAGGGAAGATGGAAAGCTCTTCTGGCGCCATCACGAACATTGGCTCCACTCCCAGGATATACGTCTATGGCAGAGCATCAGCCAGGCGGCCAAGGCACAAGGGTGCTTGATTAAACCGTCGAGATCAGACGGGGCTTATATCTTGGAAGCCGCGTGGCGCCGGGACGTTCCGGCGCTTCAAACACTTCTCGATCTAGGCCTCGATCCAAATTACCGTGCACCTGCCTGGAAAGTATGGAAGTTGAATATCACCGCTATAGATGTTGTTGCGTGGACCAACGCCGTAACTGAGTCTTTTTGCACCGATAGTGGCCTCGTCCTCAAGGAGCATGATGCGAAAATAGTTGCTATGCTCAGAGAATATAAGGGCACACGTGGTCGGGAATTCTTGCTCGAATACCAGATCGTTCTTGGTATTCTTCAAAGCTTTGTGACCCCTGTCGTCGTACTCATCTTCCTGGTCTCAGCCCATTACACATTTGACCCGTGGATGTCTAAGATCTGCAGCTGGGGCTGGGATACGCTGAAGGAGGACTGGAAAGGCCACGATGACAAGGTCATTGTACTCGTCATCTACTGCGTGGACCGTGTTATTACAGGCGGGTGGGCGTTACTCCTGACTGTGCTTTGTCTGGTGTGGTGCTACGATGACGACGACGACGGTAGATCCTCAAATGGAGGCGAGCCAGCATTCATCTTTTCATCTCTTGTTATCGTTGCAACTACTGCTAAGGTACTAGTGGCTCACGTTACTGATGACGAGTTGGCCAGTGCGGTCATCTATAACAGCTTTCTCGTAGATGCCGCAATTTATATATTCATTCTACTCTTGTTCTTTTCCGTTGCCTTCCCCTGTCTTATTCCGGGCTATTGGTGGTTGGGGCGCTTGTGGAGACTGGCCGAAGACTTACAAGGAGGCTGCGCGTTAGTTCATGTTCGAAATGCATTGTACCGGGGAGCAAGTAGAGGCAATAGCCCTCGCCATCGTGCAACAGCTCGAGAGCTGACGGCTCATCGAGGACCATTTCTGACAGAGGAACGCGGAATTCTCACGCTCAAGACGTGGCATAAGCCGCTGGCACTGGTCACGGGCATTGGATATTGCACATCTCGCAAGTGGATGAATCTCTGGGAAAGGTTTATGGGACGGCGTAGTGAACAGGGTGAACGAATTGGGCTTTTGGAGGATTTTGATGGTGAAGACGTCAGCATGTCTCCCCCATAAGAATAGGGGTCGATCTAAAAAGGTATACTCATAAGCTTACCGTGCATAACGCTAGAGTCTGTTCACATGGTTAGGCTGTAATACAATGTCTTTGGTGGACGAGTTCTGGAATGTTCATATCCTCACGTCCATGCAGGATGTAAGGCAGATATTCCTGAGCCCTATGATCACTTTACCTTCTACATTAGCCGTCTCAGTCCGATTTGTGATAAAATGCAATACAAAGGACTAATTCAGTACATACGACCATAGGGTGTGGAGAACAGGGCTTCCCGTCCGCTCAGCCGTACTTAAGCCACACGCCGGGAGGTTAGTAGTTGGGTGGGTGACCACCAGCGAATCCCTCCTGTTGTATGTTTTTTCGATCTTTGTGGTTTATTTTTTGCCATAGTCATTTTCTGGTGCTTTGCGTTTAGGCAAAGAATTGTCAAGTTCTCGCAAATGGCCCTGAACGGCTGAAAGTGGCGAGATACCCACAACGTACAGTTTTACTAATGCTTGGTGTATGTCTTTTGTTTATATCCAATAGCCTGTTGCTAGAAGTTACTACCCCATTCTGAAACATATCCCTCAGTTATTCAATAATCACTACCCTTCTCAATTCATCACAAGGTATGAGGAAAGACGATGTGGCAAGGAAGAAAGGAATACTGTGAAATCTAATATCTCTATAACTATATATGTAATGTAGGATAACCCAATGATATGTGAACTCTTACCCATCTACCAAATAACCAGCGTGATTTGCATCTAAGGCTTTGCGCTGCATTCTCGCCTCTTGAAAAGAGTAGCAGTATCAAGCACAGTCCCGTTGGAACTGCTGATAAACTCATGGGTGAGGTGCGTGCAGTTGTGGAAAGTGAGCTTGCTCCAACCATACGCCGAGTCCTGTGCCGCGCGCGAGTAAGGCTGGAGAGGATACTTCAAGGAATCCAATCCATCGTAGTGACCAGCAGCACCGTTGGTAATATACCAGGGGGCGCTGGGATTGTTCAAGCCGTTAGGGTCAGCATTGAAAGTCCTGATTGGTGCATTTCGCTCGTATAAGTGCGTGTGACCAGATAGCACCAGGTCAACACCATACTTCAGAAAGATCGGCTCGAAAACCTTACGACAGTCCTCGCAGATTGTGCCGCTCTGATTCTTGGCGCTGATGTACCAGGGACGGTGACCGGCTGCGACTATTAGTTAGTACTGATATCGTACATCCATATCCATGGATCTTTCCCTTTCTTGCAGAGGAGGTTATGAGGATAGGACTTTATGAAACGTACCAGCAATAATCCATGGGGTCTTGTTTCGATCCACAGAGCTCAAATCCTTCTCAAGCCAGTTGAGCTGGGCGTCGCGAAGCGTGCTAAATGGGCCGCTTTCCTCACCCTCGCTTCCTCCAATTTCATCCGGACCGATGAAACCGTGCCCGAGGTCAGTTTCCGTATCGAATTGAACGTAATGCACCATACCACTGTCGAACGAATACCAGAAGTTGCCCACACCCCCCGATTGGGGACTGGGCATGCGGAAGTGGTTACGATAGCCGGTGAAGTTGGTTTGACCGGGCATACAGATGGAGACATTGTAAGAGATGTGATGCGCTGAGTCACTTGTACCACCGTTATCACCTAAAACACATTAGACCGCGTCCGTAGATGGCTGCTTCTTCATTGCTCGGGGGATCAATCTTACAGTTGGCCTCGTGATTGCCAGGGCCCACCATATATGGCTTCTTCGAAGTGATGGCCGACATTTCATCATAGTATTGGTTCAGTAAGGATTCGTAGACTTTGTATCCATCGGCAATGGTTGTATTAGGAAGAAACCCTTGGATTTCCTCCTTGAGCCAATAGTCGGCGTAGGCAATGTCGCCCGCTGCATTAAGGACATGGTCAATATGTAATCCGCGTGCATCTGAATTTGAGAATGAAAACATACGGTGCCATAAGAAGTCCGTGCTTGCTCCCTGTGCTTGGAGAGATTGCATGGTATTGTTGTCCCCAGGCTTCAAAGGGTGGTCTGCGCCTTTGCCGACATGGGTCGTTAGGCCTTCAGGGCCCATCACTCCCATGTCAATTGCTACCGCGACCGAATATGGAGTCTGATCCCCCACAGGGCGACTGGCCATGAAAGAGTATGGCTCGGTAGCATTGCTATGTTCAGGCAGGTAGTAGTAAACAGTGCCTGGCTCCAGGTCCAGCAACGGAACATGGTTGTTGTAGGTCAAAGATGTTTCATAAGTGACTGAGACATTGGAAGAGGCCTCCTGATCCAATTGGTTGGGCTTGCGACCGTAGCGAACAGTGGGCTTGGTCAACTGAGAATAAGTGTTCCAACTAACCATCATACCCTTTTCTCCGGCATATGCCAAGCGCAGTTGCCTAGGAAGAACATCATTCTGGGGCTTCGCAAATGATGTTGATGTGAAGAGTAGCGACGCAGGCAGGACTGCCGACAGGCCCAGAAAACGAACCATGTTGAGCAAAACAGTTTGATTGTTCAAAGATGCTGTCTAATGTCGCAAACATGGCAGGGAGTTTATATAGGGGGTTTTATTGACGCACAGACTTGGCAAGGTTTTATTTAGCTATGGATAAGCTCGACGCTAGAGTGCTTGTTTCCGCTAGACATCTGGACCCTGCCGCACGTGGACTGGGTTTGCCCTGTTATAGGCGCCCACTCCCAAATTAGTCCCCCTTTGCCACGGAACACATACATTACGATCAACTTCAAGCAATAAAGAAATGACAGAGCGATGGGGCGGGGACAAATAGCAGGAACTGAATGAAGCACAAGGAGTTTTGTACAAGCTACTGGAACCTGCAGTTAGAATATCTGAAGAAACGAGAATGCATAACAACGGCCCACCACAGACACCCTGACTGGTCCTGACTGTGATGGAACCTTGGTACGTACCGATGTTGACTGGCTTGCAAACATTGGAGCAGCGCTCACAAAGGGGATGGAAAGTGATGCGGCTGTGGTTAGGAAGGTTAAGGAAGCCAGAGAAAAGAAGGCAGTTGAGGAAGAGTTAACCAAATAAATCTTTTTTTTTTTTGTGGATAGAAACTGATTACACTTCGATCAATCCAATTGATGGATGTCATAAACTCCTGTGTCTATGATTGTTGGTGACATTTGCTATTCACGTCCCTTCAACATTGCTCATCCACTATCGACAATGCTTCCAGGGGAAATATATATATAAAGAAGATAACAAATAAAGCACAAAACCTGATAGCCTTCAGCAGTAACCCCAATATTGGCTTTCTGAGCTAGAAAGTGAGATTTATATTAGCCTTGGCTTTAAGTTGGGAATCATAAATACATCCAGCTACATCAGCTGGATCGTTCCACCTATAGGATCAGTTCCCAGTATTCTCCAATAAAGTTCATGCCTAGTGTCTCCTCTTCTGACTTTATAAGTTTATATCCCTCCCTTTGGCAAAGGCGTCGTGCCGAAGTTGGGCCATTATTTGTCCACAACCGTATGCGCGAATAACCCACCTCGCGAGCAAAACTGGTACATTGCTGAATCAAGGCACGGCCAAGTCCAAATCCTCGTGCGCTAGGTTCGACAAGAAGAAGGCGCAGTTTTGCTCCATTGAGATCCGAGTCCCTGTCCTTCACTAACAACACGCAACCGATGAATGACCCATCACGTTCGGCAACCCAGCAGTGTTCGCATTTTGGATCATAATGTTCGATGAAACCGGAGGCAATAGCGACGAGGCCTTCAAAATGCTCCATCCATCTGTATTCTTGATTATACAAGATCCCATGCCGATGAACGATCCATCCTAAGTCGCCGGGGCGATGTTGCGAGGCCCAACATGGCCCATATAGAGGCTCTCGTAATTCTGGTATTCTTTTCTATCTCCCTCTTTAGCTCGCGATATACTGACCTGTAGGAGGCACTTTGTAGTCAATTTCTGAACAGGTGGCATTCAGCCTATGCTCTGGTAGGGAAAGCGTTGCAACTTGGATTGTCTGCTGGCTTCCATCATAACATCCCGTAGTTTATCACGGCAGAGATGTCTCTGTACCAGCCAATGACGCAAAATTTTCTAACTGAATCGGTTACAGACATTGAATTGTTAGACCCGAAGAAATTTCAACCATTCTTCCAGACTCATGGCCTAGCCTTCCTCTATGGACCAATGACTTCTGAGGACTTTCCCATTCTGCACAAAATGTGGACCTTGATTCATGCTTGGATCGAGCGTATAGCATTATTCAATGCCTTGTGTTAAAAGGCCAGTTACATCCTTACTGATTTGTGTAGTTTGGAAGTGGTATAGCGTATTTAGAAAAGCACGCTTCGAAGCTCTCTATCATAAAAATTAAATGAGCAGGAAATCTCCCACTAACAATTAGCACTGAACTAGTCAAAAGCAAAAATATCACGGCTGGAGTCCGCAACCGAGGGCCTGAGAGCCCAACTACACTGCTAAAGGGCTTGCTTGGTTTATTTGAACTGTGGGTTCAATATAAATGGACAGGCCTTCTGGAAGGGATCCGCAAATCACCATCTAGTGCTGCCTATACAGTCTTTGATAACTTGGGTTGCGGCTCGCTCCAGCCCTGCAAGACTGCAACTACATCCTCATGCCCATTGGCTTCAGCATATGACAGTGGTGTCAACCCTTGTCCATCCATTGAGTTGACATCCACCCTGTTTGACCCTAGTAGAATTTCCACCACCTCCTTGTGTCCCTTCTCTGCGGCATACGATAGGGGGGTCCGGCCCTCCATCAGCTTGGAATCGGCCAAGATGGCACGTAAATCTGCTTCATCATTATCCGTGGTTTGTGGTATCCGCAGTGTATATGTCTCTTTGGGGTCGACATCCAGGGTATTTGACCATAGCAGAATTTCCACCACGTCCCTGTGCCCATTCTCTGCGGCATATGACAAGGGGGTCCGACCTCCCATGAATTTGAAGTTAACATCAGCATTTCTTTCGACCAACAATTTCACGACAGATGCATGCCCGTTTTGGGCAGCCAAGGATAGCGGCGTCCGAATGAAGGTACTATGGCTGGGATGAGAGCCAGGCCAATCGAGCAGCTGGGTGACAAGCGCCAGGTCTCCTCTCTCCGCAGCCCGTGACAGCGGTGTTCGATAATATTGGTAGAATAATGCTCCAAGAGGCGCTAAGATGAGCCGTATGAGTCCGCGGACTTCCTGAAGTATTTCAGATCTCTTTTCAAGCTTTTCGAGTCCTCTGCTGAGTTTCCGAAACGGACTTTCCAGGCGGAACAATATATCCCCAGATAGATACCCGAGTCGAATTCCCATTTTTTGATAACTTTCGATCAACCTGGTGAAAAGAGCAGATTCTTCATCCTCTTCAACCCCACCTGCTTCTCGTTGTTGATGTCGGCGGTCCCATCGCTGCATGGTAGGAGCCATAGTCCTTGTGACTAATCGCATGATTTGAATGCAGCCAGCAAGGAGCCAGTGCACTTCGGCCTCATCTTCATCTCCATTCATAAGAATTGCGTGGATCTTCTTCCAAATGATGGTCCCATATCGCACCCAACAGTCCTCGAATTCAGGAAGTCTATAAGCACGATTAACGTTGGCTTTCTTGTCAAGGAGCATTTTGACAATCTCCTGGGATCCACTCTCAATGGCTCGGGATAAGGCGGTCCTTCCGCCTCGTTCTTTCTTATTAATGTTAGCCCCTTTATCCAGGAGCATTCCCACAATCGTTCCATGAGCATTGCTGGCGGCATAGTGCAGTGGCGTAGCACCGTGTTTATCCTGTATGTTGGTTGATCGGCTCCTAAGCCATCTCCTCAGCATCCCTCTCTTTTGCAACAGTAGCGACATTATGTCACTATTAGCGCTCCGCGCTGCCCAATGCAGCGCTGTTCTTCCATAACTATCTTTGGCATTGATGTCAGTGCTCTTGTTGTTAACCAGTGCTTTCACCATAGCTTTGTGCTCATTTCGTACCGCCCAGTGTAGAGCCGTCGTGCCATGGTTATCTTTCGCGTTGATGTCTAGTTTCCCTCGGAGCAAACGTTCCAGCAATTGGTCGATTCCAAAGTATGCGACAAGATGCAGCTTGGTGACATCCTTCCTCCGTTGCAGGCTGTATTGCGAAAGGCTCATGACTTTGATTGCACATTGCAGTTTGCCACTCGTCTCGAGGAGTTCCTGAGCTTGCTCCTTGATAGGGTTCGCGTCTTTCTCAGTTCTCCAGTCAAGTTCCTGTCGCACATGGGACCCCCAGTGCTCAGCAGCGTAGACAACTAGAGGAGCATCTGCTAGTTGCTCCTTCAGCCTCTTCTCACTGCCGGGGCTGTGGTCAAATGTTAACAATGACTCGAGGCAGGTTGTTGCAATACTTGGAGCATCCCTGAGCCAGGCCCTTTGCTTTTTCTCAAGGTACACTTGAGCAGTTAAATGGATTAGGCGGACCGTCCCTGAGCTCTGGTCAATATCGACCAGGCCTTCACAAAAGTCATCTGGAGTCCTCGCGGCTGTTCCTTTTCCACAACTCAGAGCCAAAGCCCCCTCTAATTCTCCAACGGTCAGATACCGGAACGCGGAAGTGAGCCAGTACAGAATGTGTCTCGCAACCTCTAGTTGCCTTCCGGGCTTCCTATTAATCCTTTCTACGGTGTCCTCAAACGCCTTGTCCAGGTTATCCGGTAGTTCATTCATCCAGGTAAGGAGCTCGTCCTTTCTTCTCGTTCGACGTAGCGTATCCATATGCAGTTTCACTAAAAGAAATCTAGAAAGTCCGGGTCAGTTCTGCACACCTTGATAGATATGGCAATACTGACATTCCCTCACTCTTCTCCACCACAGTATTCATAATATGACCTCTCTCTTCATTCGATAGTTCTCCACTGTCTAGGGAGATGTCAACATTGATCCGGCTATCCACATATGATTTCAAGTCTTCTTCAGGGGGATGGATCTCCACGGTTGTCGACGTGGGGAACATGTATTGAAGGCGTCTCTGCGGCCGGGAGGTGGCCAGAAGGTTCACTGTTGGCTCAAGCAAGCGGAGTTTGTTGAATTCGTCCACAAACTCATCACGAGTTTCGTCCCCCAATTCATCCAGCGCATCCACAATAATGAAGACCTTTGAGTATCTGCGGATTTCAAGGTAGAGTACTTTGCGAACTTCATCAAGATCCGGAAGTGTATGCTTCTTGTCATAATTCTGGCGCAGTTCTTTCACCTCATCTTCAACAGGACCCGCACGGGCGACAACCAGCTGCAGCCAAAGGCTAGCCAAGAGATTGTCCACGGTCTGACGAGCATGATCCTTAGAATTGCAATATACGCAGGCCACACCAAGCTTGGTATTCGCGTCGAACTCTTTCCGGAGGTGGTCAACGATGACCGATCTGTTGATGCATCCTCCATTAGTTTGCTTCCGTTTGATCATGGCGAGGAGGGGTTCTTACACTTGCATAGTCTTACCGGTGCCAGCTGTGAGAAAAGTTTAGCGAAGCCCAAGTTAGGGGCGATGGGGATATATCATACGAAGCCCGGTATATAGGAGAGTTCCCTTTGAGCTTGAAACCCATTCCTTGAATGTCTCGCTGCTCAGTAGCGTTGTTCCCGTCCCGAGTGTTCTTTTTCTGCGTAGGTCCTGCTGGGTTTGGAGGAAATTAAGTGGAGATAGCCAATTCCGAATTTCGTCTCTCACTAAATGTTAAATGTTAGCAATAATCAATTTTATGAATATGAAATGAACGCTAGACAGTTCGCTGCCTTACTCCGTGTCTCAATATATATATCCCCTTGCGCGGATACATTCCCAAGAATCATATGTCCATTCTGTACTTTATACCCCCCCGGGTATATGTGATTGCCTCCAGGGGAAGCATTTGTGGGGTTGTTGTCCTTAAACATGGCATCATGTCCAGGAATGCCATGATGCTGTGGGTACGGCAACGCCATAATGTCTGGCTGAGGTTGAAAACCCCAAGATAACTTGGTATATACAGAACGTCAAATAGACTATATATTCAAGTCTGATCGATGGAGAAAACACCACGGCAAAAGGCTAAGGGGTTAATTGACACTTATTAAACGGTTTGGACACATGTGCACCATCTGTATGCTTTTTTTCTCGTTCGTCTTCTCTTCTCTTGTCAATTCCCTTACTTTCGATCTACGCCTCATTTTGCAAATGATATTACGGCCTTCGCATCACAAAGAATCTTCAGCCTCATCAACAGCAGGGAGTCGAGCCAGCCAGCCCAAGATAGGGTCTTTGCCTCACTGAGTATGCTTTACACCATGTGACGTGTGACTTGTCTCAAAGAAACAGAGCTGGTGATGAAAAAGAAAGGCAACTGATCCCTAACCCGAGCTACTGCACGGCTAGGTGATTGACAAAGCCCCACGGTCCATGACATCCAACGTGAAGCCAAACCATAGCCTAGATAGGGTGGCAAGCGGACCAGCAACCCTCCAACACGCAAGCATACCCCCCTATTACCCATAGATTTACTTAATAGACCAATGATGGAGAATATCATCAATTCTGTTCAGTTTCGGCGTTGACCGGGCGCAGTAACTGTGTCCTACAGGATTGCCTTTCAGGACTCGGCGCTGGCATAGCAGACTTAGGCTTCCTGCACCTACAAAGCTTATAAAGCCAAGCTGTCTAGTGTATCTCGCCAACTGTGATAGTTCGACGAGATCAGCCTCAGAGGTGGGGAACTTTTCAATGCGGAAGTACTCGCTAAGGCTGCACGGATCGGCCCTGAGCCAGCCATCCACAGCGACCCAAGGCGAGGAAGAAGGCTCGGAAATTGGCTCCGGTTTGTAGGGGATATCGCCTCATATTTCTTACCATAGAACAGTTATCCTGATACGAAATTTGTCATCTATGCGGAGCCGAATATGCCGCGTTGGGCAGGGTCCTTTGTAGACGCACAGCGCCAGTTCCCGGAGAATGATCTACCGAACGATCGACATGTCCGAGCGATGGTTGGTCGGACGGGCTTGGAGGGGCAGTCACTAGGAGTGATAGCTCAGATGGCCCTGCGTGGCTGCCCAGTCATTTGTTCCTTTGGACTTCCCTCCTCATCTTCAGCCTCCCTTATCACGCCGAGCAGTCATTGGGCACGGTTGTGGAATGTGTCGGCATTTAGGATGCCACAAGGCATGTTCGAAATAGTTCGAAACACATGTATTTGGTCTTTTTTTTTCGCATAATAGGTCAGCTTCGAACTACATGCGACAAGTGTTTTCGGTGAACCGCATCACCGTTTCTGTGTGCTTGCGACGTGTCATATTAGCTGGATACGAGTTTTTGGCTGTCAACTTAAAATGTATGGTAAGCGGGGAGCCTGACTACTACCTGAATCCGTCAGGCTGAGGCTGCATGGAGGCAACCTTTTCCTGCGCGTGTGGTGACTGTACCAATTAACCTGTCAGGACAGCAGATTTCATAGCCTTGTATCAGCTATACCCGACGAACTCTCTAGATGACCAAGCACTTCCACATAAGCTTTTATGCCATGTATGTAGGTGGGGAGTTCACCGAGGGCCATTACCATTTAATGAAACAATTATAAACCTGAAGAATTTCAGTAATTTTTCCGAAGATGAAAAGTCACTATTCAACTGATCCTGAAAAAAGACGCTACCCCGGTGGTCTCTGTCTCGGGCTATAATGGCAAAAGTCCATACTCTTGCTGATTCTCGGTACGTCCACACTATTAACGTTCAGGTTTATCGTAGACTGAATTGTGATATCTGCGTAGTTCTGATATGGGGTCTGTGCCAAAGCCTAATGATCGAGCCTCTGACAGCGTGAATCCCCGGTGAGTCTTACTCAGTCGGTAGATTGTAACATTATATCTGACAAAGCCAATACAGTATCCCAGTCCAGAAACCGAAAAGAGAGCAGTCTGCCCCACAGAGCACTCACGGCCATGTGTATTCGGGAACATTCTCTGGTGATGGCATGCGCATGGGCGATCATAATGCCGGTAGAGATTTGATAGTCACCATCGAGGCCAATTCTAGGGGTCGTGAAGGAAATCCGAATGGCCATAGACGAGCCCCTTCGCCGCCGTTGCAACCCACTCAGATCGCACGTGCATTATATGACTTCTATGCTGATAATGAAGGAGAGCTTGCCTTTCACAGAGGCGATATTATAGAGCTTGTTGATGGAACGGCAGCAGATGCTAATGGCTGGCTTACCGGTCGGATAAAGGATGGCGATGGAGAGGTTGGCTTGGTACCTTCGAGATATCTGAAAGTCGCAAGGAGTAGATAGAATAGATTTAACACACGCACGGTAACCTGAGCCAACGCCAATTATAATTATCAAAAGGCCAGTAAGCTTGAACGATGCTCTAGGGTACCAGGCCCCGATTTGGATAGATATCACGTGCAGCTGCAAAAGTTTCTTCCGCTAAGCCTATTTCAAGCAGCAGTCTTATAACAAATTATACCATCAAAACCCAGAATCTCGACTATGGGAACCCGTCCTGATATTTATATCCCTTCCCGCATTCTGATTTCCCAAAAACATTGGTCCGCCGCCGGAGAAGAAGGTCCCAGAATAGACCGACCTGTCAGGACTCATGGGGCTGGATTCACTCGCAGCTGTCAATCGTACGTCGGCAGGATCCGTTTGTACAACTTCGACTGGGGGCACCACAGAGAGGAGCTCTTTTGCATATGCTGCTGCCGTTGCAGCGGCATAGCCCTGCCACTGATCGTTCTTGTGAGAATCTGCATAGTCGCTAATACCCCGGATGACGAGACATGGAAAGTGATCCATCAGTCCGGCAGCCTCCATCTCAAAACATATAATTCCGAGCTGTCGTGCTAATCGATCCCGAGTTTTACCATCCTTCACCACTTGGTTACTAGATGCAATCAGCCCATAGTGAATTCTCGGTTCGGTTGAAAATCGAACAGGTCGAATTACCAGCTGGGTGTGATCACAGCTTTCGCAACTGCGACGAGGGTCCATGTGGTCATAGTCGGGGTGGAAGAGCTGGTCCTCCTCTTCACCCGGATACGTGAATTCACTAGTATGGCTCGACGTCATAGCTGCCAACCGGGAACGGTGTTGGGAAAGGTTGCAGCCGGTTAGCAAGTTGTCCGCCTGGAGTTTATTCAGTGCCGTCAACAGCAGCGGCGATGGCTTATTCAACGTCCCAGTGCGTTCAAACCGACCCCCTCTGATGGTTTTCCCATAGTCGTACTGGATCACTCCCCCGAAGCCTTTCGTCGGTTTGCTAACTACAACGTCTCCCAGTCGAATGTCCGTGTCTCTACTTGGTACTCCTCCGCCGATTCCCACCATCAATGAGAACCGGAGCGATGGGAATCTGGACATCATTTGGGAGGCCACGATCGCTGCAGATGTCGTTCCATATACTCCCAAGGGTAGACAGGCGATGACGATATTGTGAGGACCCACCGTACCGAGTGTGTAGGTGTTGTGATCACCTAGCGAGCTCGACAGGTCTGGATGAACTTCGTCCAGCATTGCTTTGGCTGCAGCCATTTCTAATGGAAGCGCACAGATCCATCCAACCGTGTAATCGTTATGCGACAATGGTGCCTTCATAGTACCCATCTTGTAGGTAACTGGAGTGTTTTACCTGGTTCTATTGGGGTGAGATGTGGCTTCACTTATATTGTCTTTGGTGATGAGCAGGGCATCGAATCTGATAGATATTATTCTCCTGTTACTGAGTATAATGATCGAACCAGACGAGTGGCGAAGATTTATATAAAGAATTCTTAGTTTCTCTCTGTCTCTCTGTTCTTTTAGGTTTCGAGTTCTGTGTACAGCTCAGAAATGCCCTTCTGTTGCGCCGGCCAGCCTTGTCTGTCGATGAGGGGTAGACACGCTTTAGTGGGGATCTACTGCTACCCAACGTACTCTGAGTGGATCGTTATTTGGAGGCAACCAGGCAGGCATGCAGATGAGATGCAAGTCGTAATATTTTCAAATAGCAGTGTTGATCAACTAGATCCCTGAACTAATGAGTAGATCGGGTGGCCTTATATATCTTTAACCGTGAACATATGTTGGGAATGCGTATAAGATGCAAGTCTTGGATTAGATACTTTATCTAGTAACGACCTGACCAAAGACGCGAGCTTTTCACGACACCTTTACATGAGCTTATATATTGGTGGCAGATATATCTATCCAATGGCTAACCTAGTATCCAAGAAAATATGACAGATGAGAGCATATATGTATTATACCCAACCCAGCCGCAAGCGCTCAATAATCATTCACATCTATGCTCTACCATGCCAGCCCTAGAGCTCATCAATAAAGCGACTATCAACCCATAAAGACCTTATAATAGTATTAGTTCGACAAGGCATATGAAGAACACCAATATTACTCACCCAAGACCTCCGCAAATATAAGAATGAGAATCATGCCCACATAAAGTCGAGGCTGCTGCGCCGTTCCCCTCACACCGGCATCGCCCATAATTCCGATAGCGAATCTATTATCAAAGTCAGACAAAATCTGAATATATGAAGTGATCCTTTGGTAATTCCTTCTCACCCAGCAGCTAGCCCTGCGAGCCCAACTGCGAGCCCTGCGCCCATTTGTACAATGCTGGTGTAGAGGGTGATCTTCTGAGCGAGGTTGTTTGCGATTAATACAGACACGACTAATCCGTAAATACCGAGGATTCCGGCCATGACAACGGGGACGATATCTAAGTATTAATGGTTAGTAAACTGTGATCACCGTGTGATCTGCTGAAACTTATATTTACACAAATCAGATATAGAGGGATGGTAACGAGATGTTCACATACTCTTTACAATTAGATCCGGCCTTAGGACTCCGATTGAGCAAATTCCAACACCAGCCTTTGCAGTGCCATAGGCAGCACCGAAGGAAGTCAACACAATAGCGCTCATGCATCCTAAGGCGCTAAAGAAAGGCTGAGATTAAGATTAATCACTCGCTTTCATTCATACGTCTTGATTCCTGGGCAAGGGGGTGTCAGACGTACTGCGTAGACAGGGCTGCGCATGCTTATGTTAGCATACATAAAAAGCTAGATTATAGCTATGGATATTACCGAAAAAACTCACCAAAATTCTGAAACCATGGTAACTTGCTGTTGTCCCAATGTCGCAAGAGACTGCAGAAGCTGAAATCGTTGTCCAGTTTAAGGTGGAATAATAAGAAGCAAAAAGAATAGTCTTGCGACGTGCTGGCGATCAAGTGGGCGTCTGCTTCTCTACCACTCTTATACCCTGTCTGGTAGTACCTTCGCGATGGAATGATTAATTTAGGCAGCAATGAAGGGACGTCCCAGTCGCAGAGACATGAGGGGACAAAGGGTACTACGTGCGAGCTGGTCCGGATCTTTCCGGCAGTGGTTCGAACGTTGGATATGTTAATGGAAACGCCATTAGTCCGCTTCGACCACAGCTTCAACATGCCTGGATAATAGCAGGAGTATTATCCGTTGCATTATATCCGCTGGCATTTCTTGTACAAGCCTTTCTGGACACTGTTCCTAAGACGCTCGAGGTGCGTGCAAGGATTAACAAACCTGAGATGGTTCGATTAAGCTTCATGGGTTGTATTAGGGCTAAGCAGGTCTTTTGTTCCCACGAGGATACCCTACCATTGGAGGATATGCCACTGGTGTGTTATGAGAAACTTGATTGAGAGGTATTGTATCACACACCAAGTTTTCTTTTACATTCTTCAGGAACTGAGTAACAGGTTAGAATGAACCCAACAGACTTAGATGTAAGTTATCGTACTTGGCGCGGACTAGCAACTAGCGAGCGTTTGGCCCGGTAACCGGAGCAGCCTTGTGAGTTAATGCTTGAACACAAAATGCGGAAGCCTGGTCAGAGAATGCATTGTCTCACATCATCTAAAACGATCAGTTCTCCTCCTTGTTGGTATTTCATTTTTTCTTGGAGGGACTTGCAGGGAATAGCCTGGGACTAGCTAGATTTGTTGTAGATGAGTCTGATGCATGACCGTTCACGGTGGGAAGGGTCCTCGTTTTTCGCCCCCTCGGGCTGGCATTAGGAGATTAGACGGAGGTAATAACATATGTAGCATACGAGGGGCAAGATTTCAGGTTTCAAATTGTATTTGAGCTCACGCAAGTGACGGTGCGTCAATGACGGAGCTGTACTATTTCGCAGCCCTTCATTATAAACAACAACGCTTCATCTGGAGAGTACGGATTACTGTCAACGTTTCATGGAATGGTTATTGTTCAATTACACATAAGCAATGTAATTTATCTGTGTCGGTTGGATGGGAGTCTCAGAAATTGTGACTATGTCCGTCGAGGAAGGAAGTGGAGAAAAGATGGAGATTACTCCGTATGGCTTGTGCCCTAGTCTGACGCCGCTCATGGGCTTGGACATCACACAACAGGCCACAGCGATACCGATACCCCATTCCCTTGTCTAGTGAGATAGCTTTCTTTCTCAATGAGAAATAGCCATGTCGTGGAACAATGCATGTCAGATTTTCGAGCATTGATGGCAGCGCTCATCTTTCGCTCGGACCAAGGAGAGAAACCAGCCCGTACCCGACGACCCACTTGGCATCTTGGAACAAAGAAATTTAGCCGCAGAAGACCAATGTACATCGTTGGAGCTAATGCAGCTCGCCAACTGAGGGGGCCATTTTTCTGTCATCGTACAGTGAGATCTCCGGAATCACTAGTACGTGAGGCGGCACAGCTGTTTGCGCAATCCGAAGACACCCCTCCCATGTCTCTTTCTCCCAGAACTATAAATGACGCCACAGATGCTCTTTATTATGCTGTGAGCCAAAGGGATAGAGAACGGCAAATTATCCCCAAGAGAAAAGTCTTGAAGATTTAGCATTGAGGTGCACTCCCTGGAGATGGCGCACAAACCGGACTACGTCCTTACGCGTGACTACCTCGATAACAATCGGTAAGTTGACAAGAGGAATTGTCATTCAATTTAAATTAATGATCCTTGACTGACAAGATATGCACCGCTATCTGGTTGCGCAGAATCAACCTCCATCATTACCTCTGCGTGGAGCTCTTCGGATATCACACCCATCCGGACATTCCTATAGCGGATCCCAATTTGAAAGTCGCAGACGTAGGGACCGGAACAGGGTCAGTCTTTTCTGTAACCCCGGAAGACTTTTAACGAGAAGATTCCCATACTGACATTGTGCTCGGACTAGCATCTGGCTCACAGACTTAGCTAGGCGATTACCGACGACAGTGCAACTGGACGCCCTTGACATCTCATTTGACGCCACTCCACCAGCTGAATGGCTGCCTTCCAATATCCGCACACGCGTGTGGGACGTCAAAACAGATCCTCCGAAGGATCTGTTCGGTGTCTATGATATAGTCCATATCAGACATTTTACTTTGGTCCTGCTGGAAGAGGAGGTGGAACCTGTTCTTGC
Source organism: Aspergillus novoparasiticus (assembly GCA_009176405.1). Lineage (NCBI taxonomy): Eukaryota > Fungi > Ascomycota > Eurotiomycetes > Eurotiales > Aspergillaceae > Aspergillus > Aspergillus novoparasiticus. Next base: position 559,923 of record ML733394.1, read on the forward strand.
TGGACTCTTTAAGCTCCTCAGTACGCTACTCTCTCCCATTGCGCCCACGGTGATACAATATGACCGAGAAACTAATACGCGAAAACCTAGAACCCGGTGGTTACTTGCAATGGATGGAAGTGGATATGAACTCTTGGCGTATTCTCAAAACCAACCCGAACAACCAGTCTAACGCTTTGGAGGGACTCTTTCAAGCACTTCAAGGGCAAGACAACAGGTTAAGCCCGACTTATGTCCCCAGTCTCGCGTCTCGTTTTGAAGCTGCTGGGTTTGAAAACGTCAGGTCCGAAGCCAAGGATGCACCTCCACATCTTTTTCTTGTTCTGCATGAATGCAACCTGTTAATCACCGATATTCTGCCACGCAAGATGAAGAATGAAAAGGTGAAGGAATTTGTCAAGGAGGTAATGCCCCGGGTTGAGAGCGAAACTCGTGAAGGTTCCTGCTGGGCCTTTACTCGGTGGAGTGTGGTAGGGAGGAAACCCCAGTAGGCAACGCGGTATACTTTGGTGACCTGCCTGCATATCACTAACAGATGCTCACACTTCCACTGGTGCAAATTTGGTTTACGTTACTTTATCCAGTGATTAATTTATGCCGCGTAATTTGCCATTGGCTGCTAAGTTTCCACATGGCGTTCGATGTACATATCGCTTGTTCTTCGGATCGGCAGTCAATGCGCTCACGGCTCAACAGTCCTGTTAAGTTCTGTATGGAGGAATGAGGTCCGCAATAATGTAGTGGAAGGGTAATACCTTTCGAGCTATACAATTTGGACATCGGTCGACGTCAATACAAACCCTCCTTCGTGTACAGGCAACGATTTAGTACCCAAACGATAATCCTTGGATAAAGCCCTGTCGCCTGATCCCGCGCTGACGACAGCTTTTGGCTTCAATGTGTACACAGCCGAGAGGAGGCACTATTATTAGCAAAGAACTAAAATACACACTCCTTTGTTCGAATCATAATTTTTGGTTCCGAGATTCTAGTTGTATGTGGTCCCTAACTATACGCAGTAAAGTGTGACCCGCCCAAACCCCGATCCCCGGTAACTAGGCTTTAGTAACGGGAGCCCCTCGTCCTGGCACTTACAGTATACGGAGTACGACAGTAAAACCTGTATGTAAGCAACTACGATATAGGGAATATACTTAATATAAGCAATCTACTCGGCTATCTTCCAGTATCTCCTATATACAATTTTTTAGAATAAAATCTAGCCGTACATCGGGTAGCACTAAGCACCAACTCCTTTTAAAAGATGTGCGAAAATTACTCAATATATATTAAGACTTCTGCAAAGATTAGCAAGCAAAGATTTCCATAACCTATTTAGAAATCCTATAAGCATAGATCCTTTCCGCCCTACTAGAATCAAGGGCCCAATTAAAATAACAAATCTAACTATAGTTAAACCGTTTATTAAAACATTCTAGGACACTAACAGCGATGAATAGACCAATATAGTATATCACAGTATATCAATACCCAAAATCATATAGAAGAACACAGAAAATCCTTCACAAAGAGAATAAAGAGAAAAAAAATTATTATAAATTACTAACAATCAGAGGCAAGCTACACAAAGAGGATCTAATAATATAGCAGACAGCTGAAGACTTCAAGGCTACAAGAAAAGCAGAGTATATTCATCAGCACCGAGATCAGCAAAAGAAGGGAAAGTCCAGTTTAAGAAAGGCTAAGAGGGCGAAAAGAGCTAGGAAGCAACAGGAATTGGATTTAAAACCCAACCCATGATATGTTGGGGTTGGTTGGGTTCAGGTTCGGATGGGTTCTGCCGAAGTCTAGTCAGATGCTCTTATGGAATGAACTAGGGGAATTATTTGGTCAGTACTTTGATGGAAGAAATTTGACATCTCTTCAGATGTGTTGGTCAAGAAATCTGGAGTTTACAAGTCCATTTCTTCCGACATAATAAGGGCCTGCTCGGCATGACGGCTGCGGCTCTGTTGGTAGCAGGGCAGTCGAGTAGCCCTCCATCTTAGAGGATCTGAACATGAGTTTAATCATAATAAATACACTGGGAAATAATTTGATGCATGTCAATAATACTATGTCAAGTACATGGGCTGTAGGCAGATTTAAATAAATAATCTAGTGACTGGTAATGTTAGATATTTTGAGCTCATTTGCACTTTTTCCCCACATAATATCTTTTGTTACACATCGAAAAATTCCCCATTTTAACCTCGAACTAACCCTGAAATATACCAAAAAAACGGTTGAAGTACCGTTCCACTAGATAACCAAGCCAAATACGATAGAGAACGTAGGTTCTCTACGTACATAACCCCAAGCTCAAATTACATTTGGCTATTAATGAAAGGTCGCAAGTAAGCTACATTTGCATAAACATCTGGACCACCTTGTGCACACGGCAGGACCCAACTCAGAATTCCAACCTGGATACCGTTCGACATCAATGGACCACCACCATCACCCTGGCAGGCACCGATCCCAGCCCGGTTAAGGGTACATAACTGGGAATTATCCAACGGTATACCTGCATGGTATGCTTGGCATTGAGATAGACCAACAACAGCCTGCTCCATCTTCAGAAGAGTATTGGCCAAGTTTCCGTTGGTAGATGTTTTGCCCCATCCAGATAGGACAACTCTCTGACCTGCGGCAGGGGTGTTTGTTGCCAATGCGATGGGTTTCTGGTACTGATTGTATTGTATAGGCGCCGCCAGAGTGAGGACGGCAACATCATTCCCCCAGCCATCTTGTTGTCGACCGGTGTATTGTGGATGGATCACAACTCTAATAACCTTATGGAGCTGCCCGCCGGATAGCGAAATTGTACCGGTTGCAATTTGGAAGTTATTTTGATTCATCCCATACACGCAGTGTGCTGCTGTCAAGACTTTTGTAGGAGCAATAATGGATGCTCCACATATATGTGAACCACCATAACGAAGGCTGGCCATATGTGGAAATTCCCCTAGGGAGGCAGGGGTACCTCCTACTATGCCCTCAGCCGATTGAGAGGCCCAAGCCCATTGAAGGAGAGCAAGGAAACAAAAATATAAGACACTTCTCATTTTGGAGTAAATGATATATGCGAATAGGACTTATCTGGAAATGGTGGTGGAATGATGGAATGGTTGCAATTTTGGATTACCATAGGTATTGGTAGATAGTAGGCTTATGTATCTGGCCGCAACTCGACAGTTGCTTGAATGAGTGATATATTGCGTCCATGTCGATTTCCGAGCAGAGCTAGTACAGAACACTATTTACAAAACTAAAAAGGCCAAAGTGGACAGAGTGAGATACGACGTATTGGGGTCAAAAGGCAATTCTTGACAAAAGTGGGTCAATAAAAAGCACAATGCAGGAGACAGATCAGGCGAGACATGTACATCGCTGTCATTAGAATTGCTGTCATTTCACCTCCTATCGCGAACTGATGGGGGGCTAATTGTTTTTTTTTTTTTCTTTTTGTTACAATATTCCAGAAGATCATTCCTCTATATGTAAACTTTTTAGCTTTAGCACTTGAATATCATCGCAATAGTTTCGCAACTGGAAGACCGGCACATTGTCTCCACATTACCCTTTTCGGTCCATATAGGCGCCATTTGGCGGGATAACCCCCTGGGTAAACACAGGCATCGGTCGGAGTAGTATCGTGTCTACCTGAGAAGCGTACCTGATCTTCGTTGGCGGACTAAAGAACTCATGTGGACTTATGTGGGTAAGAATCCCCAGGAGAAGGGAGTTGCGTTACAGGGTTGCGTAGATCGTGGTGTTGGAAAGCTCAAGAGCTCAAGATAGAGATAAATTAATTAGACGGTCATACTCTGAAGCCGTTTTGATTTTCAGGGTCTACCATGCCCCCTTCCATGATATAAGCTCTCTAGAAGGGTTTCCTGCAGGCAAAGCCCTTGCCAAGCTACGCTAAACTAGAAAGGAGTTCTGCAAAACTATGGATACAAGTTGTAATTTTCGCGTATGATATCATCATGTTCACTAGTTGCCTTTCTTGCCTTAATACTGTATTGGTGATACAAAAGTTTCGGAATCTTCGGCGGTGCAAACAGTAATAACCACCCAGAGTACTGACCGCTGGGCACGGTTGCTCCATAAAAGTGTTTATTTTGACCCACCTTGATCTCAGAATCCTGTATCCACATCGCGAAGGGACTAACCAGACACAGCACCTGAGTTGCCGAGTAACTTCTCTGTATTTTGAGATTGAATAACCCGGCACTATGTACAGTAAACTGAAGAAAGGATATTGGACCGTGCCGAATAGGGTTCTCTACCGTTTATACTGAGTGTCGCGCGTGGCAACAAAAGGTGATTTCTGTTTTAGCTACAGTATATGTTCTTACAATAATAGTAATTGATTTTGACATCCTGCTCTTTCTAGTGCAACAGTCCGCACCACGCGAAGAGTGTGCGCTTTATAGTAGTGATCGAGTTATTAATAACAAAAGTAAAAAGGTGGATCTCAAAGCTTTGGAGCACGAGCTCAATATTACCGCACGATTTTATATGGGCTGCGTCAAGTCATCTGTGAGTGCGAATGTACAGATATGGGGCAGCTTCTCAACCTGATCCGACAGGGAGAAATAAATAAGGATATTAGAAGTGCCCTTGAGAGGTATCTACAATTTAACTCTGAACGTCATGTATCTTGCGAATCGTGTGGAAAGCACGAACGAGGCTTTTCTTTACAGCACCCTTAGTAGAACGGTTGGCTTTGCCCCTCTTATTTAAGCATATCAAAAATATTGGCTCTACCACATGTTTAATTTGATTTAGGAGTGTAGTTCAGGAATTGATTTCGAAAAATTGTGTAGGATCTCGTCCTCAATCAATACCAACATTATATTCATATCAGCTATCATCCCATCCCAAATAGTATCACAAGAGATGTCAACCTACCTCCTAAACCGAACATACATCCGTGTCATTCATCAACTTATCTCATAATTTCAAGACATGAAAGCTTCCTTGGGTTGTCTTCGCTCGACATACTACATAATTCTGTCGCGAGGTTTGTCCAATGGAACCTGGCCTCATGAACCTTCCCATCCTGTAACATATATTCCTTGTCAGGAATGACATGACAGCCTTTAAATTGTTGGGCTTTTTTGTAGACACGTGCGATGCTCTCAGATGCCAGTGGGCCGTAAGCACCGATCTCCAGTAATGAAATTTAACTCCAACTCTATTCTCAGTCCTAGCCAATCCAAGAACAAGGCTATAAAAAGGGTCATGGAAAGATATCTGGCATATTGACATGGTCATAGAATAGTTGCTTCCCGGTTCTCTCCTAGGTATGGCTTGAGACGTTCATGCTGCCCAGCGGAAATATAATGTAGAAAGGGTGCAGATCAATGTAGGAGGAAAAGGGATCCTTGAGGTAGCAAGATACGTCGCCTCATCAAATGCCACCCAGCGCACTTTGTAACCAGCCGCAACGAAGTTTTGTGCTACACTGTACTAATACATAAACACCCTCACGTGCATCTGTTTACCATCTGCAGGTATGGCAGGTCGGGAAACCCTTGCTATACATAGTGAGCCTGACACAGCATCCCTATTAGATCTATAGTGACTCGCTGTGCTCTAGATTACCTAACTGTAACGTCATTGTAGCTGCCATCGGGGGGTAGTTAAGAAGAGGAACTGTGATTAACTTGACGATGAATATATGCACCTGATATATATATAGCTAGCTAGCTGCAAACAAGATCATTCGAGTACTAATCCACCGTCAATCCCCCATCGAATTTGCCCATGCATAGTGTAATCTAATTCCTTGGATGGAAAATTGTGAAGTTCCCAATTCTGTAGTATCGGCACCCTACCTACGATAGTGACGCTCGTAACGTGGAAGACCCCCTCGCTTCTTGAAACCCTGCCCAGAGTCGGTATCAGAACACCACCATGGGATTTATCAGCGTTGCTTCGCATTTTTTCAACAGATATATCACACCCATAGTGACCGATGGAGATAAAAAGAAGGACCGATTTTATGTTTGAATTTGTCAAGAGAAGAAAACAATCGGGGGTGGGTTCCCGCCGCCGTTTGCCAGACTGCTGGGATGAGTATATTGAACGAACACAGACCTCTAGTATGAGATGGAATCGGCGTCGAAAGCATTATGCTCTTGTTGTTCTCATATAGTTATACTGATCTGTTCGGTACTGTTGGAGAGGATGGGCTGCGGATGGCGAGAAGCATCTATGGAAACTATATATGTATGTGTACAATTCTCAGACAGGGATATCGTCTTGCATAGAATCAATTATTTATCTACCCGAAAGAGAAACGAGGGTCTTGGCAAAATGATGCGATTCTGGTTCTCCTGACTCTTATATTTAATTCTTACCATAAATTTCTACTGGACTCACCTAAGCTGATATAGTATGGGTGTTTCAAAGTCTCGCTGTCCAATCGATCTGGTGAATTGTGGATCTGGCACAATCCAGCTCAATGGTATGATCTCGCTCAGTCGCATTCACGACCGACTGAATATTTTCCAAAGTCTGCTTGATTGCAATCCCCTTTGGACGAAACGTAGAGAAAAGGAGAGGATGCCGTGGAGGATGTTTAGAGCAAGATAGAGGTGGATATAAAGCTGTAGAAGGCAGAGTCTGAAAAATAAGCGCGAGCATCTCAGGCGGTAGGTTGCTTAAACCCGCCATTAGGATGAAGTTGTATGGATCAGCTCTAACAGTAAATTCCCCGGTATAGCTAGATCCTCCTTCTCTTAATAATTTCAAAGTAGGACGACGGCAAGGAGCCGCAAGCTGCGTGTGCTTTTGGCCACAGCCACAATACAGCGCATTGCGCTGGCTACAACAAAGATGAGGGGACATTATCCAAGCTGGAGAATAGAGCTATCTTCAGCCCCGCCATACACCGCAGCATCGGCTATTCTTCCTTCGTCCACAACCCCACTAGGATCTCTCATATTTATTGGCTCGAGGGAAAGGATATTCCAAGACGGGAAATCCATGTGGTTTGAATTTCTTGAACTTCAGCACTAGTTGTTACAGGGAGCTTGTTTTTAAGGTCAGCCAGAAAGAGTGTAAAATTGGAAATTAGGGATGGGAGATAACCCGAGCGTGGAAGTAACAGAATAACTAACTGTACTACAACCACGCTGCGGGCCAGTTCCTGGACAATGACCGGATGTACGCAGTCATTATAGTATTAACAGGAGTGATCAACCGCGAAACAACGTTGATTCTTCAACGAAATGACTGAGGAGAGCTATTAGCTCGGTTGAGCAAGAAACGTCTGATTTCTGACAAGTATCCAGTTGCTCTTTTGCCCGAAATACCACCGTTCCATACTCGCTTTCCTCGGCTGCCCATTGGATTGCTGACCTGCCGCGATTGTCCAACGCAAACATATCAGCTCCCGCTCTGAGGAGTTGCTGTAACACTGTTACATGTCCTCGTCACGCTGCCCAGGGAAGTGCGGTCATTTCAGTGCCATCAGGGAGAGAAGGATCGATTCCCTCGTTGAGTAGTAGATCACCTATCTCCGTTGCTTGGCCATCTCGGGCAGCTATATGGAGTGGTGTAAACTCCTTTATGTAAGCCCGTGCAAGTATAGGAGCGATGGCAGCACCTTCTGCCCGACGAAGAAGTTCATCAAACAGGGGTGGAAAGGATGCCCAGTTATGTGGAGCTCTTCCACAATTCCCACGTGCAAAAACGTCGGCTCCAGCGTCAAGTAGTTGTTGTATTGTTGCTGCAGCTGCGGCTGCCCTACCACTCTGGACGGCCCAATGAAGAGCGGCCATTCCATGATCATCTGTTGCTGTTATATCTACCTCTTCGACTAGAAGCATTGAGAGGATCTCTTGACTTCCACCATATGCAGCGTGATGAAGGACTGGACCTGCATGAACGATCTGTTTCCTTTCTACTACTTGTCCAAATGATATATATAGTCCTGAGAGACTCGCTTGATGGTGTTACCCACCCAAGAGGAACAGAGAGTTCTCCCATCTCATCTAAGCGCAATGTCTATGGAGGTCAAGTGAGTCAGTCCTACTAGGTTCCTTACAGCTATACTATTTTGAAGACGAAAAATACTCAACCAGTCTCCGATTAGATCCCTCAATGGCCAATGGGCCGATGTCTACACCCTGGACAATTCAAATGCAACCGCCAACGGCGAGTCTGAGTTCTTTCTTTCCTTTGAAAGTGATCTCAACGACCGCACCCGGGCCCGCATCAATGGACAAGGTTTTGATGATGCTGGCTCGTTCACAATAGCCGGGAAAGCTTGACTCAAAGGACTTGATAAATTTTCAAAAGAACTACAGCACACATGGATGGACGTACGCTGGGAAATTGGATCGAGCGCTCAGTGTGGTCCATGGCTCGCGGGGGGGCATTCGCAATGGACCGATGGGGTTCTTTGCCTTTCAGCAGGTGGATGATGAGGATGTCGTATCCGCGGGGTAAGCTGCCAACACATCGGCTTAGATGGACCGTGGTGGGTGCTAACGGATGATAATAGGGAGAAAATCTGGCGCATCAATAGTCGATGGAAAGGAACATACAGCGCAGCCAGGGAAGACACCCGTTGGCCGTGTGAGTTCGAGTTGACCGTATCTCCCGAGAAAAAGGAAGAACAGTTGGCGATCGTAGGAAAGGGAGTGGACAACGCGGGTGCGTATTGGATCAAGGGGATGGTGTTATCTGCCCACCAGGTGATGTTTGTTAAACAGTATGCGGGACACTCGTGGATCTACCGAGGTTACATATCTATTTTTCTGTCAATTCTGTATATGCTGAATTGAGATTTTATATACACTTTCGCAGTTAGATCCCCGCCCAGTCAAACGGCCGCGCAGCCATACCAGGCTCCTTCGCAGCTAGGTCCCACACTTCCACGGTGCCATTGACCAGCTCTGTGTTGTTAAACAGTTCCTCTCGGATCTGTGGCTTGATGGGCTTTCCACTCGACGTCACCGGATATTTCTGCGTCGGCCGCAGCACACGCAGAAGCGTGGGCAACTTGTATTGCAGGATTCCTTTTTCTTGAGAAAGCCATCCTCGGATGGTCGCCAAATCTAACTTATTGCCAGACGCGTTGTCCCACCTTGGAATGAGCAATGCTGCAACTCTCTGTCCTGTGTGGAGATCAGATACACCAAGGATAATTACCTGGGACACAGACGGGTGGGTGGACAGGGCTTCTTCGACCTCCGGGGCAAATACCTTCCATCCATTGAAGCGAATAACTGTAGATCAGTGAGCAACAGCGTTATTCCAATCCTGATTTTGGGACAACTAACCATCCTGAGATGCGCGGCCGCGGATATACAAATAGCCCCCTTCCAGCCGCGCTAGATCTCCTGTTTTGTAGAAGCCATCGCTGTCGAAAACTCCCCTCATAACCTCAGGATTAGGCGATAGGTACCTGTCAGGATTTAGAGTTAAAACTACACCATTTTCTGGCAGTGTACACCTGTGGGTAGTACTTACTTCGTGAAGAGGGCCGGACTTTTCACAAGGAGCTCTCCCTCATCGTTGACTTTCAACGTAACCAGCTCTGATGGTATGCCGCAAGATTCCTACATGAAAAGACTGTTTTTAGTAGACATATTCGTAACCACGTGACTAAAGGCCCTACCAGTGGTATACCATCATCTGACTCCCATGAGGTCCTGGCGATCATTGCAAGCTCTTCAGTCATCCCGTAAAGATCCACGAGTGGCTTTCCCCCACGCAGATTCTTCCAGACAGTCCGTCGAACTGGACCAACAGGCATAGAGCCCGTGGCTAAGACGCGAAGAGCGCGAATACCTGCCAATACCGACTCGTACCTGGACGACGACCATGATTTCTGAGCCGTGTCTAGCTTCTTCTCCATTTTATCGAGCATGGTCGGAGTCATAACCATGCACGACACATCGCCAGCCGACAAGCGCTCCATCAGCCAATCCGGGTTGCAAACACTGGCACAAAACTCAACGCATGCTCCAGCTAACAGGGTTATGAAAAATTGCCAGAATCCACCCATCCAGTGGACCGGAGAATGCAAGAGCCATGTATCATGGGGCGACATGCCCATGTGACCCATCAGAGATCGCAGACCCGCGACGGCACTTCGCCGGGAATGAAGGACACCCTTGGGTGGGCCCGTGGTGCCTGAGGTGTACAGTAGGACAAATCCTTTCTCCATGTTAATGGAATCACACCGGTCGTGTGACTCCAGGACAAATGCCGGATTGTCTGGCGGGGGTGATTGTGTGGGGTTAAACGTGAAGGACTGGACACCGACTTGGGCGGATATAGCTTGGGCGTGCTGGACGCCCGCCGTCCCTGTTGTGAGGAGTACCGCATCGCAGAGCTCAAGGAAGTACTTGGCTTCCTCTACAAGAACCCCAGGTGCTTTCCTATCTAGTTAGAAACACTAGTTATAGGATGAGAGTGACAGGACCTAACGCACAGAGAGGTACAATCACCGCCCCCACACTGTAGATGGTGTAGCAAAGCACTGCGTATTCGTATCCCGGAGTCGCCAGAACCGCAATATATACATAGTCTGCATTGGGATCACGAAGAGCCTGCCTAGCATGCTCATCAAGACTGTCCCAGAGTTGCGTCCGAAGGGTCACGACATCATACAAAAATCTTTCTAGCGTCGCTTCTGGGCAACATCCCGACCAATCACGGATTAATGTCTTCTTAGGAGTTTGCTGCCAACACTGAAAAAGTTCAGAGAAGAATGGCAGTGCGGGAACCTGGAAAGGAGCAGACATTCCTTTGGAAAATAATGGGAAGAAAAAATGCCGAGCACCTAGCGCCTAGCCTAGATTTAGGACGAAGATAATGTTTATTTAAATGAAGAATGGAAATTTGAATATTTACGTCTTTTCAGAGCGGGGTGATCCGGTGCCCCTCATTAAATAGAAGAAAAAGATCAGCGGTGGACGATCGTATACTCTGGAAAATGACAAATCGCCAAGACACTTTCCACATAATTACTACAATTTAAGTGGTTGCAATTTCACTTTTCGATGTCTTTCAAAAGGAAAAGCTTGTAAGTGTGCGTGTCAAACCTGGACTTATTGATAATTTCGACAATGATAATAATAATCCAATCCTACGACGCTGTTGGTTCTTCGGTTACTCTTTTAAGCACCGGACGTACAACAATTAGCAATGCCTGGACCGCCAAATGATCTGCCTGGCTGAAGAGATCCATCTTCATCAGGCAATCTTCTCCAACACCTACTCGAACTTTGCGGCCTGAATCGCAGGTCTGAAATATGGAACATCTATCTATCTGACGCGGAAGTCCACCAAGGCTGCTGACTAGGACAGGACAAGCTCAGAATGGATGAAGAATACCATGACGAGAGGTCTCCTTTGTGGGGAAACCCGTAAGCTCCATCTGCCTTTCGGGTTCCGCCAAAGTGGCAATTTCTTCGAAGACGTTCAAGTCTGCGTAGACCTTAATGGATTCTGTCTTTCTGCGGCTCGTATCCACAAGATTCGACGTCATTACCAGGTTTGTTCCATGATCTGGCTCGTCCGATAGTCCAAGCCCCGGGTTGGTCGTGTCGCGGAGCGAATTCGCCGCCACATGTTTTGCAAGCTTTTGACGGAGATAGACTTGCTGGTCTGTAGCCTGCTCTAACTTGCTGGCCCAACCTTTCATGGACACGTTAAGATCTGCCATAGCTTTTGTTCGGATCAACACGTTTTTCCTGCACTCAGCAAAGTCCGTGCTTTGGGAGCCGAGGAATCGAGTTGTACGTTCCTGCAGACCACGGAGCTCGAATTCGAGTGAGTTGTAAATACGGCGAATCTGTTTGCAGCGCTCCTCAAGTACCCGGAGTTCCTTTATGACGTTAGCCGGTGGGCATTAACATACAACACCGCGGGTCCTAGCTTCATACCAGAGAAAGTGCCCTAACTTCACCACAGTTTAATGCTTTGAATTCCTCAGCCTGATGCTTAGCGTAGGGGTGCAGACATTCTATCTCATTTGGCGAAAAGAGCGGGCTAGCACCTGATGGAGCAACTGCGAGAGGGAGCATGAATGATGCTCGGCGTTCTGTCGAGAAATATCCCTTGTTTGGATTCCCACTAGTTGTGCCATTCGTCCGTGTTGATCTGCCCCGTTGCATGACGGATGTGTCGGATTGATACCTTGCATGTATGCCACGGATTGGTTGCGGTGTCCCAGGAAGTGTACACGCAGATCTTACCTCCGGTGATGCATCTTCAGCTTTGGTATGGCGTTGGCCTTCGCGGTTGCTTGGTGAGTTGTGTACACTTGGGGATCGTCGGCCCAGCAGAGCTCCTCCACTGTGGAACCTATATGGGCCGTTGCAATGATGTACGGCTTGGCTCATGTATGGAGGTTTTGTGCCGAGCGGGTCGGATGCGAAGTATCTTCCGTGATTCGAAGTTGGGAGATCTCTCCATGGCGAGATGAATGTACATTGTTCTTGCTGAAGCTTTGGAGAGCGATCCATCGTTCGTGGTGACTTTGGGGGCACCGGAGGGGGACTTGTTGTTTCAGGCTCCGCGCTGACGGCGAATAATTCAACTGGGTGAATTGAGCCCTCCGTATCTGTCTTTGTAGTCTTGGGACGTGCGTCTTGACATTTGCTAGTCGGAGGTGACAGCTGCACCGACGCAACTCCTGCCTGTGAGGGAAGAATAAGGGGCCCAGAAACTGGGTGAAGTATGGCAGCGTTGAAAGGGTTGCTTGGCGATTTAGCAGTCGAAATAATTCTTGATTTTTCACTATTGGGAGAAGGCGCTGGAACTTTCGATGTAAAATATGAGCTTCAACTTTCGACCACAATACGAAGGCTCTTCGACTTACGCGAGTCCATAGGATTTGATTTGACGGTGTTGGTGAACCTGGATCTGCCGTCTGGTATACTGGCATTGCATCGCGATGTACCCAGTTGTTCATGTTTTTCGGAAGTAATCGTGACTTTGTCAGAATGTTTGGTACTAATCTCTGGCAGACAAGGGCTTGCTTGACTGGCAGCCAGTTGGCGGGCACGGGATTTTCCTGTTGTGCCAAAAGGGGCATATTGCTTGACTCTTGACCACAATTGAAATCTCAATCGTCTAGCAGGATTTTGCCGATACGTGCCGTCATTGTCATGCGCAATCTTGGACGAGGTCTGCTAAGACGTGTTATTGTGGAGCAGTTCCCTAGTGATATATTGGATAATTGGCGCTTATAACTCACCACAACGTCAGGCCGTGTGCGGAGGGTATCATTCACGCCGGTCGGGACGCTGTTGTAATGCGAATTCTGCATGATGCGTACGTCTAGGCAGGCAAGTAACGCCTGAGTTCCAACCCAGCGCTGATAGCCACAGCTTGCCGCTAATGCTTTGTGAAGTTGTGAAAGCCTGCTCAACTGCCTATATGCTGCGGGGGGGCACTACCACTGGAATGCCCTGGAGTGGCAAAGTACTCTTAAATATGGTGTATAAAGCCGCAAAACCTTCCTTAGTTCGGCCTAATGTAAATATATACTAGCTCAAGTTATGATCGTGTGTTCAGGGCGCTTGGTTACTACGACAAACTAGTACTGTATGACACCTATTCATGCAAATAGAGCTTGTTCGGTCAGTTCTAAAATCAACTTTTCGTCACCTTCGACAGAACACCTGTTCTCTGAACCTAGAGAGTAAGTCAAGCGGCAGGTTAGTCCCACACAGAGCATGTCCCGGGCGTGCACCGCAGTAGAGAACCAGAGTTCATGCCTGACAACCGAAGCTAGAACAAAGCCAATGACTAGCTACCATTGTTAAGCGAGGTACAAGTATGTCTCAGTTTGGTGGAGTCTCCTACGGTGTTCCGGTTGTCAGAGGATGCGGATGACACGACACACGTTTATTATGGCAAGATCTTCTGGCCATTTAAGCTTTCCCTACAACCAGAGTGGGCCTGTCTCTTTCTTGTCTATAGTTGTTTGCTTCTGTCAACCTCAAAGCTAGTTTTTGTATACTTAGCCCCTCTCGACGTCGCGCAACTGAACGTCTAGGAAACGCTTAACATGGCAGTTTAGAAGTTCTTTACAGCGTGGCCGCTAGTGAACCAGAAGGAGAGGGGCTTGGAATCTCAGTGCAGTCTTACATTCTGTGCTTGGGTCTACTGTGTGCCCCACCTTTTGAATCCCCTTTCCGTCGGCAGTAAGGGCCACTCTACCCTGGTGTACTGTACGATTAGACTGTAATTGAATGACCAATGTAAGCATAAACAATGCAGTTCTTAACCCATGCTGTATGTTAGTCTGATTCTTTGAAAGCATTTGGGAAGATGAAGTGGATTGTTCATGCGCATTGGGGAAAAGAACATCAATCCGTCTCAATAATCCCAGGGAAATCGAGGGCGTTGGCACACTGTAGAAGCCCATATTCGGCTCACAAGGAAAGTAAAGAAGAAAAAAAAGATTACAAATGCTCTCCAGGGACACGCCATTTCTTTGATCTGGACTTTCTATGTATGGGTCAGCATTTGCAATTGGACTTTACGGGGGATGTGTGGTGACCAGAGAGCTCCAATTTCGTAATCTGCTGTTACACCAAAGACTTTGTCTAGCACTAATTACACGAAGCTTACTCCGTAAGCAATGACAGAGAACTGACCAGCAGTTCACGCAAACCCCTATAAACCGCATGGGCAGTGCTAGGCTACAGATGCAGTCCAAGCGGGATGAACTCTCTCTAGGCTCACGATGAACAAATGCTGCTAGTCCATCTTAAGCCTAGCGTAAAAGCAGTTGTAGGTCAGCTATTGCGGCGCACTGAAGCTAACGATTATAGTCCACAAAACTGCAGTACATAACGGTATTCTAAAGTTCTTGGGTAGTTTTTGACTCTGGAATCGGAGCTCCACGAACACGATATCCTTGAAAAGCTTCGGAGGGCTTTCTGGATGTGGCGACTCAACCTCTCCTGACGAGCGTTGTGCCAGTGTGCTTTGTAGCACTGCGGGAGCAGATCTTTCTACCCTAGTCAATGGATAGTGGACGTCAGGGTCCTATTTTCCCCGCCAATCAGCCCCAGCTTGAAACGGCCATGGTTTTAGATTAGGCCTACGGTCACGGTGGACCTAAGGTGTTGAGATCCATTATTTTAGCTAATGGTAAGTATGATGGGATGGTATCCCAACGAAAGATTGGACAGAGTCATGTTCCATATTTCAGACACCCTAGCCAACTGAACACTCTTTGTGGTGTATATAAATAGCACTCTTTGATGGCTTTGGTATACCAAAAACCAAACATCTACAAGGGTGCAAGGTTTAAGTATGAGGTATAGTATTGTTACACGGAGTTATATCTAGATGCTACAGCCTCGTAGTATCTGTGTATACACCGGTAACATAATTGCATGTGTATTTTTGGTCGTCTAGGGATTAAGAAAGAGGCGTAGTAGTTTTAACCCATATGAAGAGCAGAGCGGACCGCTGATCGGCACAGTTCAAAGGGATGGTGCTCGGCATACAGAGACGAATCATAGACTGTCAGCTATGTTAGCTAAATATTTTAGCTACATTATAGGCGTGTCTGACTCGTTGGGAATTAGGTTCAGCTCCACAGCCCGCTAGACCAGGTACGGATTCTTTATTTTAGTCTAGTTGGCTAAACCAAATTCGGTGACAGGTTAGAGCAACTTCTAACCTAATGATCGCCTACTCCGTACTATACTGGGAGTTGTTCGCAGCCACAAGCACCGCCCATTACGTACATAATGGCTATGGTTCCATAATCACCGGCCGTTTGACTTCCAGAAGCCGCTCTTCGTCCCGCTTAAAGTTCTAAGTTCTTGTGAAGGTCAACAGCTTCGGTGCTAGCGCCCCAACCCTAACCGCTGGAAAGCTTAACATATGGCTGGGATGCAACTGTTGCTTACTGGATACCGATTTGTTCGTTCCTGCCGTTGTTCCAAAAGGGATCTAGTCCAAAGGGATCTGTGTAATTAGTGCCAACTGTAGTGGAGCCATCCCCTTAGAACCGGGCCGATTGCCTCGGATGATGTTACCCTCCAGCCGCGGCTCCTTCCATCGACGGGTTTCAAGAATAAAGGCCAACATGAACGGCTAGTGGAAAGAAAATATCAAGTTCGCCTCCCTAATTTGGGGGGCTTTGAAGATTTTGATGGGGCAATACAACACGAGCCTGAGGGGAAAACACGAGGGAGCCCAGTGGAATTGGGCCGCTATTGATCCTAATGCGACAGTATTATTGGTGCTCGTGTCGCCGTCGGTAGTTTAATTTATGGATCAGCGAATCCATCCACGGGTCGACAGGTACACCTCACTCAAGAAACAACCGCGCCCTTGCTTCGATGGTACTCAACTCCACAGCCCACTCGCAGATTTCGAAGTTCCCCCTCTTGACCTTGTCCTCTCAGAGCCTTTTTCCTTTGTGGGAGACCTTGCTCATCTCCTTCGTGTCGTGTTGAAGAATCGGGAAGATGCGACCTTGACAGCACCCGAAATAGCAACCAGCTAGTCAGGAGGAGCTCGCAGCACTTTTCTTTTTGATACATTGGGTTGCGGCACGAACAGAGGCACGAAAACCAGGGCAACTACTCATCTTCAAATGAGTTCTTCAATGCCTCTCGTAGGCCCCAGTTTGGCTATCTTCGTCGTTTCTGTTGTGATGATGGCTCTCTCCACTGTGACAGTCCTGCTGAGGACCTTCGTGCGACTGTATATCCTCAGAGCCTTTGGTTGGGATGACGTCCTTATACTGGCAGCTCTAGTGGGTTATCCATGGGACAATTTCGCGAAGATCTTCTGCTCATGATTTTGTAGGCTTTATTCGTGACATTGAGCGTCTGCTGTTTCATCGGGACAATGAATGGTGTCGGCCGCTCAAGGGCAGATTTCACAAATATGGAAGTCTATAGAAAGGCCTTGCTAGTAAGTACTGATTCTTTGAAAGAGCATCTCCAGTTTATTTCAGCCTTCGGACATTGCGGTCGCTAAGCAGGATTGTGGCTTTGCAGTACTGGTGGCTGAGTCAGATCTTCTACGTGTGGGCGTCCGCCCTGACCAAGGTATCTATTGCTATCTCTCTCCTTCGGTTAACAGTTTTAAAGATTCATCGTGTGATTCTTTGGAGCAACATCGGTCTTACCATTGCTGTCGGTGTCATGTTTTGGCTTGTCTTGCTCCTGGCCTGCGATCCAATATCCTACTTCTGGGATTTTGCGGATCCCACGAAATCAGGGACTTGTATGTCCGAGAAGATCCTGGTCGAAATCGCGTATGTTTACAGTTCTCTGACAATCGTGTGTGATTTGACGCTTGGAATTCTGCCTTACTTCCTCGTCTGGAAGCTTCAGATGAACAACAGAACGAAGTTTGCAGTTGGAGGAATTCTCAGCATGGGCGCCATGTAAGCGATCTGGTTCATACTTCTTGATTGTCAAAGTTGATGCGGCTAATAGTTTCGTGCTAGTGCAAGCGTCGCTGTCATAATTCGACTTCCGTTCCTTCATTTCTATGCAGATGCTAATTTCCTACGTAAGTCTCTGGAAGCAAACAGCCGGGCGCGCCTATGGTGGCCACCTTCGAATATAAAATGTAATTAATATGGCTCAAGGTTCCACCTACCAGATCGCCATCTGGTCCGTCGTTGAAACTGGCCTCGGAATCACAGCAAGCAGCCTCGTAACTCTTCGTCCCCTTTTCCGCTGGCTGCTGGATGAAAGCCTATCGCCCGTTCGGCATGCGCGCAGCTCCGGAAGAGACTCTGGCAAATACCCGCTCTCCAGCCTGAAAAGTCATGGCTTGAAGAACTCTCACGATCCGAGCTTTTGGCTCCCCGATTGTAGGTCCGAAAATGACAACGGTGTGATTAGTACCGTATTGTCTTCCCTGCCTCAAGATTCTATCGATTACAGCAGCAGCCAGGAGGCTTTGAATCATCAAATGTGGCCTGCCACTTTGAAAGATCATATCACTATTCAAAGGACTCTAGTACAAACTACGTCAGAGCGACAGAAATAGACCGAATTTGACGCATAGAGCTACTAGGCCCTCATTCGCTGTTCATCGAATATACCCCTTTGATACTACGCCTGTAGAGAATGTATGCTGAGCCACTCGGCCAACCTGAAGTCAAATCGGGTTCTCTGAGTGACAAGAGCGTGCTATTAACTCTCATGACTTTAGTTATCTTATTTTTATGGTAGTTAACGGCTTACTAATGCTCCTAATAGGTGTAATCATGGTTCTGAGACCACGTAGACTGTAGCAGAGATGATTAAAAACGTACTGCTGTTGGCTTCAACATGAGCAATGCGCAGACAACGGGCTATCCTAAGCGTCTATGAGGAACCTGTACCCCGTAAACTTATTCGAAATACGAGATATGTTCCAAACATGAAACAATGGATCATTGGATCGTTGAATTCATTCTACCAAATAAACCGCTAGTGTCGAGCTTAGCGCGACCTGAAACCATAGCCACTGCAACATGGCTAACAAGATTCTCCCAGTGGCCCGAGCTGAAAGCATTGCTGAAGTGTCATGAGTACTGCATGTTCTGATTGCATAACGTTAAAAGCTGGAGTACCAACGTAAATATTACTGGATATCCCACAAGTGTATCCATATGAGCGTGAATTCAAACGCGCAGATACGCACGCTACCAGCCATCGGCAGAACAGAACAAGATGCTGTTTGGTGGAAGACATGAGAAAGAACTTGGGTGATGACCGAAACCCGGGCGTCTGACGTGTCAAAAGGCGGAGAATCATTGAGAGATCTCAAATGGCATGGATCTTCAGTCTGTGTTTCATATACATTTGGAAGCGAATGTGCGGGTATCGCAGGCGAACATGCAAAGTGAATGCTTCGCTTGTGTGCTGCCTACTCGCAAAGGACCCATTATGTTGGGCACATATAAAGTCCCTTTCTCTTTCCCTCAAATCCTCTTTCTCTTCCTCATCCTGTACTACGCATTCTCTCATTCTCTCCTTCTTCTTATCAAATCGTTAGCTTTACTTCATTGACTGAAGTTCACTCTCTTTACTTAACAATGTCTCTCTCTAAGGTTGCATGGCTCATCTTAGGCACAGCTGGCCTGGCCGCAGCTCATGGACACATCGATCGTATCGACATTGATGGCAAGTCCTATGGTGGATTCCTGGTTGATCAATACCCTCATGAACAAAATGTCCCTGATCTCATTGCCTGGTCAACTGCGGATACTCAGGACGCCTATGTTCAAACCTTTGATTACAACCAGTCGAATATTATCTGCCACCAGGATGCCAAGCCTGGTGTCCTTGCTGGCGAGGTGGCTGCTGGTGGGAAGGTGACCATCCACTGGAGCAGATGGTTTGAAGATCACCGTGGCCCGGTAAGTTTCAGGATCACGTTACAACGGAACTTGTTCGAATCCAATGAGAACGCTAATACAGAGTAGGTTGTTAGCTATCTTGCGAACTGCAATGGGAGCTGCGCTTCTGTGAACAAGACCAAACTTGAGTTTTTCAAAATTGACGAGGCTGGTCTTCTCGACAACAGCAAGTCCCCCGGAAGATGGGCCAGCGATGAGCTCATGGCTGCCAACAATACCTGGACAGTCAACATCCCTTCCGACATTGCAGCAGGCAATTATGTTCTTCGCCATGAGATCATCGCATTACACAATGCAATGAAAGACAATGGTGCGCAAGCTTACCCACAATGCATCAACTTAAAGGTGACAGGCGGTGGCACTGCTACACCGAAAGGCATTCCTGCCACCCAGTTCTACACACCAACCGATCCCGGCATCCTAGTTGATATCTTCAACAACCTTGCCACTTATGTGATCCCAGGCCCAGCCCTCTACGAGGGTAGGGACGCAGCACCTACGACTACTCGTCCCCCCACCGGAGCGCCTTCTAGCGCCTTGTCTTATTCACCAGCCTGGACGACCCCCACTGCAGCGTTTCAGGGCGGCGGATATGTTCCGTACGAGAACTCTTCTCGAATCACGCCTACACCTGTACCGAGTGACGTGGAGCAGAACGGTCAAGCTTATTGGGGCTCCCAATCCTGGAAGAGAAGATCCTCTGGCTGGACTTTCGGCGGCAGGAAGCACGCTCGAGATATCTCTATCTGAGGACAATGTGTGTGAGAGGCGTTTGTCAAATAATGCGTTGAAAATATAGAATATAGGTATCCTTTGCTGAAAGTTATCTTTCGGTTTCTGGGGAAATGAAAAAAAAGAAAAAAAGAAAAAAAAAAAGAAAAAAAAAGGCAGCGAAATATAAATGGAATTTGAGTTCCACCAAGAAGATTCCTCCCATGTTTAATTAATGTAGGCGACGGTGGCGGTAGTGATCAACTCAGCCATGAAAGGGTTCTGAAAATCAAACACCATCAAAGATTTTGTCGTTTCGTCCGCATCCTCTAAGAGGTATATACGCAAACACCCGCACTTCACTGAAAGGAATGATAGGTACTGTCAAATAACGAAAGGATGATGATTTCTCGAGAACAGTGGAGCTAGCCTTTAGAGTTTGGCATAAATGTAACGATGACCAGCGCGGAAGAGAACGCCATATGGGTCCAGGATGGGCATCCGAGAAACCACCATGAGACAACCGGATATTGTAGTGATATGCTAAATTAACCCCACTAAAACCTTGTTCCCTTCTAAGGTTCATAGAAAAATTATTTGGCCTGAGCTAATAAGTCCTACTTCCTTCTAGGTACATATAGGTAACACGCGTCAGCTGTGCTAGCAGTCATTCTTCCTCTGAACGACCCTGCTCCGAAGCTTTCCCACCCACTTAATACAATATGCTATGTCATCCTGGAATACTACTGGAAATGTGATTTAAAAGCAGAGGTAGACGTCAATTCGAATGCAGTTGCGCTATGTGATCGCCAGCATCCACTAGATGTTGAGGAAACCGTTCTGGTTTGATTCCCATACACCCAAGAAGTTGCTAAGGTTAGCGGAACTTTAGAATATGAGTTCAACTGTATCAGCACTATGTTCAAATTCTCCCGGACGCTTATGCGCCTGCCACCAAATCCTTGAAGGGGGTCTTGGCCCATGGCATGCCGCTGATCACGTCGTTTGACCAACCAAAAAATTCAAATGCGCTATCTACCAAGAGACATTTAGATCCCTGTTCGTAACGCGTTGTATTCTCTGTAAGCACTTGCAAAGTCATATTTAATTTCCGCCCCCAGTGAACCCACTTAGAACTCTATGTACCACACACACACACACACACACACACCAATCCGGTTGCGTACTTTAGCCCAGACAGCTAAAAGTTTCCTTTCCTTCTTCGGATTCACTGAACTATACTGTGGTTGCCAGTGCTTGACATTTATGGCTTGCGCAGCTTGCCTAAACCTTGTTCAAGCCAGTAGCAGATACCGTCGACATATCAGTCATACAATCGCTGTAGTCCGGCTCTCCACGCACGAAATCTCCATTTCGCCCCTTCGTTGTATGAATATGTAATAGCATTTGCGAGGCCAACGTACTGTGTGGAGGCCTGAAGGATTTTTAACCATCGAGGGCTTTAGTCAAGTGACTCGAAAGGACGATTGAGGAGGCCAGGTATCCAGAGAATCACGTATATTATAGGATATCCATTGAGCAGCATTATTCGACGTATCTCGGAGTAGCTATGAGGCATGGCTCTTTGAGCAGTGTAGGGATTAATTTCAGTCGCAGTTTCCGCCTTAGAGGAAATAACGGCATCGCGATGGCCCTCCGACTGTCTATCGGAAATTGGCGACGGTGACGAGTCTAGATAAGCACACATAATCAGTAATACTCTCAGAAATGGCTAACTCGAATTGGATGTTTCGAATACTCAGAGCGCCGACTTAGCGTGCAAGCGGATAAACCAACCAAGAACTCGTGTGCCAGCATGTTCGGCTGCGACAGATTCGACTACCACAGTCGTCTCCAGCTCAATTGTCATTACCCCTACCGACCCTCTACTCACTTCTACCGTTCTTTGCCCTGAGTTGGTAGCTGCATGGGGGAAGAATGCTATTCCCTCGAAACGTTGCTTGATGATAACGAAGACATAGGCATAGATGCCCACGGTGGTCAAGATGATGGCAATGCGCCAGCCATGGCCAAGTGCATATCGCAGACTGAGATGCTGCGGCTCGATCCAGCACCAATTTCCACTGACCGGCCCATACAATTTCAATCCCAATCCAATAGTACCTGGCAATGATATTAGTAAGGGTGTAAATTCATGTCCACCCACGTACTTGTGCACACAGGTACAATCCAAACAGGTGAGCAGTACAGCAGCTTCTTCACGCTCGCGTCTGGCGCAGAAACTATCGCCCGTTGATTGATAATCCAGAGAGCGACCAATGCAATAGCTAGCACAGAGAAATCGCTTGCCTAGATTCATGGCTGAGAAGGTCATCAGACAGACGAAGGAAAGGTCATTTACCTGCACCGACAGCTGGCCGATCCAAGCATTCAATATACATCCGGTGCCCGGCGTCAGGTCGTGGCCCCCTTTGAGGACTGCCAGCCCTGAAATGGAGTTATTGAGTGCATTGATAAAGTCTGGTCAAGAATGCGAGTGGCCTGCTAGTTAGCTTTGTTGGCGCCGAAAATATAAGGATATTCCCACCTGCGATGGTCAGGTTCAAAATAAGCCAGTGACGAAAGTGCCGTTTCCTAGAGGAAGTGGCATAAGATAGAAGGACCAGCGAAGATGCGATCGTTGACATGACACTTCCAGTAAAGGTGGGGACGGCAACTGCATAGTCGACAACCATCATGCTGTGGTTGGAGAAGGCTAGAGACCGAAGGAAATAGAGAGGACAGGTAAATTTCAAAATCCTCATTCTACACCCTTATTATAGCGATAGGTTACGAACCTCAACTGCCCCGTTGACCTTGTTACAGTAACCTTGCGCATAATGTCGAATACTCCTAGCTGACTAGGCTTAACCTTCTTCCCAATGTCCGAGTAATTTACAGGATCCTAAATGCTTCTTTTTTTTTCTGTAATGATGCGTGGATTTATGTTTACGTAAATTAGAGTGTATGGGAACGGCAGAGGAAAGAAGAAGAACACGTACGCAATGACAACAGAACTGGACGGCAAAGATGCTCTGCAGGTTGACTGACTGCTGAGGAGGGAAAATTGAATAGGAGAAAGAAAATAGAAAAGTAAAAAATTGCCGAAAAAAGGGTAAAAAGAAAATACAAAGCGATTGCTGTGACCCGAGGAGGGTATACACGAGGCAGAAATTCTCTTAACACACTAAACCCTGCGTGTACTAGCACTCGACAGAGTTTGCACACAGCCGATACGTCTAGGATATAGCTGGTTTTGTTGTCGGAAAATATGTCCTATGTGCAGGTCTGATACTACTACACTACCACTTTCATAGCCCCATAATTAAGGGCAAGGGCTAAATTCATCCAATTCGCTTCCAGCCAGTGCCTTCCTCAGGGGTAGATCGTGTAAACCCAACGTCTGCCCCCCACATTCTATTTAGAGCCTCGGACCCTTGAAACCGTGAACCTATTGTTTCCTGAGCCAAATATTTCCGTGGATCGCCTAAGCCTCGCCGGAACCTGACATGGCGATGTTATCTAACCACCAGTCTAACCTGAAGCAGAAGTGATAACCAATTTCAATGGATACGGTCACAATGTTCCCTATCCCTTTCCTGAACCTGAACTGTTTGCTTACAAGGGCAAAACATACCCCCAGGAGTAGCAGACTTAAGCCCACTCTCAATAGGCTTCCTCGACGGGATGAGAGCGACGAGTTCATTTCTGAGGAGTCGTCGCGCAGCTTCCTCAGCAATGCACATAGGTTCCAAAAGGAAAAGCGGCATCGTGGAGAGCAAATCAAAGGGAACTGTCGCTTCTTACTACAAGACAAGCACACGTGAGGTGACTGCGACATGATCCATTCATGTTGTCTCTCGTTGGTCAACCAACCATTTCGCAGTCCAGTACGATCGACAGAGATGCCTTCGTATGACCCCGTAGTTAAGCGTAGGAATACGTTAGTACATACCAACGGGGACACTACCGGCCCGCCGGACTCGAAATAAAACCTCGATACTATGATGCCCCGGACCGAGTCACCGAACCGGCCCGTTTACTACAGTGGTTGGAATAAGATCTGTACGGGTGACGCGTCAGCTGTCTTAACGCCTCGCAGCTGCTTCGATGAGTGCAGAACCTACGTATCCATCTACCGAATAGTAGAATCGGGACTGTGCCTGCCAATGACAGCCTTCCCCGCAAATAAAGTTTCCAGGACTTTGGATGACATAGGATAAAAGAGGAGCCACAGATCTTCAATCTGGAAACTCACTAAGCAGTCAAACGAGACATACTTTCGCTTCACTTAACTTGTTCAGGCAAGCCAAACGCCACGGCCCCATCCGCATCTGTACTAAGAACACTTTTACATAATCGGAATTTTAAGTCCTAGCTACACGTCTGGGGCGTAGTGCATACGCCCCTTAAAATCTACCAGAAAATGATCAGTCAGTTGCGCTGAGGCAGTCTCAGCCGTTTTGGAGCATTCTCTGAACACTTCATTGATAGCGTTAGGATGTCAAGACTGCCATCTTTAGCGGCCAAGGAAATCAGCTATTTGATACTAGAACATAGACGACGGCGAATTATCCCGTCAGACAACTACTTTATATTACATAGTTACATATATGGTCACTTTCCTTAAGATAGTCCGTCTGGCTGACATAGTATTACCTATACTATCGTAGCAAAAGAAGTGCCTAAAATATCTAAATTAATTGTGATTTAGCGTTTACTATGCCAAGCATATGGATCAATACTTTCAACCCGATAATAAAGTGATTATAGCTCTTGCATAATCAGATGTTTACTCCATTACGCGTGCACTCTATAGCAGATTGTGTACTATCTATATATCTGATCGAGCACTTTCGTTGGGTGTGATTCTTCTTTGAGGATTAATCGTAGACTCGGGACGACCAAGGCGGAAATGCAAGAACTATAGTAAATTAAGTCGGTAACTATTAAACCACCATGAACCTGGCTTGGGGGGAAATGATCTCATACTAGAAATGGCCCAAGGTCGCGAAAATAAATTGTCAAGCCCCCCTGCCAGGGCGTTTGCAATTTCAACCTTAACTACACGTCTAGACTACCTACTGAGAGATATTCTTACTCCGTAGAAGCTTGTGCCGTCTCTACTATACGAACCATGTTTCTTGGTCCAGCATTCTTTTTGTCTTCTGTCGAGCCGATGGTTGGCCCAGTGTTGCTGGGTACCCGATCATGAAGGGACTAGATTGTCTGTAACATGACGTGAACAGGAAGCTAATATGCCCCAACGGATTATGAATGGTGGTGTCTTAGATGTTCACGATGGATCTACTGAGGCGCCAAAGATCATCGCCATTCATGAGTTACCTAGCAGGAGCACAGGCGAAAGGAGGAACCCAAGGAAGCCTGCAATTTGTCCATCCAACCACGCGCACACGTGCGCGCGTCATGATTTCTGTACGTAATAAGGGAAGAAAGATCGCATTGCACCTTGGCCATGCGGTGTATGACGGGATAATAATAATATTTGAACGCGGGGATAGGAAATATCTAACTCAACAGACAATAAGGGATATTTCGACGAGTGTGAAACAGGTCATCGTAGCCAGGGTATATAAGGCTGTCACTACTTCCAGTCTACGTCTGTGATTTATTCTCCAGGCCCTTACACTTCCGACTCCACCACCAAGCAAAACACATTGCAAATCTTTCTTTTCCAATCTATACCAAATGGCTCCTCTCGCTCTACTTTCTTTATTCCTTTTCGCTGTGGCTGCTCGCAGTCAGGGAATACAGACAGCCGCCGAGGTTAACCAAATCTTGGCCCAGGTTGAGTCCGGCTTCTCAATTGATTCTTCGAACCCGCCGTACTATGATACAGAGTGGTACTGGGAAGGAACCTGCATCCAGTACTTCGGGCAGTGCACTAGTACTGCAAAATTCGACCGCAGCTGGATCCAAACCGGAAACGCAACTGCCTTCTATGTATCAAACACGGATGCTAGCGCGATTAACCTGACTAACGATCCTTCGACAATGACGGTAACAAACTCAACCTCAACAATGGACTCTACGACTTCAGGCTGGACCATCGGCGCGAAGCTGTCTGGCTCGGTTTCCGGTGATAGCGTGACTGGGGGCGCTGAGGTCTCAGCAAGTTACTCACAGTCCTCCACTACTAGTACGACTGTGACCACGACCGTTTCCTATACTGCGACTTGCCCGGCCCAACACCAGTGCAGCGTTGAGACCTGGACCTTCCATCTCAATATTACTGGATCCTGCTTGTCCCATGGCATGATCAACTGCCGCTCCCTAGGGACGTTTGATCAATGTACCAACCCTCAGACCGCATGCCAGCAGTACCAGGACATGTACACTAATCACTGTAACCAACCCCTGAAAACATGCAATGTGCAGACCCCCGTCTACAACAGTGATGGGACGACCCCATACAGTCAGATTGTTCTCATTGCTACCCCTATCAATGGGACTTCGACAATTGAGAGATCCGGACGTGACCAGCAGATGGTAAAGTACAAGGTTCTCGGATAGAGGCGTGTACCGAGTAGAAGAGGAGTTCGGAGCATATATTTCGTTGATGGCCGTGGTGGAGGTGAGGGTTTGCACGGTTTCCATGCATTTTCAAGTTATATGTCTTCTGGAGAAGGGTGCCACGACCTACGCTCTTTTTATTTTGTTTCCCAGCCCCTAATACCAAGAGACACTATTGTTGAGATTTCGTCTATTACAAATAGAATGGAAGATCGCCTCCCAGAATGGTATCAAGCTCGTCTCGTATCACAACCTGGCGGGGAAATTGGAAGAATGACAGGCCTGTAAGGCGGGACTCTAAATTGCCCCCACGTAATAGAACAAATCTATCTACTATGAGTACATGGGCCAGAGTGACTGCACTGTGTGGCTTTGTATCCTTTGCCAAATCCGTGGTTCACGGTTATGGCCAGTAGGTAAACTTTTACCCCATCTTTCCTCTCATCCAATCCACGTCGATCTAGCACTACTCTTTAGAGTAGCCTTTGTGGGGCTTACGGTACAAAAGTGACGCGGGTTGTGGAAGTTAATTATTAAACCATAAACCATAAACCATCTCATCATTGTGCTTCCCCCTTTTTTTCTGGCGAGTCCGTCCTACGTTTCCTGCCATGTTAAGGAGCTACTCAGCACTGGACGAAGCCCTGTTGCAACAGCACTTCAGGATGCCCCGGCCTCAGGTCAAGTTGCAAGACCGCAAACGCGCAATAAAAGCGTGCGTTCCCTGCAGGGCCTCAAAAATACGGTGTAATTCGCAGAAGCCTTGTGAAGGATGTAAAAGGCGCAACATGAGCGATTCCTGCGTCTACATGGATTCATCGGCTTACGACAGGTTGCAGTGTCACCGAACCTCCTCCTTGTTGCAGAGCCTTCCTAACGATGGCACCTTTAACAATACTGCTGATGGCCAGGATGAAAATGGAAAGCATCCAGCCTGTATCCCTGACCCCACAAATAGGACGAGAATTCCTACAGATCGTAGTCGGATGTTGCTGAGTTCCAAGGGGGAGAAAGGTATTTGTGCAGGCTTTCAAGTAAACCATCACCTTACTGAACGCTGCATAGTGTACACTGGAGGCAGATCTTCTCTTTCATACTTGGATTTTGTACGCAAGGTTATCAGGGGATATGCTGGCGCTTCTTCTTTCACTGAGGCTGGATTCAAAGATTCTATGCTTGAAATTGATCCGAGCCCAACCATTTCAGAAGTCTTGCCAGAACCAGACGAAGAACAACGGAAAGGTTTCATAGAAACCTATTTTGAGGCAGTAAGAAGGCCGCCCAGCTTGCCTTGGTCGTTTATTTCGGCTAATCATTTCTCCCAGTCCAGTGCGATTCTTGACCTCGTTTCAAGGGAGGAGGTTTACGCATACTTGGGTCCAAGTTCCGTGCGATTGGGGGAGACTCATAGATACAATCCCAGCGAACTGGCAATAGCACACCTGGTTCTTGCCATAGGGAGCCAGTGCCGAGGTCTGTCGCCTTCGGATTTGGCTTATGCTTCCAGGTATTTCGCACAAGGGCAGCAGGTGGCTTTTAATGGACTGCTGTGCGACCCTAGCATGAACATGGTGAGGCTTTTTCTGCTCATGGCCTTCTACCTCCTGGGCGCTTGCCACAGGAATGCTGCCTGCATGTATTTAGGGATCGCGTGGAAAGCTGCCAATACTTTAGGGCTCCACAATAAAGATCATTATCAATTTTTGGCAAGGGGGGAACGCAACTTCAGGTATGATGAGCACATATTAATAAAGCATAACTAACTGATGACAAATCAAGGCTTAGAACATGGAAAAGTCTCTGCGTGATGAACACCATCGTCAACTCCATCCTCGGGAGACTCGAGCATTCATGCCCTCCTTGGCCTGAAGACAGGCGAAATGACACTGCTGACTTACAGACACAGCTCGGGGGTCATACAGTCAATCCGGCTTATGAGCTTTGTAATATCATTGATGGCTTTGAACGCACCCTAGGAAAAGAACGCTGTAATACGTCAACCTTGACCGAGAAATACCTTCATGACCTTCGTAGATGGAGCCAGAGTCTACCCACCGAGCTGCGGCACATTTCGAGTATTTCCATAACGAACTCAAACTTCGAGAATAGGGAACATCTCCTGGGGGCAGTCCAGGTTACATGCTTGTACTACTTTGCTGTTGTGTTAGCAACGCGGCCGTTCCTTACATCGAATATTATGCTGAAAATCGGCAATTGTACAACGAAATCTTCGGTTGCGGCACCAGAGCCGGATGGAACTCGAACGTCTGTTCATCTTGCACAAGTGTGTGTGGCTTCTGCGACGTACATGGTGAAAATGTCACAGGCGGCGATGGAGACAGGGTATTTACTTCGGAACATGTGCCATCTAAAGTGTGTTTTGCTCCCTAAGATCCGGCTTTCTTGAGTACGGACTGATGATGCGTTTTTAGGGCCTGGATATTTGCGTCTGGCTTATTGCTCGGCTTTGCGCTCTTTGCAGAAGAAGGTATAGCCACTGAGACTGATGAAGCGTTCCACGCAGCTCGATCGGTTTTGCTGTATCTTTCTGTTCTCAGCCCACAAGCCAACCGATACCACGAGATCCTCACCTCTCTTTCTGAGGTAATCAACCACCAGCGACTGCGGCGTGTAGAGGAGAGGCGTCG
Source organism: Aspergillus novoparasiticus (assembly GCA_009176405.1). NCBI lineage: Eukaryota > Fungi > Ascomycota > Eurotiomycetes > Eurotiales > Aspergillaceae > Aspergillus > Aspergillus novoparasiticus. The sequence continues at coordinate 589,191 of ML733394.1, forward strand.
GATTACCAGCCAGTTCGTAGATCAGATTTTGAATTTCGACACCCATCTGCCCGGAATCAACCAATCGTACCTTAATCGCCGTTCCGAGAATGATGGGCCGACTACTGAGGAGAATCATGACACTCCCGATTTAGACGCTACCTTCTCGTCTATTCCCAGCCTGGATGTGGACAATTCAGCAAATTTGCCTATGCAGTGGGATGCGTTCGCCATTGACGGGCAAACATTTGGCATGTATATGGACAGCACATGATTGATAAGAGAGTGGACAACCTAGCATTGCCGCCAGGTACGGCTGTTGTTGTTGTTGAATTCATACACTGACCCCTCGCCGAAGCGATATGCAGGTATCGGCTGTAGCTAACACCTATGTGTGTCTAGATACATCTGTCCATCACATGGGGCAAATTTAGAGTCTCACCTCACAGGCCTGTGACTGTTCCATTTCCTCATCCACCTTGCGATAAGACAGGGTGACTTTGGTACCATTGTAGGAAGGGTCTTCCATTGTTATAGTAAATGTGCTGCCGGGGACGGCAATCGAACCGGTCCTCAGATTAGTTCCATCAATTGAGTGATACTACATCTGCCCTCGTGGACTTAAGTTTTGGCACAGGCCGTATAACACCATACTACCTTGCATACAAATATGTCAATGAGCAGCCCACTTGCTTGCGACCTTTCTCCACTTGTATATCCCTCGGTGAGATGAGAGCAAGTTCTTCCAATGGTTTACACCTTGATTAGCTTACAGCCAACCAGGGTATATCGCGCGGAAAATAAGGCAATGGATCCGGCCAGCAAGCTAAAGCCACAGAAGAGCTGCAGGCCTAAGAATTCGCCGTGCTGAGCTGAAACGATCGCCCCGCCGATTGGGCTGCCGGTCAGAGCTCCGAAGGACATGATGGTGAACGCCGTACCAGCGCGGGTCCCGATCTCACCAATATCGGAAATCTGCGCGATCAGGCTAGGGCCGAGTGAGATAAATCCCCCCGAAGAAAAGCCAAAGATGATCACGAAGACAACCATGCCTGCTGTGTTCTTAACAGGGACCCAGACCGCAAGACAGGACAAGGCGGAAATGAAGCTGATGACGATCATAACATTATAACGACCCAGTTTATCGGCAGCAACCCCGGGAATGATACGGCCAAAAATGCTACAGTCGACTATTAGGAATTTGCAAACTAAAAGGAATATGTTTATTGAAAACCAGGGATTGTTGCTTACCTTGCAGCATTCAGGATGGGTAGCAGGTACAGAATCAAGGTTGGAGACATGCCGGCAGCTTCAGCCTGCAATAAGACGTAATTGAAAGGCAGAAACATGCCCCACATGAAAAGGAGCATGCCAGCAACGGTGACGGCCAGGCAGATATCCGTTAAGTTATTGACAAACTCCATCATCTTGAGCGGTCTCGGACAGGGGGGCAGTCTCGACTTGACGGTCAAGCACGTAAATATAAGAAGCGCAAGAAATACGAACGCCATGGTTCGCATCATCCAGGGGAAGCCGATACTGTCAATGAGACTGGCCATTATGATTGGGAGAACGACGCCGCCGACCGACGAGCCGGACACCATAATGCCGTAGGCTACGGCGCGGCCCTCATTGAACCAGGTGACGAGGGAAAACATGCAGCAGTTGAAAATGGCGCTCGATCCCGCGGCGCCGACGATGGATTGGGAGAGGAAGAATTGGTAGTACTCGGTGGACAGGGAGACCATCATGAGGCCAAGAACATAGGCAACTGTACCACCCCAGAGGAGCCAGCGCGGACCGTAGTTGTCAAACAGCCGTCCGAACTAGTCCACGTAATGGGTTAGGGAATCGAGGCACAAAGGAGGGGTTTTCAGTTAGAAGTCACATACTCCCACCGCGCAGAAGTTCATCATGAATATCTGAACCGACGTGATCCAGCTGACGGTCGAGCTGGAGTGAAGTTTCAACGGCACCGCTACATAGTACTGTTCAAATATGCCAACAGAGCTGACGAGGCCAAAGGTACAGAAGAGAGCACACCATCCGCCTAAGACGACAAGCCACGCCTCCCGGCCTCCCTCAGGAGGGCCAGCTCCACGACATTCGCCCACGGCGTTGGGCTCTGCAGCGGGCGCCTCCAGCTCCATCCGTCCCCGTTCCAGGCCCCCATCGATGACATTGGCGTAGGTTGGGGATGTCCGCGAGTATATATTCTCCGGGGAGTTGCGGATGTTATTGTCATTCAGCTGCTTCTCGTTACTAGTGTTGCCGGAGCCGGCGAAAGCTGTGGCCATTGTGCGTATCGTAGCGGAAGACATGAAAGTGTTGCCTCTGTGCGTTTTGGCTCCCTTTCGGATGCTTCGCGAAATGTGGTGCAATGTTGAGAATCAATCGAACAAGAGAGTCGCTGGAGTTGCTGCCTCTACATTCCAAGACTCGACAGGTGAGCCCAGGCTGTAGTGTAGCTATAAGCCTAGTCGATAGGGCCCGCTCCTTCTTTAGCGGTATACAGAGCTAGGGGACTGTCTGGGGTTGCTGGGTGTCCAGACATGGCCCACTCTCAACCCGGAAACTGTGTGGGATTGGGTTGGGCTGGTGGCATGTGGCGGATAATACCCGTCGGCGTCACGGAAACGGTGGCTATCGGAAAGCGGCAACGAGGGACGGAGCATGACATATAGAATGAAAATTTTAGGAGATTGCGACTCCACGAATCTTGCAGTGGAGACGAGGTGGTACTAGCCGGAGTTTAACTGCTTCCTGCTGGGTACGATTACGTGCCAAACCGAGTGAACCCTCTTCCAGTCCGTTGATGTTTCAGGCACATGCAAGAGGAATACAGTACAACCTCGCTATAACGAACCTTGTTATAACGAGAACCTCGATAGTACGAGAGTCTTTCCTTGTCTGCATTAATTTCCCACAACAATAACGAGATCACTCGTTGCACCGAATCTTGTTGGTTTGGCTTTTGCCGCCATATAAATCTCGTAGTATCGAGGGGATTTAATCTGGGCGGGTGATTATAGTAGGCCATGGTCGAGCTATTACGTATCCTAAATGAGTTCTCTCAATCACGAGCATGCGCTTGTTCAATTTTGTCGTGCGAGGACTGAGACATTCATCCTGCACAATGTTCAGGCGGTTAGCATAATTTTCATCCGCATCGCGGAGGAGTATGAATTGATACGACTTATTAAGAGTCCATCTCTAGCATACTACAGGAGACATAGCTTAGGGACCTCTCTAGCGCTGGTAATCAGGCCCCTGCAATGTAAATAGATTCGTACTATCAAGACCCGCAGTTTTTACTGTGATCTGAAACCCTGCTATCTCCCGAATTACTAGAACAATATATACCTACCCAGAGATTTGTCCTGTATTTATAACCCCTGCTGTCAGAGGTACTATGCGTACCCGGGAGACCACTCATGTAATGCCAGCAATAGACCCCGGAGATATTAGTTCGACGCGGTAGAGTGTACTTTTTGAACCTACGTTTCAAGGATCAACGATATATATAATTTCCCGTCGTCGAATATGCTAGACGATGTATAATACTGGCCCTCACCTTGTCATCCACCTAGTGAATCTACTATTGCACCTTGTACCCATATAGATAAGTCCCACCACACTAAAAAAATATACAAGAGCTCTTAACATTGTGCCTATCCCGGCATGATCCGCAATATAATTTAGCGTCCGGCCGTCCGCCCCTTGCCAGGACCGCCCAGCGGCATGCCGTACCACCAAGCCACCAAATCCGTCGTCGAGCAGCCCTATATCGAGCTGTAGCGTGTTGTATAGCCAAGCGTATTGTCTAAACGCAGCCGTGACCATGATTGGTCCAGTGGTCCAAAAGACCTGCAGGTACGGCAGGATTATACCCCGAGACGCGAGCCTGCTACTCCGCCGCTTAGCCTCGTAGAGCACCCACTGCAGGAATGGAGAGGCAGGCTTGGCCATAAAGAAATGATTACTGAGACCGAGCGTGCCTGCCGTCCGGGAGAATATGGCCTGCAAACCAAGTGTTTGGAGGCATTGTATATGCTCGGCTGAGCGGGGGTATACGTCCAGGTCGGAATAGATGCCACCCTCAGTGTGGACGATGAGCAGCCTCGCAAGGTCGGCACGCTGAATATCATGAGGATATCCGTTATACGTCGGCAACAGCCAAGCATAATTTGCCTTGATGAGCTCAAGGATATCGTCGTCAGTCCATAGCTTGACTGTGTAGTTCGCGGGCTCAAGCATAGCCCTCCATGACTCTCGAGACGCCGCGATTTCGGTGGAATATTCTTGGACGTCGGCCGTTTTCCATATTTGATGGACAATGTTTGGTATTGTGGAACCGACCACAGGACGAGGGTTCTCAATACGTTCGAGCGCGTTAGGAGAGCATTCATCCACTATCTGTATAGATCCTGACAAGTGTTCGGAAAAGGCAACGTCGTCGGCGTAGCTGAATTGAAGGGTAGCAAAGCTGACAACAGAGAGAGCCACGACAACGATGAGCTTTCTCATTCTTCGTGCTAAGGCGACAGCCATGGTATTCCATTTCCATGAGAGCTCGCAACCCCAGCAGTTACTGGGCCTTTAAGAATGGATCCACGCTGGGCGCAGCATAGGGTTCAGCCCATAGCACAAAGACAAGCCATGCCTGTAATATTTGCTGCAGTTTTGGGCCACGGTTGCGTAGACGCCTGTCCCGAAAGCCCGACTCACAGAAGAGCCCCGAAGTGAACTAGTGCCGGCCCACTGCCATGTTAATCACACCCTGTTTCTACGGTGTGCGACTATTAAGAGACTGCGAACCAAGTCAATAAGTGGCGTTTGCCCCACGGATCGCCCAGGATCGGTATTTGTCTAGGTATTTCTACGAGTATGTTCATTTGGGATTAGCGTTAGGCTCCAACTTGTCTTTGCTTTCTCTAGTTCGTCACCGTCGTGCACGTAGGCCGTCGAAATCGTGTTACTGTATGGCTGATATTGACTGAATATCCTAGAATATCTCAGCCGACACGTTTCACTTCACCTCCAAGACTAATGGTTTTATAAGGAAGCCGTGACACGAACCGCTCGGTTGGCGACGAGAGAAGCTGACAGACTAGGTTGAAAGTTAATAACGACGACCGACCAATCCCATGGAGACCATAGCTGCTCAGGATGGATCGAGATCTGTTTCACCGCATATTTATAGAAATACTTTCTCAGACCCTCTCGCAGAACTTGCCATCCATAGTACAATTACCCTAGCCTGTTCCCTTGTCCTTGACAGTGTTCCGAAAGAAACTCAGTTAGAGGAAAGTGGTGACACCAATTTCGACCCATCCTGTAGCTGGCGGGTTGGTCTGGTTGTTCTCATTTCCAATGAAATCTCCCTAGGGCAATACATGCGGGGACTTCAATATTGGATGGATCCGTACCTCTATGAATGGCGCGTGCCATTTCCCAGGACGACCAGAGAGCGTCGGGGAAACGTCTCCGAGTATTATCACTTTTCCCTACCCGTATATCGGGAACGCGAAACTTAGAACACATTGAATTCTCCGGAAGTCCGAAAATAGCTTCTGCCAATTGTAGCTGTGAGGTCGTTGTCTCGCATATCTATCTTTCATTCACTGCTTCGCGGCAAGCTTGAAGGTTAAAGGGGGTTAAAGAGAGCATGAGCTAGCTCAGTCGCAAAAGATGTCCTTGGCTAATATGAATGAACATTGATCTTCGAAAAACAACAAAAGTCCAGATAAATTCTCGTGAACCTGATCTAACATGCTGCCCACATTATGGCTGTAGTGTGACCCTCGAGTGCGTCCAGGTTCTCGGGCCGTGCAGGACGAGCGTGGGCAAGCCGGTCCTGTGGGGCTCGGAACACCACTGACTTTACCCGAAGAGTTTCGCACTGTAAGTGCTCGGACCGTAGACGGATGCAATTCTTGGCTGGAGTAACACAACTCTTATTGGCTAGGCACCTAACGTTAAGGTTAACTAACTCCAGAGACCTACCAACTAACCGCCTAGAATCCGGATAGCTACTCCGTATGCTCGGTTCCGTAAGCGTTGGATCCACAACGTGGGCTTGATTCTTGTATCTGAACCTAGTTAGCCAGCCATCTTTCCCCATGTTTGTCACCACTCAATAGAACAGCACACTCTAGTCCCTAGGCTTGATTCCACTCAACGTTGTTTTTATTCTTGACGTCTTCTATCATGAGCGGTTGCACGAGGACCTCCCCTTCCCCACCGGCCCGAACACGAAGGTGACCAGCATCGAGTTCGTCTTTCCCTAACTGTTGGGATGGGATGGCGCCGGTCCGCAGGTGACTGGAAGCGGGAGCATTGGAAATGCAAACCGTATCGCGTGTTCTCCTGCCAGGTGTTCGGCGTCATTGCCCAAACCTACGGTCTCGGACAGGCGCTTGCCTGGCGCAAGATTGTCCCGTTCACGTTGTCCCGCACCCGCATCTGCTGCCCTACTCCAAAGACACCTGCTTCTTCTCCTGCGGCGGCGGTGATCGCCTGCAGAAGTGGGCCAGCGCATTTTGTCACCAACGTTGGAGGGCCCCATCGAGATTACTTCGATCCAAGCCTTCCTTTGACTCTCCATGCTACGAGAAGTCGATCTAAATTACGATAGTCTCCACACCGTTGTGGGACATTGCCGTTTCTATTTTGGACTTTCTTCGTTTCCCACCTCGCTTCGGACCACACAGCTGAGCAGGCTAAGACCTAGTCCTTACTATGTGGGTAACAACGGGCAATGGTTCGCGATGTTCCACGATTAGCGGGGTCATTCACATAGGCTCCTGGCTATCGGAGCCTCTCACCGACAACCAGGTGGCCAGTTTGGGCAGTAGCCTGTAGTGAAGTGCGACCAGCATGACCGCCATCTGGCTTTTCTCCTTCCAAAAGGTTATTAGGCATCTTGATGCTGCCTTCACTTGCCGATCTCTGCATCATTCGGCTTCTATTTTGGTTGGAAAGCACGCCGCTGGATGGTGATAAGCCGTACAAGGGCATAGTGACGAGCTTGGAAGCTCCATTCTAGAATAAGAGGGTCACTTGCGTCGAAATATTTGTCCCCCCATGGAGTCTGAGTGAGATCATGCCCGTGGATTATCATCTTTGGCCAGGAGTCCCAAGTTATGGATATGCCACTCTCGGACCTTGCCGTGTGAGAAGGCCAGTTGGCCGACGCGTACTTGAAGAACGGGTGTCCGAGTTCTCCATCGCCGCTCTTGCATAATCTCGGTTGAAGCTGGCTAGAGTCCCAACGACATCAACGGCTGGTGAGTTCGCTCGTGTAGGGCGACCTGATTTTCTCGATAGCTGAGAAGAGAGTGATTGACTGCCGTCTTTGATTCAGAACTCTCTTAGCTATAGCGGTAGACGCAATGTGCGGTGGTGGTTGGACGCATCTCGATTCCCACCAGACAAAGGACAGATGGCCGGTCCGGGGAGATCAAGCTCAGAGACGATGCGTTAGAGTATTTACGGTTCTCCTGAACGAGTGCACCGGACTAAAGACATTAGAGACGCTCGTCTTCAACAAAAGCGCCAGTTATCTGACCGAAGATGACTCGAGAGATATTCACTTTGCTCATAATATTCTGGTGAGGATCAACGCAGCCGTTGAAGTATCGCTTCTCTGAATACAGTCACTGTGAGGTTTTGCACCGGCTCTCTTGTCCCATCGGTCAAAAGTCTTTTAGAAGGCATTGGGTGGATCGTCTTACTTAGCTTATCGACGTGTTCTTCCCCTTATTTTCGAACACATTGAAACTGCCTGGCCTAAATGACGCAATATCCCCGAATGCTCCCCATTCGGAGTCAACCGGTCTCACATTTCTGGTCTCACTGTGCATGCCATTATCTCGCCTCCAATTCTCTCAGGTCTGGTGTATCATATTCCCATAACGCCCTCTTTCCGGTATCCACATACCAAGTTTGGCTGTACAGGGAGCGGACGCTGACCTGGGGCGACGGACTGACTCTGATCTCGTTTATCGACCACAAGAACGGGCTGTGCAGTGTTGGCGCCATCCAAGCCTCGCTGCCGTTCGACAATGACACTGCGATGGCGCCGTGACAGATCTTCCGCCGCAACATTTGCCACAAGTATGCTGTGTTCAAGTGACAGCAGTAGAGTCAGTTGCACTTATGCGTAACTAATCAATGGATATAAATAGAACGTAGGAGGAGATTGAAACCGCACTATTTGTAGAGCGCTGTGGTCATCCAGTCATGAGTTGCTCGAAGAGTCTATTATTAAGCGTCGGGGCTCCCATGGTAGCTATCTGGTAGCCCCAAGCTTATCCACAACTACGACCCATTAATCTGGCCTCAGAACTCACTGGAGCGTGGACAACTAAACTCTCTTTCTTCCCGCCTCCCGCTCCTGGCTGGGGCTTATTTCTGGGCCGTATATGGCCACTCTTCGTCGACATCGATTCACAAACATGCCTACTGAATCAGGATCAGGAATTCAACTGGCAGAAGGAGACGGCTCTAGCGCAACCGATGGCGACATAGGGTTCATCCGGCGTGGCTTCGGAGAAGTACATGCTGTCAGGCAAGGTCTTTACCAACGGCACCTTCAGATGATCGCTCTTGCTGGCACAATTGGCACAGGTCTATTCCTCAGCTCTGGCCAAGCACTTGTAACGGCAGGCCCACTGGGTGCATTCCTTGCCTATTCTATTGTTGGCCTTGGTGTTATGAGCGTCGTCCTGACGGTGGGAGAGATGGGTGCCTTAGTACCGCTCAGTGGCGGTGTCGTGCGTTATGCGGAATACTTCTTTGACCCAGCCATGGCTTTTGCCAATGGATGGAATCAAGTATACTTATACTCAGTCACTCTCCCTGCTGAGATAGTGGCAGCCTCGGTTCTGATTGAATTCTGGATCATCATTAACAACGCAATCTGGATTACCGTCTTCAGCCTCCTAGTGCTTATCACTGCGCTGGTGTTCGTCAGAATCTATGGAGAGCTTGAGTTTTCATTCGCTATCTTGAAAATCCTGCTAATCGTTGGGGTGAACATCATGGCGCTAGTGATTACTTGCGGTGGAGGACCAACTGGTCAATCTATCGGTTTTAGATACTGGAGAGACCCAGGGCCTTTTGTTCAGTATTTTGGGATCAAAGGTGCTCTTGGCCGGTTCCTTGGTTTCTGGACCACACTAGAGAATGCAATCTTTGCATACTCGGGAATCCAGAATATCACGATCCCAGCGGCTGAGACCAGGTACCCGCGCCAATCAATACCACAGGCGACCAGGCGCGTCTTGTACCGCATCATCCTCTTCTATGTTCTGTCAATATTCATGATGGGCTTGGTTGTTCCATCGAATGATCCTACTCTTCTTCAACTGACTGGCACGGCTTCTCAGTCCCCATTTGTTATCGCGGCTCATCGGGCGGGGATCAAGGTCGCACCCTCAGTTATTAACGCTATTATCGTTACATCCGCCTGGTCTGCTGGCAATTCCTATATCCTTTTTGGGTCCCGCATTCTCTATGGCATGGCGGTCCATGGCCATGCTCCTGCAGTATTCAAACGGCTGAACCGGTTCTCTGTCCCTTATGTGGCTATCAGCTGCATAGGAAGCTTCATGTGCTTGGGATATATGTCCCTTTCCCACTCGGCAACGGTGGTCTTTCAATGGCTACGTGATATTGTAGCAGTTGCAACATTGGTGGACTGGCTCATCGTCTGCATCGTCTACCTCCGATTCTACTACGGTTGCAAGAAGCAAGGAGTCGACCGACACAGAGAGCTTCCATGGGCCGCGCCCTTCCAGCCCTACTTCACCTGGGCGTCTCTGACCTTGTTCACCCTCTTGCTTATCACTGGTGGCTTCAGCACATTCATCAGCGGCCACTGGGATACCGAAACCTTTATCTCATCGTACATCAACATCCCAATCGTCCTAGGTCTATATTTGGGCTATAAATTCTGGAGGAAAACGCGCATTATCGCCTTGGATACTATCCCGCTGGTCGGTCTGCTTCAGTTCTACCTGTCCCACGAAGAGGTCGAACCGGAACCACAGCCTAGAAAGGGGTTGGCAAAGTTCAACATTCTTTGGTAGCTGCTTTCTTGTAGTCGGTTACGACGTGGCGAAAGCTGCGGTGCAGCTACTAGTTCCGAGCAGATGACGGGAGTGCATCTTGTACATAAAATTCCTTGGTATGTGGATTTGAAGGTAAGTACGGATATTTAGTAAGTACGGATATTTACAACATGATTCTATACATCAATTATGATATATGATCCGCTGGAAATTCACCATGAGCAAACGTCAATCCATCCCTTGCTAGCTGCCGACAATAGCTCTCCACTCCTCATAGCAACGGATCCATCGGACCAGGACAAGAGGGTTTTGCTACGAGCCATTAGTAATATCATCGCAGTCAGGTCTGAAATGAAACAAGCATACCCGATCCCTTAGTAAACCTCAGTAAGCCACATAAATTACTTTAATATATATACTATTTTTAAATTTACTAAATATTTATAAGTGTCTAATTTTTTTAAAATCTAAATATATATCTAATTTATAAGTAGTAAGGGGCCATGGCAGCAAGAAAGCGAAGGTGGGAGTTTGCGGCGACTATCAATGGTCAGAGAGCTCTGCATACCAATACAATGAAAGATTTACTGATTTATGTGCAAGATGCAGTGATCTGAGATGTAAGGAATGTAATATTCAAACTAGAGACTGATCTTCTCCGGATAGGGTTACAACTTACAAGTATAAGGTTTGTTCCCGCACTTACCCTTTGACTAGTGGACTTTCCCCAAACCATAGATTAGCGTACAGATCACCTGCATTGAGGTCTAGCTAGCTTAGGAACCGAGCAAAATATGGGAGGGTATCTAGCAGACCCTCGTGAATAGACTAAAAGCTCAAGCAAGGGCATTTATCCCAGCTTACCTGCATTCTCAACAAGCCTGGCATGGCTGTACTTAAGTCAGTCTGACCTCTATGACATGTCAGACGGAATTATGCAGACTGCAGAATATCACGGGGTATAGTGTGGCGCAGTCTTGGCATGATTACTTCGTCTAGACTTCCCCCACGTTGACGAAACTCATTCCTTCCGCTTACTTTGCCCACGAGATATACTAGCCTTCCTCGTTAATATGGTCAACACTGGATTCCCGAGCAAGGCCTGCCACACGTGTCGCCGTCGTCGGGTGAAGGTGGGTTCCCAACCGATCATGATAATGTTGGTCACTAAAACACAGCAAGTGTGATTTCGGCCGCCCCGGCTGCGTGCGCTGTAAGAAGTTTGGCCATGACTGTCCGGGCTATAGAGAATTGAATAAGCTTGGTTTCAAATTGCGGATCTTAACCCCAGAGTCCTACCCGCGTCAAAAGAGACAGGATTGCGACCGGCAGGCGACGCAGAAGCTTGAGCAACAGCTTCATCAATATTTCCAAAACGCTGTAACGAGACAATCACAGCTAGCATTTGTATATGCGCCGACTGAACAGTGGGAGGCACATGCCAAGCCTTTTCTTCTCAGTCAATTCACAATAGTAACCTTACAGGGTGCTCGTGTGTACGGCTCGCTCGACTTCCTGCCGCAACTACTTGAACGCGCTGGTACCGAATCTACGCTGTATAAGGTGTGCGATGCTATCGCCTCCGCCTACTTTGCCAACCGGTCACGTTCCGATAATATTGAATTTGGCCATCGAAGGCTGTATGTCAGGGCTTTGCAATCTCTATCAAATGACGTCTCAGACGTTGAGAAGCAAAGCCAAGACACTACCCTGGCGGCAGTGTGGCTGCTGTGCTTGTATGAGGTAGGTTCGTTCTGTTGTTCACACCGAGATTACACAGCTAAGACAACTTTATATATATAGCTCATAGTCGGGGCACGGGGTCAAGAACCTCGGGGCTGGAGGACCCATGCTGAAGCATTAATCGGACTATTACGATTGCGAGGTCAGAACCAATTCCAGACCAGAACAGGCTGCCAGCTTTTTCAGCTAGCGTACCAAACTGTTGTATGTTTCCTCATAAACAGCACGAAGCACCCTACTAGTTGATTCTCACGTTCAATGTTATAGCAAATACAGACGATACGAACAGGTCGGATGCCGCCCCCAGAAGCAGTCACCTGGTTGCAGTCAATGCAGACATCTCCCATGGCGAGGAACCTACTCTTCCTGCCAGCATTTCTGTACAGTGACCTGGCCTCCCGAATTTACAGCACGATCTGCGATCTGATCGACCAAGGCTCATACGAAAAGATGCTCGAGAGCATTAACGACATAATGTTCGCTTGTAGAACTCTGGAATCCTCGATAGATGCAGTGGTCACCCAAGGCCCAGCCTTACAATCCCAACCAGGTCCATCAGACGACCTAGCGACAGGACAAAGTCACGAATGGTTAATGAAGAAACATGCAACGAACTATCTTGGTGCATGTCTCTTTCAGGTTTATCAAGGAACTGTAGAGCTGCTTTCCCAGACACTAAAAGCAAATGTATCACCGAAGAAACATGCTGCGCTCCTGTGCTTGCGTGAGTCTAGCATTGAGCGATTACAGGATCTGGCAGACCGTATCCTAGTGTCTCTCCCGCTACTTTTGCCGGCGAAAGCAGCCATTGCTGACAGGCAGGGTCCAAATACTCCAACATGGGGACACGCCCTGAAGCTGTTATGGCCGTTGGGATTAATTTCATCTTCTGCCAATGTGCACGAGAGCCAGCGTGCTGCTGCGAACCTGGGCTTGCTTCGAATAGGATATGAGGCTGGGATTATGCAGGCTGTAGGGAGATAGTATTAACTGATGATGGAGGAGGAGCATGGATAAGCGATGTCTATTCAAATAAGAACTTCTGAAATTTGCAACTATAAAAAGATTGTATCGAGGGATAACAATAACAATTCATCTCTACCTATATCAAATTGATGATAGTCAAACAAAAATGAAATAAAATGAAATAAACTCCCATCCTCACCCAGCAACCGGACCTCCACAGCAACGTATCCACAGATTGTAGTCATCAAGAACGCGAAGTCGGGTTCTCAAAGACCTCATCCAACCAGTCCATAGTAGCCATCGCCAGCTGGGGCTCAGCACCAATAGCACAATGCTCTCCCGCACCCACATTATTCTTGAAAAGATGATAATAGGCCTTATCACCAAGCATACGTGCCATCCTCTCCGGCTGACCGGGCGCGATGTAGTCGTCTTGACCCGATGCAACAAACACCTGACACGTGATGTTATCCAGCATCGTCTGGTCGATAGCCATTTTGTTCATTTTAGTCATCCATTCGAAAGGGCTGCGAGTATTAAAAGACCATAATCCCTGATCAATGCCCCATATCTGACTCGTGTCAGTGGTTTCCTTGTACGCTTTCCAGACAATCGCATCGAAGGCCGTCTTGTTCCCGCTTTGATAGAGCTTTTGTATCGAGGCTGGGAACTGCTGCAGGGTTCTCTCATGGAGATCAAGCATGCCATCAACTGCCAGGACAGCAGCAAGACGGTGCTCACGGGTGGCTGCCAAAGGCGCCAATTGACCACCGAACGAGATGCCTCCCAACGCGATCCGGTCTGTGTCCACGTCGTCACGAGTTCTCAGCCAGTCAACGACAGGAGTGACCACATTCCACCAGTCAGGGATGAACCCAATGTTTGACTGGCGACGTACTGTTGGCTGGCCGGGCCCCTCGTAGGTGACAAAGTTCCACCCGCGTGCGAGGATCTCTTTGCCCAGTTGATGGTAGGTATCTTGCTGAGCTTCATCGTACCCAGACCCGATCAAGATCGTGGGAAGTCGTTTGCCTTGGCCGCTCGTCGCGTTGGCGTGTGATGACTTCGGGGGTGAATAGAAATATATAGGGATCTTGTACTCTGTTCCGTCGAGCTCCACCTGCTCCGGTGGGTCGGGTAGCAGCTTCATGGCGGTGTCATAATGGTCCAGCACGGAATCCCACAATGTTTGGATGCGGGGATCGGAGGCATTTCCGTGCAGGAAGAAGTCGGCTGCGCGATAGTATGACGATGCACGGAGGTGCGCCTCACGAGCCGAGACGGGAAACCTCGTGGCATTGACCGACGTAGCCTGGTCGGCGATTTGGTCTGCCAGGTATTTGAACTCTCGATAGAAGCTTTCCATGTCGCCTGGCTTGATTTGGGAGGCTGCGCGAAGGATCTCACCCGTAGCAGCACCACCGCCATTGGCGAAAGAAAGAAATGTCTCCAGGACGAAGGCAAACTCAGAGTCACTACTCAATTGATAGATGGACGTCGTAGAATTGGTGATGGTGACGTTGGGAATTGATCTACTTGCTGTCTGCTCTTTGCGTTAGTGACTGATAAGCCATGGAACTTATTCAAGGGAGCGATATACTGCGAGGGTGAACAACGCCCCAATACAGAGCGAGGACCCGAGACGCATTGCGATGAAGTGTTTTCACAGAGGATGTAGGATCTTTGACTTGAATAAGAATGCTTTGATATTGATATCACTCGACATGACAATAGCTAAGAACCCGAGGCAGGAAGACAACACTTTATATATTTTAGAAGAATGGCTAAGCAATACTTAAATTGAGGTGTTTGCCTTCGCATTCATATACAGTAATTCTTCTCAAGTATATCCGTGGCTCCATTGGGATTTCAGATACGAAGTCTGTCCGCCTGAATCACATTGCCTATTTTGGCAACTAGTTCGGAGTGATGATGAGCCAGACGCTAATTTGTTGGATCTCACAACCTCAGCTGCCGCCACGGGGCAAACAAGCAACCCTGATCGCTACCATTTCAGGTAATCCATTCGAACCTAGTCTCCTCTAGGAAAGGTGGCTCGGGCGGCAAAAGCTTGACCAATATAGCCTGGCACTAAGCCTGATCCCGTTAGCCATGCGAACGCGGGAGTCCCATTGGCTTCCGGCTGACCCGCTGGCCCACATACCGATATTCAGAGGTGGGGTCCATTTATAGCACAACAACCATGTGTACAGTAGCGGAGTGGCGATGCATTATGCCCTAACCATATGATTGGATTCATCGTCTCAACTCAAAAGGCTCGGAATTCCAAATGGAACTGTCCAAAGTTACAAACTATCCCATACTAAAGCGATTCGTTCTGATTCTGCAAGCCCCCTTAGACAAGGCTGTAGGTAACGGACTCTTCATCGTCTTTAGGTGAAGTGTAAGCTTTGATTTTGGAATTCTGTAGGTATATGACAGGGTACCAACTCGCTGTGCGAGAAATCAAAGAACTAGTATATACTTGCCAGGCATTTAAAGCTTGTAACAAGATAAAACATAATATTAGATGCGTATAAATTTGAATAATTCTCATACCAACCATAATGAAGTAAGATATTCTTTAATACCTGTTTTACTATCAAATGTACTTTCTGTCTTTAAAAAGACCCTAAGAACTTTTGTACAAAAGGACAGCACTACGACTGAGTTGGTAACATAACTTGCTCCAAAACAGGTACAATTCTCCGGAACTCTCTATTTTCGGGCTACACTGTTTATAATACCTCGCCCCACCCCGAAGGAGTCACACTAAGCTTTGACATTGTCGGTAACATCCCGTTCTGTTGCCCGATGATTTATCGATTCTTATTTGACTGGTTGCCTGATTTGCCCCAATGACGTCTGTAGGGCTGCTCACCATTTAGCCTTGTCAGTTCACAATCATCGCTCTTTTATGTTCAGTCAATGAAAGCAAAAAAGATTAAGCTGATATGGGTCAACGTTATGCATTATTGATGCTTAACATGTTACCATGCGCTTTACGGGAGTATTGGTTGTACTGTATATAACTACCACGTAATACACGTCTGAACAGTAAGTCAATAACCAGGAAGATGTATTTTTACTCCATTTCTAGTCGAGATAAATACTAATTTAATCACCATATGCAGAAGAGGTAAAAGATGCGTTAAATATGAATGAACAGATAGAATGATAGGGACTGTAGTAGTAACTTACCATCCTCAGAAGTTTGGTAGCGCTGGACAATTGCCATTTTTTTTTTTTTTCTTTTTTTTTTAGCTGAGATTTCAATCCACAGATGATGGGGAATACGCTCTTATCAGAAGATTTCATAAATTCTCTACTACTAATTGACATATGTCCTACCAGCCCTGCAGGCCGTGCTTACATAACACTGAGAGAGTAGAATATAGCCATTCGGACAGACTACCACATCGGCTACCATAAAATCTTATTTTATTCTTGTGTCTGGTCGGTGATTTATTGTCACTACTAGTCTCTGTTCGGCTCAATTTGAGCCTGAAGGCCGAAGGTTCACCAGGCTGCATCTATCCAGGATGCAGACCACTGATGTTGGCAAAGATGTACCGTACACGTCAGAGCAAGAGTGCTGGCCGAACAGTTCACATACTGTCAAGCACGATATGTACGTGAAGAGTCTATTTGCAGCCGGTTGTTATATTCTTTTTTGCTATATACGTCAAACCCAAGTATTTCGTTCAAAGGCTAGAGTTCGAAGTCGGTTTCGAACTTCAGGCCTGCCCGAAACGCAGATTTGGCCGGGAAAGTCGCAATCAGCATATTTTTGTTTCTCAATTGGGGTTCAGGACGAGGCACTATGGCTGACGCGACGTGTGTGGTTACCGGCTCAAGTCGTGGAATCGGAACTGCAAATACCATCAGGTTGGCTGAGCAGGGTGCCAGTGTGGTAGTGGACTATCCTTTCTCTGCTGGCGCGGCTGAAAAGCTAACCAACCTTTAGGACTCACTTGCCTCCCTACATCCGGTATTGTACCCGAGACGCTATAACCTGTGAGCTGTATGTCAGCCAAACCACAATCTACCAGGGCAATAATTTAATCGAATTGTGCAGTAGCTTGCATGTCTAGTTGATATCCCTCGTGATAGTACACCTTACGTCACGGGCGCCACCTCAGCCACACTTTTGGCAGCAGATCTTGAATCTATATAACACCAACGGAGATGCGAAACCTGCCGTTGACCTCCACAAGTGGAACGTTCAACTTACCGATTCTGACCGGGCGATGTTGGATGGAGCCTAGAGCGCCGCGGCTACAATCTAGCTCAAAATCATTATTCAAATGGCAGATATGATGGGGGCCCCGGCTCTCTGGAAAAAGGCTTCGTGATTGGTGCGGAAGTTCAAAGTGCCTACTACTATTAACTCTCTGAATGTCGACCAGAAGCGCTGGCGGGCCCTCGGCGTCAACGCAGAGTTTGGGTCGCCCTGTGATGAATTGGCCAAGGCCTTTGTCGACATGGGCGGCAATATTTCATCTACCTGCGCCCCTTATTTACTAGACACGGCACCTAAACTAGGTGATCCAGTTGCCTGGGGAGAGTCCAATGCTATTATCTATGCCAATGGTGTGCTTGGTGCAAGGACACTGGAGAATCCCCAATGTACTCGAGGCTCTGACTACCTTAACTGGCCGCGCACCGAAGACTGGAGCGTTTTTGGACGAAAATCGCTTTGCGTCTATTTGGCTCAGAGTAACACCGCTAGAAGTGGCAGATCACTCATTCTGGCTTATCGCAGCAGCTCGCATCCCTGTTGTTACAGGACTGCAACATTTAAAGCCTAACAGTGACGACTTCAAGGCCTTCTCGGCGGCATTTGCTACATCTTGTAGCGCTCCCATGTTCCACATTGTCAACCTAACTCCGGAGGCTCCTACGCTCCAGGCTGTGTGTTGTAAGGGTATATACCCGCAGGCTATTGATGTGGATTGTAAAGATCTAGACGCGATCTCAGCCGCGAAAAATTGAGCTTATCTCATTTGGCAACCCACATTTCTCCCTTCACGAGATCAAAGAGGCAGCGAACCTGTGCTAAGGAAGAATCAAGAAAGAGAATGTTGCCGTGATAGTGACCTGTGGCTGTGCCCAGTATACCCTTGCCATACAGGCGGGCTATGTCAGAGAGCGTGAGAAATTTGGGCTGCAGTTCTTACAAGACACTCGCTAGTGCTTTATTGAAGAGCCGGTTATTCCCAAGAATACCCGGACGATCATGACTAACTCTGGCAAGTACATCCACTATGAACCTGGACTAATAGGGAAGCAGTTTCCCTTTGGCAATCTAGAGATATGCATCGATGCCGCGTGTACTGGGAAGACTACGGGTGATCCGCCACCCTGGTTTACGGAAGCTAGGTCGAGGTAGTGGTCATTTATTTGAAATTGAAAGTTGCAGGGGGGATCTTTATGTAGCCACTTTGCCTGCAAGTATAACTTATTCTCGATGCGCAAGGTCCATCAAGGATACGGGAGATAACATAGTTTGAGTCTATGAGTCTGGCAGATGGTAGGGCTTGAGAATGGTTATCATGTCTCAAAGCTGGACATCGTCCCTCGAGTTAATACAATCCACATAGTAAGGGAGGTAAAAACCGACCAACAAATGGATAGATGTATAATTTGTCCTATCGCTCAGAGAGCCCGCGACCAAACAGCCAAATGCTGTTCTGCTGAATGAGCATGGCCCTGGAAATGGAGTTACAGCCCAGAAATCATAGATCGTGGAACTGCGGAGACAGATCTTGCGCTTGGAAACTCATAGTGTGCCCGGATCCGTTGCACAGACAGACCCTGAAACCCATATAGATCGACCTCCACTGTTCTCGCATTTCGAGCTGTTATCAGGGTGGGTCTTATGCGAGTCTATACTCCAGACGGGCTCGAGGTGGGTCTGCAAACGAGTTAATCCTCAATCAAAAGTCTAAGAAAACTTCCACATATACCTAGTAAAGCTAGATATATGTAGTTTGCATGGATAAATGAAGCGCTAGTTAATTAACTAAAGAGCCAGGCTTACTAATCGAACAAGTTGACCTCGGCACTTGGGAAGCTGCTGCGGTATCTTGTAAGGGCAAACCAGGCTGAAAGACAAAAAAATGAAAGGAGAAGAACGGCCTTCCATAATCCACTGCAGACCTATACAGACTTATGGCTTTGGACAGCATTTCACTGGGCCAAGTGAGAGCTAAAAGTCGCAGGAGGACGATGATCACGACAACGAAAGCGGGGCTGAGAATCTCCCAGCCTCACGGTGAGAATTTATCCGTAGTCAGCCTTGCCATCTACGGCGTGTGGCTCTGGGTCCAGGAAGGAAACCTCGCAATAACACTGCACCCGCGACACCATGGATTCCCAACGGAAGAGGCTAACTACCGGGATTACAGGATAGGCTGGATATGTGCATTGCCAAAAGAGCTCACCGTGGCGATAGCCATGTTAGACGAGCAGCACGAAAGGCTGCCAGCATCCGACCGGGATGACAACACATATGTCTTCGGTGAAATAGAAAACCATAACGTCGTGATCTCCTGCATGCCTCTGGGGATGACGGGCAACGCACCTGCTGCACTTGTAGCGAAGGATCTGTTATATAGCTTCCGTCACCTCCAGTTCTATCTGATGGTAGGCATCGGCAGCGGTGCTCCCAGCGAACAAAACGATATCCGCCTGGGAGATGTTGTGGTGAGTGCTCCAACGGGTCAACACGGGGGTGTTGTCCAGTACGACTTTGGGAAAACTCTGGCAGATGGTGTATTTCATCGCACTGGAACTCTCAATCGACCCCCAAGCACCCTCCTGTCGACATTGAGCTATTTGAGGTCCAACTACGAACTACTAGGGCAGCCAAACTTCCTAAGGCATCTGTCAGCGGCCAGCTCCCGCTATCACCATCGTGCTGCTGCCTTTCCCTATCCTAGCACATTATCTGACACCTTGTTCGAAGCCGATTACGATCATGCCAAGCCTCTTCAGCCTTGTGAAGCGGGATGCGATTACGGAAGGGTTATAGCGCGAGCCCATCGCGCGAACAACTACCCCAGCGTATTCTTTGGAAATATTGCGTCCGCGAACCAGGTGATCCGCCACGGGTTGACCAGGGACAGGATTGCTCGGGAACATAATGTTCTGTGCTTTGAGATGGAGGCAGCTGGTTTGATGGACCAATTTCCTTGCCTTGTTATTCGTGGAATTTCGGACTATGCCGATTCACATAAGGACGACCGATGGCAGGATTATGCCAGTGCAATTGCCGCTGCATTTGCGAAAGATCTCCTTCTGGTAACCCCTGCAAGAGCTGTCGGTGGTGAGTTTCTTCAATAATTTAAACACATAGACCGCGTACATTCTGACACGGCTCCTACAGACCGGCATCACGATGAGCATGCCAGAAGACAACCAACTAGGTCAAGAGATACTGACAGCCCTGGATCCATGATCTCACAATCAAAAGTGGACAACAAATGAACTAGAGCCAATAGATCCGTCACACCGCATAGTTTTACCTATTCATCTCTCGATGCAGCACCAGACTTAATGCCCTTTGCACGATTATTTGACCCCCGTAAGCATGAACATTTTAGATTGATCATTTCATTATCCTGACAGTTCCCAGGGTATAGCATTATGCCAAGCTCCTATTTCGAAGTCGGAAAAGCATGCCTACCCACCTTTCCTTTCTACTTATCTGTGATGACCCCTTTGCTGTTCTATAACTGACTACCGTGCATTTCCAGATTTTGTCCATCGTGTGGTTCCGTGAGTCTTCACTGCTAGCATGCGCTGACAGCCTCGCCAAGTTCCTGATTATCCTTAAATCAAATTCAGAGTCATCTTGGTGCTTGTACGTCATGTCATGCTATTACTTCTATGCCTCGGCTTTTCTAATATACCATAGCCCAATAGGCCCCTTCAATGACCGTTGGGCTGACCCGTCGAAACTTGCAACAATATATATACAGGGTACCTCACCTTTAAGAAGGCTGCGGGATGAGCCGCATATAACAAAAGAGCCTCTCGAGTTTGTGCCTGCAAGGTCTGACCTGAGGTTTTCAATGGCAACCGTTAATTTCGGTAAGGTTTATACCGTAGAACATAATGTCAAGTCATTGCACATTGGGAGGATCGCTTCGTGTTCAATGGCCAAATTTATGGCCTACGGGAATGTTGAGACTTCAAGTTGATTAGGTTATGAATTCAACGTGGAAAGCAACGAGTGATTTCTACTATGCATACCTGGAGTCTAAATGGCTAAAATGTCAGATGCGGTTGACTGGTCATATAGATAGATAATCTCGGTACATAGATTAGAATAAATATCACACCCGATACAGAATTTTAACCGGTAAGAGGAATCAGCGAGACAGACTCCATAGTATAGTAGCAAATACTTACAATTTATACCCGACTCCCACAAATTCAACCATCGTACGATGTTGGAGACCAACCTGCAAGGGTGAAACTTAAAGCGCCTAATGCCAGGTAATCTTGATGGACAAGTACCTTGTACTTAGCTGGTCGAAAGGGTTGGCGTAGTCGTGCGTAAATGTTTAAATCATGTCATTCGGAAGTCCTGAGGATATCGTCACAGAAACTCATCTTTGAGCAAGCTGGGTAGGATATGACATTACAAGCGGCAATTTTGGCCTGATAAGAGAGAAAAAAACATAATATGACTGGCTATCAATGCCGGCTAATTACACTTGATGACTCCCCCCTGTCAATCACCGGCCGCTAAGAAATTAGAACGAAGATGGCTTCTTACTCCTCACCTCGTATCGTACAATTACCTCTACCTCTTCAGAGAAATGCTGCCTGAGATTAGTGCTATGATTAAGAACAGTGTGTATAGGGATGTATGGCCCTACTTTGTATAGTCAAGCATATAATGTGGAAAGAAAGTACAATGCCTCGGTACCTCGAGATAGCGAGCTCAGGAGTGACTGTGCCGCAACGCATTAGCGCCGTGACAGACCCCGCTTCCTGCAGCTAGAGACCCTGCTAGTATAACTCACGAAGTGGAGGAACTGCTGCGAGGCTGAGAGGGCGAGGTTTCCCAGGGTTCCCCCATCGCCCACTTTCTGTTCCTCAATACCGCCTCGCTGTCTTCCCCAGCTCTCAGCACTCTCCGCAGTTTCGAATAACAACTCCCTGCGTTTCCCAAAGAACATAGAAAAGGTGCCTCGAAGCGTACACGTATGTTAATTCATGCTAAAGCGGATCTAATGCCTTCTAGCTCAACATGCTTTGCGTGGCTGTGACCAAAAAAGACATCCAATGTTCGAACAGAGCAAAGCCTGGCAGCGATCTTTGTGGGACACATCTGAAGTCAAAGACAGTTCTACTGGTGAGCCGCAATGACCCGGACAACGATTCATCAGAGGACGATGAGGCGACACCGGAAGTGGATGATTTGATCAAAGCAGTGAAGGACATGGGATTAGAAAGCAACTCTCCAAACGTGGATGATGGCTACGAGACCCCGTGGGAGCAGGAAATCCGAGTAGAGGTGAAAGCAGCTTGCGTATTCAGGAGCGGAAATGCTAAGATTCGGGAGAATGGTCGAGGCCGCTGTAAAAGTGAAGGTCCCGAGCTTACCAATCGGCATTTCCCGGAGTGCGCCGTCACGAAGGATGTATCATCCGCACAATCCACGCCATCTCGTGCTCCAAAGCTGAGGGTATCTACAGCAAACATCGCTCCAGGTCCCCATGTGGCGCTTGCCAAGAGCCCGACCAACGACGTTCCACCCAGGCTTGATGGTCGTCTGCGGTGGGAGCTATCAAGAATAATGGTGCAACCACCTGATGAGAACACTGGGATAGTTTATATATGCGATGTTCAACATGAGCCACGGAGAAGGCTGGGCACCAGGGTCATTAAGATCGGGTTTACGTGTGATATCAACAGGCGTTTGAAGGGTCATTTGCACAGTTGCGCTTGGACTAGGCTCCAGCTACTCGACTCCTATCCGCGGTCGAAGCCGGAGTCGGGCACATATAAACAAGTCCAAAATTGTTATCAAGTGGAGAAGCTGATTCATAAAACGCTTGAGGACTTCAGATACGACAAGAAGTGTGGGTGTGGCAGGAATCATAAGGAGTTATTTGAAATTGGTGATGATGATGATCTAGAATACTTTCGAGATATCGTCGAACATTGGGTTTCCTGGAGTGAACGGAAACTTGGTCATGTCGTGGTTCCTCGCGGCGGATGAGGTTCTATATACATACATCTGTGTGTCAATACCCTCATCCATTAGAGAATGGCGCTCACTCGTGCACTTAGGATGTGTCTTTTTAGTTCTTTATGTGCGATGCAATAATTATGGAGAACATTTATTACTCGTCGTGATATAATTCTTCCACTGTACACGAACTATATACATACGGGCTCCAATAGCTCCGATTGATATAAGCACCATTGAATGAATCAGACTGGAACACTTGTTCTTTTTCGGTTACACAACCTCCGCACATCCAAAATCCGGATCATTTCTCTCCAGAACCCAATAGGCTGCTCAGTCTTAACTGCCTCGTACGCCGCGATCAGATCTGCCTTCCACTTCAAATCTACCTCATGGGGCCGTGGCCATCTGGCTCCTTTGTATACCTTCCACTCGACGAACGTGGCAGGTGCTAACAAGAGCATAGTATAGCTGAGGAAAATATTCGCAGTACTCCACGGCGTAAAGCTCCGGTAGCCAAGCAAAGCGTCATCAGTACCATCCATGCAAGTGCGATGTACCCACAATAAGGCTGGAACAGTCCCGTATAGGGGAGCTTGGATCAATCGAAATTCTGTGCCTTGCAGGCATTGTAGAAGCAGATGTAGGTGGTCGTAATAATGATATAGTCGATAAGGATGTTGGCAGTCGTTAGGCTAATGAGCCATTCTAAGACTTGCATCGCGCTACCAGACAGCTGCAGTAACGACAGAAAGGCAAATTCCATGACGATGATAAAGCTGTAAATAGGCACACCTCGTCGATCAGTCTTGGAGAAGATTCGTGACGCTCAACGCTCGACCGCCATCCCATGCAACTCCCGGGTTACGGCATAGGTGTAGGTGTTGCCAGCAGAGAAGACCGCTGTTACCATCAGGGCACTGACGATGTGAGGGAGAACATCGACTCTAAGGTTCTTCATGGCGATAATATAGGGTATTGCCGCGGCAGACGACTCCCCGCTTTCTAAAGCCGCGACAAGGGTATGGTCATTCTACCCAACAAGGATACCAACGCACAGAGCACCTCCGACAAAGAAGACACCGAAGCGCCAGTAGACGGTCTTGAAGGCGTTCCTTATATATATACGGGGGTGCTTGGCTTCAGCTGCAACCGTGGAGATGTATTCCGGCCAGACGACGGTGAAGACTGCAGTCCATAAAGCGCCAAGGAATCCTTCTAAACGACCAAGGTCTCCTCCAGAGGCATACTCAGCAAATGTACCAGGGTGCTGCCAGTGGCGGAAACCATGCGCATCGCCTTTCGGATTACCACCGAGCATAGTAATGAATGTGAACAAGAATAGGATAAAGATCAAAATGACTTTGCCGCTCGAGAGCCAGAATTCGGCCTTGCCGTAGGTACCAACCGCAAGCAGGTTGATGACTTCTGGAGCACCACATTATGATTAGCTTGTTCTTCAAGTTCGTTGATGGAAAGGAATGTGGTTATGTTTTGAGAAATGCCTCACCCCTAAGCCGCAATACAAGCCAAGCACACCGCGACAACAGGGATGTCATGCCGCCTGAACTCCAGGAGCATGTTGACCGCCGAAATCTCGAAGGGCACCGTCAGAGCCATATAAATGAAGAAGTTCCATCCAGCCATGAACCCCCAGGCTTCGTCAACCCAGCAGCCTGCAAGTCGGATGAAACCACCGCTGACGGGCATATAGGTGGTCATCTCAGCGAGACAATTATTGAGCATCCCGACCATTAGAGATTCGATGAAGAAGGCCAGAAGCAAACTTCCTGGCCCACCCTTGTACAAACCGGTTCCAATTCAGTGGCAATGAGCAGGCCGGTACCGATGGAGCCTCCAATCGCGACCAGCTGGATTTAGCGGTTCAAAGACGACGGTACAGGCTGCCCACACTGTTAGGGGGGGAGTGAGACGGCACCCTCGTGGAGGTCCTCTTTGGAGTGATCGTACCTGTCCTGTTGGGGATCTTCGATTCGTATTTGCCTTCGGTGAAGGCGGATATGCAAGGATTATCTGCCACAAGGGAGCTCATCGCGAAGGTTAAATTAGATAAACCAAAATTGAATTTACAACGTTTATATGATAGTTTCATTGACACGGAAAGATATTAGCTACTGTATGGGGCCTAGAATGCGGTACTTATACTCTCCTTTACTGCGGGCTTGAGGGCTTAGTGGAAGACAATTTGTTTGGTTTACACGAATCAAGGTTTACTTGTGGTGATACACCAACCCCATAAGTACGGGGTATGACTCTTTGTCTGGGGAAACCCGGGGTACATGCTTTCAGCATCATCGGGATCATCTTAAAAAAAGGTTTGTCATGGGTCGGCTCAGGTCGGATAGTCCTGTTGCAGTTTTTAGTATCCGGCTTGTCTGCCTGTTCATTGGTAGTCTACACGGTCTAGATGTTTTAGGTTTCTTCAATCGAAATCCAAAGGTTGGGAGAGAGCTTCAGTATCACATGTGCATTATTCCCTCTTACTCCTATCTCACGCTCAAGGTATTATGAAGAGGTATGCGGATTCGAATTCTCTGGCTAATTACCACACTCCTTCGAGTACTGTACAGGAACGAGCGTCCCCAGGAATGCGCCTGACTTTCCCGAGGAGCATTGAGAACTAGCAAATAAAATAAAACAGGGTTCTTTCTATGGTAACTAATGGAAGGCTTCATAGCAGTAACGATCGGGTATGATAGAAGTAACAGCCTTTCACCGCTAGGGAGTTGCTTGATACTGCTCTTTTTTTTTTTTACTCTAAAATTCTTATTTTCAAGCTAGCTCAAAGCAGTATTTAAGCAGAGATTCTAGTACGATCCTATAATGTGTAATAGACCAAATAAAGTAACATATATACCTCTTTTAGTAATTATGGTATGTCTACTAGTATATATTAAGTAATAGTTATCCTACGGCGCCTCGCAGCCTTGGGATATCACTAACCTACTTAGGAGGATTCGCCCTATATAATGGAGAGCTGGTATGGGTACATCATTGATAGACCTGCAAATCTATTTCCAAAGGAGGAGATTCTATCTTCCATGGATGAGTGCTGTTTATGCTATCAATGGTGTGCTATCTAAGAAAGGACGAGCTGATAAGCCCGAAACGGGAAGCCAACGCAATGGGCCCAAATGATGCCCTGTCCGATCACAGGACTTGTAGACACAGTAATAGCGGACAAGAATACTACTTATCTATCAAGTCAGCCGGTCAGATCGGATCAGGTAAAACTTCCCCTTGATCGGTGCTCATGAGGCAACGGGCTTCTCGGGAGTTATTGTACTCCTGTGAAGGTCTGTGAAGATATGCAACAAGGACACGAATCTAATCAGAGTTTGATAAGAAGAATAGTTGTTATAAAAAGTCCCTCATGCTCCTGGGACATCCCAACTTCAAAACCCAACATCCACATCAAGGTCGATAAAGGCATCACCTACTCAGTCTCATCCAACAGTTACACCTCATCATTATAGCCATGGCCCCGGCACCCGTCCTGGTTCAGACCCAGTCACCACCGCCACCACCCCGAGTGGTTGGCCCAGCCACAAAGAAAGCCACTCGATCAACAAGCTACCCCAGTCCCTGATAGACAGCGCTCGGGTGGCAAAGAAGGAAGTTTCTGATCCAAACAAGCATCCTAACTCCCAACCACTGAAGCGGGTCACTACCATGAAAGAAATTGGTCTCGAAGGACATGGAACCTCTTCAGTTGCTGCCTCGGAGCCCCGCTCCCTGTTTACGCCCGAAGCTATCAAGCAGATCCGCGCCGAGGTGATCAGTGAGCCCGTGCTCGCGGATTGCCAGTATTCCTCCACCTTCGCGAAAAATATGGTTCGGGGCATGGGTCGAGCGTGAGTTGTCTAATGAAGTGCTTTCCAATGAATGATGATTGACTGACTTTTGGTAGACAAGCGCCATTCACCTGCGACGCGTGGAGCTCTCCTGAGCTTCTAGCTAAGGTATCAGAGGTTGCAGGTATCGACCTGGAGGTTTCTTTCGAGTACGAGATAGCAAACATAAACATTTCCGTCGGCGATCAGAACACTATGACCGAGCAAACAGATGAAAGACCATCTGATGACGAGCCGCCGGCCTTTGCATGGCACTATAACAGCTTTGCCTTTGTGTATGTGACGGTGTTGTCTGATTGTACAGGAATGATTGGTGAGGATACTGCTATTCGCATGCCCTCTGGAGAGATAAGGAAGATCCGCGGGCCGGCCATGGTACATTCCCTCTTCCTTTTGTTCCATGATCATAGATGCTAACAGTCCGTCAGGGAACTGCCGTCGTCATGCAGGGCCGATACCTGGAACATCAGGCCTTGAAAGCCCTTGGAGGTCGCGAGCGTACCAGCATGGTCACGGCGTTCCGGCCCAAGTCCCATCTTGTTCGAGACGAGATGGTCCTGACTGGGTCCCGAGCCATCAGCGATATGGTCTGAGCTTTACACTGGGTACACTGGGTACAGGATGGAGCTTTTTGAAGAGCGCCTCCGAGCTAAGATGAAGGAGGAGAGACAGCGGGAACGGTCCAATCGACCTTTTGACATTCATGCCATGAAGCGCTTTTTGGAGGAACAGAAGGCTCTTCTAGAAGTAACAATTATGGAGCCCGTGGAGGTGGAGGATAGGGATTGATGCTACGGATATATCTCTAAATTGTCACCCAACGCACTTCTATTATTTAACTGTGGAGGAACACCAGAGCGTTGGTTAGCGGCGACTGATTCGGGATGCTATAATGCGAGTTTAGATCAAATATATGTACAAATGATGTTTCACAGTTGCGGGATATATATCTAATCACATTTTTTTTTTTTTTTTTTACTGAACATAAATTTTGTGAAAAGCATGAATATGCACAACCTTATAAAGCTTTAAATAACACTAATATACTCCATAGGAAGATAGAGCTTTGACCGACTTTGACCTATAATTAGTTTTCATTTTGGCAGAGCTTCTACGGCAGTTAGGGCTGTGCGGAAGTCTAGCTCTGACAATTAAATCATCATGTATGCCTCGCCCTAATTTCTGACTCAGCCCCAACGGGTATCTTCGGATTTATCGCATTTTGGAGATATCCGATGTCCGGGATTAATGCATAGATGGCGGGCTTAATTCGTACGCTTCAAAGATATAAATGCAAGAAAGTGCCCACTGTTGTCGAAATACATAACATCAGACATCGGACAACATTCAGAATATTCAATATAACGACATGGCAACACTCGCTGGAAAGCAAATTAACCAGAATGGCCTTGGTTTGATGCGTGCGTACACTCAATACATCCCTCTGACTATGTTGTGACTTTCTGACTGTAACAGGTCTTATCTGGCACTACGGGCCCACCCCGGACGAAAAGGCGTTCAGAGTGCTTAAAACGGCCTTATCAGCTGGAGCGAATGTCTGGAACGGTGCAGATTTCTACGGCTTGCCGAACAACAACTCCTTGCATCTAATGAATCGCTACTTTACCGCCTATCCTGAGGATGCCGAGAAAGTTGTCTTCACAGTCAAATCTGGTTTGGTGGACATGAAGACTTTCACGATGGACGGTTCTCGGAATGGCCTGCGCGCCTTCGCAGATAACGCCCTTAAGATCCTGGACGGCAAGAAGAAAATCGATATCTTTGGTTTGGGAAGAGTAGATCCCAACGTTCCAATCGAGGAGAGTGTGAAGGCTCTGGCTGAGCTCAGGGAAGAGGGCAAGATTGGGGGTATCCAGCTGAGCGAAGTGCGCGCTGACACCATCCGTCGTGCTGCTCGTGTAACGAAGATTGATATGGTCGAGGCCGAGGTCAGTCTCTGGTCGAGGGAGGTGTTTGAGAATGGGGTTGCGGAGGTGTGCGCGGAGAACGATATTGTCCTTGTGGCACATACTCCATTGGGCGCTGGAATGTTAACTGGGACAATCAAGACCGTGGATGATCTCCCTCAGACTCATCACCGCATGGTTCCCCGATTCCAGGCTGAGAGTATTGCTCAGAATCGTCTGCTTGTTGAGGAACTGGAGAAGCTTGCAGAGTCAAAGGGTTGTACTACAGCTCAGCTCGCTCTGACATGGGTGAAGGTTCAGAGCAGAAGGCCGGGGATGCCGTTCATTGTACCGATCGCAGGTGCCCGATCGGAAGAACGGGTTCTGGAGAACATGACGGATGCTGAACTAGACGATAGTGACCTTGAGAAGATCCAGTCCATCCTGGACAACTATCCCGTGGCAGGGGCTAGATATCCACCTGCAGCTGCGAGATTGAATGAGTATTAAAACGGACCCTCTCAATAGTTATACACCCCCTCCCCTCTTGTATGATAGCGTTTTTGATTATTTGTATATAGAAATATGAGAAATATGATCCACAAACAGGATAACCATCATTTTGCTAGTGGGGAGTCAAGATCATAGCCTTCATTGCATGTGGCAAGGTATCAGTTATAACCGTGGACTATAAAAAAAGAAGGCTTGTCAATAGAGTACGACAAGAATGAACGCCAGAAGTGGCACCACAAACAACTGTGGATAGGTATCATCAATGTTATGGGAACAACCTACGATGTCGGTCAAGACCCGCCGGTAGAGGCAATTATATGTCTGCTAATGTGTTTCTTTAATCTTTCCCATTGCTTTGTTTCTCATTCTGGTGCGCTATTCTATTCTTCTTGCTATAAGTACTCTGCTGACATCTTGCTCATTTGCTAGAGATGCTATCAGGGCGGGCTTTTGAAGATGCCTGATCAACCGTACCTTTTATAAGATATGACATATTGACTCATAGAGAAATATTTAGTGGGGACGGAATGCAAAGGAAGGTATGAAGAAACGAACACTCGGTAACTCGGCGTGTGACAATCAGAATCTGCTTTCAGCCGAAATCAAACGCCACGCACTATCTGAGATCGATCTCGGTCATGGTGATATGGTCTTGCAAGTGTACATTTTTTACCTATAAGAAAAAGAAGCATTGTAACCAAGACATTGTAGATAAGTAACACTTGGTAGATGTGACCCCACCTAGTGCTTCCATATGTTAGCGATGGCTCGTCCAATTTCGAAATAATGGACCTGGAAGCATTGTGTGAAACAGAGGAGCGGCTGCGAAACGTTCTCACCATTCTCCATCGATAAAGGGTTAGTTAAGATTAAAGTGAACATTCGGTGATTCTTGCAAGTATATTTCCAGCTGTATAAGAACATTATCACTCTCAATGGGAGCGAATTTACTCTGGACTGATCGAAATATATGCTGAGAATCACAAAAATGGGCCCACTCAGGGAGCATCTGCCGAGAGATTGACCAAGGCAGTGGTTAGCCCTCTTCGGTTGATTTTAATAGGCCAGATGATCAAGGCCTTCCTCTCAACTGGTCATTCCCTCGTAAAGTCTGGGTTACTTCAGTGGTGGCCTTCCCCAAACTTGATCGGGACGGTGGCAAGCAGCATCTTTGAGACGGGATCATACGGGAGTTTAACATCTCCCATGAGATTGCTCTCTTTGGTGGTACTTTATTATTAGTGGTACGTCCGGATCTATATCTTCATGGCGGTGTTCTTTCGCCTTGTAGGGGCCCATTCCAACTATGTTGATACTGGGGAGGCCGGATACGTGCCTGCTCGTCAGCGAAAGTGCCACCGGATTTGTAGGAGAGGTGAAATCTGTTCAAGTTGCCGAGGCTTTTCTGCATGGACACCGTCCCCATATATGCTTTTGTATCTTATAACAGGTAGGGAACATCATAGGTAACTTAGTACGCCCCAAGGCTAAGTTAGAAGGAAAGCCTGCGTGCGTGAGATGCCATCGGTCTTCCTACTAGATTTCTCTAGGTACTCACAATCTTGGGCTCAAACTCGAATGAACCCACACCGACCACCAAACTAACCTAGAGGAATCTACCACTAAACCTAAATAAGCCTAACTAACCAGCGCTGAACCTATCCAGGTCTAGTGGGTGGGTTGAAACCTCGGTATTGTCATTTAGTTTTACTGCACATTTACCAGCAGTATTGAATCCGTTTTTCTTATATGGATATATCTCTACTTTTATGTATATAGATCCCCATCTCTATTACATATATAGATTACCAGATAAGACTATGCAGGGGTGCCTAGATCAGGAGTAACGTTAATTTCTACAGGTTTATACAAGATCCAATGTATATATATAATGTCAACAGCATTTCTATGTACTTAATATATTGAAGTATTCAACCCAAATCCCTAGATATCTATCTATATCTCTCTCTTTTTCTCTTTTCAATATACGATAGGAAAACCAAGATTATCAGAGTGGTTCTGCGTTTTAAACCTGTCCCCGGAAATCACAGGGTTCGGGCCGGGTGCAGCGGTGAACCCGTACCACTGTATACATAATCTAACTGGTGATGTGCCTTCGGAGCGCTGGAGGTCAGCGTGCTACAAGATGTAACAGTGCTAGGGGGATCGGAGTTGTTCAGGATTCTAAGGAAGATTGCATTGTGATTGAGATAGAACAAATCACTCGAGGTTCTGAATCGATCTAGGGCGGCGGGAATAGCTGCCTGACGCAACAGCGGTTACAAGATCGCTTAAGATAAAAAGAAGATCGAAATGTTCTGTTCTTCAAGCTCTCTGATTTAACATATTTTCGCCTTGAAATAGCCTAAGCCTCCCAGTCAATAGACGCGATTGGGCGCGCAGAATGAGCAACAATATGAGAAATCGCCTGGCGAAGGTTGTTTAATAGCCTCGTCGTATCTTGTTCCGAGAATGCGAAGCTCCAGTACCGCAAATCGATTTCAATATGGGCGCGATAGACGAGAACTGCAAGGCATATATCATACTGGCAAGTAGAAAAACGTCAGAGCAAACAATCCCGTGTCTTTTTTCGATCACAAAGAGGGGAAATGAAAGGAATATCTGCAAAAACGAACATACCTCGGTAGGGTCGTGAATGTCAACCATGCTGACTTGTATATCGTCACCCAAGTCTCCGCTTGGCTCTTCCATTTGTGACAAGAGACTCACTTGTACCGACAAGCAAGTGTTGAATAAGGGCGTCGAGGTAGTTTGTCTCACACCACGGGTGATTTCACTGATAGAGCAATGCTGGTGATCTGTTCGGTGTTGCATATCTTGTTGATTCTGCTGAAGGGTCTCCATGATATTACGGTCTGGAGAGAGATTTAAACGACAGGGAAGAATATTAAAGCAGGGGCCGACCATGTCCTCGATATTTGTGACAGGAATATCGCGCCCCGATACCACCGTTCCGAAACAGACTTCTGGCAACCTACTGTGAAAGGAAAGTACCAAGCCCCAGGCCACCTGAAAGATATTGGTCAAGGTTAGTCTGTTCCCCCTCCAGAATGCATCTATGTCCTTGAAGCCATCCAGTGTGATCCGTCTGGAATGTAGAACGGGTACGGCGTCTGGGGCAGCGGGTGCCTCAGGGAGAGATCTCGGGATGATGCTCGGTGTGACTCCACATAGGGTCCGCTCCCAGTAATTCATGATCTTATCAAGGGGTTGTCTCTGCACGTAGGAGATGAAGTCCTTGTATAAAGGAGCGGGTTTGGATGGTAGGAGATGATTGATAGCAAGGCAAAGTTCATCAACTAATATGGAAAAAGATGACCAGTCGATGAGTGCTTTTCCAGCCTCCAACTTGCAATAAGTCTCACCCTCATACCCTTGGGCGATTACCATCTGGTGCGCCGGAGAGGTGTCCCAATCAAAAGATGGATGAATGTCACAGAGCTGTGTAACAACATTCCGCGACTGAAAAGACAGGGAAGCCGTGTCAATTGGAGGTTGCTTTAAAACTACATGGAGGAATTCTCCGGGATGTAAGGGATTATTCACGATGACTGTTCGGAGGATGGAATGGCGCTGGATCAATTTATGCCAACATTCCAGCACATGGGCTGGATCTACCACTTTGCTGCCGTGTAGCTTGAAGATGGCTTGGACCTGATGGCGAACGCCACTTCCAGCCAACCCCCTGATGATACCTGCGTGAGAGCTGGAACACGGATAGATATCTTCTATCGACGAAACCGAGTCTAGGCCAAGCTGGTTGCAAAGAGTGGTTCTGAGGGTGCTCAAATGTTCATAGTGATCGATGGTGACTAGTGGAGTATCGCGACCCATTTCCTCGGGGGCATCGAATCTGGAGATATCGATCGAGGTACTCGCATTGATACAGAATAACGCAACGGTATTGTAAGTGAGAAACGCGGGCATGGCGAGATGAAGGTTTGCTTGACGACATAGTGTGAGAAACCGCATTGCAGAGATGGAATCTCCTCCTATATTGAAAAAGCTATCGTCTACCCCAATAGTGCTTTCTGGTAGTGAGAGAACTTGTGCGAAAATGCTACGCACAAGGGCCTCCTGGGTGGTCGATGGCGGACGCTTTGCAATATTTGCTATATTCATGTACTGATCCAGCGTCTTTTGCTCCAGCTTCCCAGCTGCCACTTGCAAACGTGCTCGGTCAGTTTTCCCAGAGGCGGTTTTGGGGATATCTTCCAGAGGTAAAATAATCCACGGAACCATATATCGTGGTAGATTGCGAGCCATGTGAGCCTTCAACTCCGCCATTGCAGTGTGATCAACCTTGGTTGGAGAGGAGAATATTGCTGAGGTCTCCTCAGGGTTCGAAGTGATATTGTCGGGTTCTGTTCCTGCAGTGCTCTCTCTGATGAATACTACAAGTTCATTTCTCCGTCGGTCGTTTGTCAGGAATGAGACCACCTCCGCCACTACCACTGCATCTGGAACATGAGAAGTGACACAATGCTCGACCTCCTGCAACTCGATTCGTTGCCCACGAAGCTTCACTTGGTTATCTCGACGGCCCATGAAACGAATAGACCCATCACGCTGCTGTTGAACTAGATCGCCCGTGCGGTAAAGCCTTGTAGCTCCCGCATTTTTCGGCCTAATTGATCGCAACCAGGTGGGAGCCGGGATGAACGGATCTGCACTTTTCTCTGGTGCATTGATGTAACCATCCGCGAGCACTGGGCCTTCGATGAGGAGCTCACCAATCATCCCACGGGCAACCAATTGATCCGGATTGAACGGCTTCGTGATCCAAGGGTTAGCACCAACAACTGGACCGATGAGGCCAGTTATCCAGTCACTTGCTTGAACAACCCCCGCTGCCATAATTGTGGCCTCTGCTGGTCCATACCCATTCACTAGCCTGACCCTGTCGGCCCACAGATTAACAATCTCCCAAGTGAGAGCTTCACCGCCAAGAACTAAACATTGGAGAGAAGGCACGCTGTCTGGATGAAGCAAACGAGCCACGGAAGGGGCCATGATTGCTAAGTTCACGTCGAAGTGGGTTATGAACCCAGCCAAATTGTCGGTACAGTCAGAGGCCGATGGCACGCATACACACCCTCCACACACCAAAGTTGTAAAAATCTCATATATACTGGCGTCGAACGCATAGGAGCAAAAGTGAAGGGTGCGAGTCTGCTGATTCACCCCCAGTTGCGGACTGTGGTAGTATATGCTCGTGCTTAAAGATTTGTGGGACATGATTATACCTTTAGGCTTGCCGGTGCTTCCCGACGTGAAGATAACGAATGCCGGATCCATGGGTGTTGCATCGGACAGACATTGTGACAGTGAAGCAGGTGTCGGCAGGGACTCCAGCAACTCAGGCCCGACTATGACTAGATGCCGTGTCAGGCCAGCTACTTTCTCCTCGGTTCCAGCGTTACACATAATGACGTCCGCTGCAGTATCGCTGATAACCGTTTGCATCCTCGCCCGTGGATGATTTGGGTCTAATAGCACACAGGACGCACCTGCATACAGAACCGAAAGCATACTCACAATAGCCCATTTCGACCGATTGGGGCAAATTGGGACATTCACACCTGGGCGGATATGGAAACGCGTCCGTAAATAGTATGCGAGTTGGATGATAAGCAGCCCCAGTTCTTGATATGTCACATAACCATCCCATCCGCAAATTGCCAAGGCACCAGGCTGGGTGCGAGAATGATTCATGATCAATTCATGCAGGCACCTTTCGACTGGGACTGGGGTTGTGGCATTCCACTTGGCAAACTGCTTGATGTCCTGTGGCCCTGCCAGCTCAAGTTGATTGAGTCTCATATCAGGGTTTTCACACAGCTGTCGTAGGAGATGCTCAAAGAGGTGTACCATGCAATTTGCTTCGTCCGGACTGACAAGATCAGGATCGTGGCGCATTTTCACGTGTAAAGCAGTGCCACTACGGCTTAGCTCACATACAACCACTATGCCATAGGTGGAAAAGTTACTATAATCCATAGAGGGCCCAATGGAATGTTCCAGGACATCGAAGCAATAGTTACTCGTGTTAAAGTCTGCCGGTGGCTGGATCCCAACTTGCATCTGAAAGCTACAGGCTGTTCTGCAGTTATCATTGAGTTTTCCTATCCTTTGCAGGCCGGCCTGTTCGTAGGAAATCATGGCTGTCAACTTATTGTGAAGGCAATTTGATGCAGTACGGACTGTATCGTCTTCATGTATGCGGGTACGTAGTGGTACTGTTGTTATTGTTGGACCAATCAATTGCTCGATACCTGGAACTGGTGCATTTCGTCCGTTCAACGTTAAGCCGATTACCACGTCGTCAGAGTCGGTGTAGTTAGATACAAGTAAAGACCAGGCCAACTTGATCAAAATTGGTAGCCGCATACCAGAATCAGCCATGTGGAGGTTATGAATGGCGTGGTCTCGGAGCGATGTTGGACGAGGCATGTAGGAGGGCGAGGGTAATGCTGGATATATAGGTGCCTGGAGATCGCGGAACTCGGAAGCCCAGTAGTCCTCCCACCCGGCTATGCTATCCAAGTATTTGATGAATGTGTTAAAGTAGGATGGTGTAAGAGAAGCCTCCTTACGATATGCAAGATCGAGCTGGCCCAGAATTAATTTCAAAGACCATCCATCACATAGCGCATGGTGGATCTTTAGGGCGAAGTGTTGATATCCATTGTGCTTCACAAGGGCAATTTGGCACATTGGATTGATTGAAACCCCTTTATCCTGATTGCCATGCAGCTTCTCGAGCGCATCTAATGAGGCATGTTGCGTGCATTCGAAATCCACCCGTCGCATCACGACCTGGAATAGCCCTTTTGGTGTCTGGACAATCTGCGTTCGCAGGATAGGGTTTGCCTCTACCGTCGCCTGCCACGCAGACAACAGTCGCTGCATATCCACGTCCCCTGGTAATCTCAATAGTACTTCTCCGGTATATGTGCCTGGGGACTTGAGTGAAAGAGCAAACATCCCCTCCTGCAAGGCTGTGCAGGGGTAGATGTCCTCGATGTTGTCTAGATTGGAAAGCTTGATTTGGTTTGCGACCAGCGGCAGTATTTCAGGGACCTTTGCAGAAGCTCCCAAAAGAACGAAGGGAGGTAGTGGAGACGCTTCTTCTTTCGGAACCGAGAGTGCTCTTGAATAAAGGGCTACCTCTGATATGGTTGGTGCAGATAGAAGCTCGCTCACGGTGAACTCGAGGCCCGCATCTCTCGCGGCACCAACCAGCCTTATAGCTGATATGGAGTCTCCTCCGAGCTGGAAAAAACTGTCTGTCACACTAATGTGATGCTGTTCAACTCCTAGGATCTGCGAAAAAAGCCGTTGAAGCGTCTCCTCGACTTGTGTGTAGGGTTGCCTTTTCAATTCATCCTTGTTCCTATTCCGATATAGTTCCAGCTGTGCTTGAGAAAGACTGCTAGAAAGCTCCCGCAAGAGGCGTCGATCAATCTTACCAGTAGGAGTGGTAGGGGTATAGACCAAAGGCAAAAAAAGATTTGGAATCATCGATGGTGGCAAGTAGTGCTTCAGTGACCCTTCCATGCTCTCAAGGCGCCTGAACCATTCTTCACAAGGCATAGCCAAAGGCGCCAGGTCCTCATTGGCTTGGGCTCCATGTATCTCTAGATTCAGGAATGCTACGAGGAGTGGCTGTGACTTCCCTTCAATATCGACTGCTTCTATGACCACGTCAACATCCCCTTCAAGGCTCTTCTGAACTTGAAATTCCACTTCAGAGAGCTCGATCCGTTGGCCCCTAATCTTGACTTGCTGGTCTTTGCGCCCGATATAGACGATAGAACCGTCCATCTGCTGGCGGACCAGGTCCCCAGTTCTATAGGCTCTGTCTATGATTTCGGCACCAGGTAGATGTGCTGATATCGAAGGCACAAACTTGACGAAGGATGCTTTAGTGAGTTTTGGGTTATTAAGGTATCCCCGGCCAACGATTGGACCTTGGACAAGCAATTCACCGATGCCTCCGATAGGCACCAATTGGTTGTGGTTCATCGGATCAACAACCCAGCATGCGGCGCCAGTTGCAAACCCTATATTGCCTGGGCACGCCGCGGCACAGGGTTGCACAGTGGCATTTACTGAACACTCCGCAGGTCCATATGCATTCATTAAAACGATATCCCGTGACGCCCAGTGCTCAGCATCTGCCAGTGACATAGGTTCTCCGCCCAGTATGAGTACATCGAGAGATGGCAGCTGGGCATGTCGCAGAGATCTGGCAAACGATGGCGTTAGAAAGGCGTGTGTGACGCTGAAACTGGACAATGCCTTCTCAAAGACCTGTGGTGTGGTACGCTGTACCTCGTTGAGTATACAAATGCATCCTCCGGCCACCAATGTGCTGAGAATTTCCATAATACTGACATCAAAAGCGTATAGCGCGAATTGTAGGACTCTTGCTTTCTTACTCAAACGAAATGCCTTGATGTGCTCCTTGGCACCGGTGCAATACGAACCATGCTCGATAACTGTGGCCTTGGGCTTTCCCGTGGAGCCGGATGTGAAGGCGACATATAGTGCATCATCCTGCCGAGATGATCGTGAAAAATGTGAACCCGGTCTGGCGCGTATTGTGTCCCAGCCCCTCTCATCATCAATTTGGAGCGTTTGCGGAACAATCTGGGATGCCAGCTCCATTGTCATCCTAGAGCAAAGTATAGCCTTAGCCTTAACGTCTTCGGCCATTATCTTCAGCCGTTGCAATGGATGCGAGGGATCGAACAAAGTAAAAGCTGCTCCAGATTTCAGTACTCCAAGTATTGCAATGGGCACCCAACGACCTTTGTCCATGTAAACTGGAATTATTGACCCAGAGCCGCCCAGACCAAGATCCGTGAGTTGAGTAGCTAAAGAGTCCGACAAGACGTCTACCTCATTGTATGTGAACTTGCCATCCCATGAACAGATGGCCTCGGCATTAGGTTGCTCCATGCATATCCTGTGTATGATATGATGAGTAGGCTCTTCCACAACAGGGACATGTTTGCTGTTCCAGTACGCCAGCTGAGCTTCGTCATATGGACTAAGGCTCTTCAGGCTTGCCAATTTTGTATCCCGATTGCGATGAAGTGTCTGGGGTAGAACATGCATAAAGTGGCTCAGGACTCTTTGCGTTACCCACTGTGGGATCACATTGTGGTCATAATGCGCCTGAACCTTGATCAAGAAATCCTTTTCCAGCTGGCAATCCAACGTCAAGGCATAGTTTTGGAAGGGATTTTGCTTCTCAGACTTCACAAGGTTGGCGCACGTCAACGGACGATGCTGGGCTAGTCGACGAACTGACACAATAGTCTGTACGGCACCTGACATTCCCTTTTCCTCTGCACTTGGGGAGCGTACAGCCGTCGTCTTTTGGGCTGGACCGCTGAACATATTTTCCAAATCCTGAAGGATATCACCTACGGCCACCTGACTGTCCAGTACGACCAGCCTGGGGCTAACATAGGCAGGGGACCCCGGCCTTTCCTCGTCATGTCGTGAGCCCGTCCCAAAAAGCACACGATCGCTGCTTTGGTACTGCGATTGGGTGATGGCCCATGCTAGCCAGACATTAGCGGTAATCTCGCCCAGGCTGGGTGGCAATGTGCCCACTGAGACTGACTGCTCTAGGGAATGCCTAGCAGAAGGACACTGCACTGACGCCGGAAGCTCGGGGAAAGCGGTTGCATCATCAAAGGATCCATCTGTGGTGCAGGCCATCGGAGTCTCATTCTGTTGGAGAGGATAGAGCTTTTTTTTCTCGTAAGCATGATCAACGGACTCAAACACCGCATACAAAGAAC
Organism: Aspergillus novoparasiticus; assembly: GCA_009176405.1. Lineage (NCBI taxonomy): Eukaryota > Fungi > Ascomycota > Eurotiomycetes > Eurotiales > Aspergillaceae > Aspergillus > Aspergillus novoparasiticus. Next base: position 628,302 of record ML733394.1, read on the forward strand.
ACGGGTCGCATATTGCGTGGTGGATTTTGACGACAAGCCGACGTTGGTTTGTATTCGGCACCTCAATGAGACGAAACCGCGCCAACGAGGAACCAAGTACCCAAGGATCATCCATACCATTGCCCTCGGTCCATAAGAGTGGCTCTCCATTCATAACAACGCACAGAAAGATTCCGGGAGAGTCATCCGCGATGATCCGAGTCCGTAAGAACGCCTTTGACCGTACCATGTCCTGCCATACCTTCTTCAGAAAATCAATGTTGATTGATTCTGGAATGTCAAAAGTCCATTCCGCAATGGCCCCCTCGGCCCCCTGAGACAAGAGCGTGGCATATACTAGCTGCTCTTGTGTACATGATCTGATATCCTCAATGTCATGCGTTTCAATTCTGCACTTTCTGGCAGCTTCTTCGCGGCTGAACCTGTCCCTCCTCTTGGTTCGACAAAACGAACGTGTCAAAGGTGCTTCATTTTCGCAGCTCATTGTGCGTTCTCAGTGCCCGGTGGCCTATTTAGCTTGGTGGCCCTGTGCACGGAGAGTGCTCGCTTTTCAACTGGTGGCTTGTAGAAACAACCACACTCTATGTAACACACCCTAATCAAAATCGTTAGGCTTAGAGGCTATGTGCAGAGCACCGTGACAACATTTCAAGTCCCTTTATATTACCCTTTGCAGATAATTTACCCGGTCTAGGTGTTTGCCAGTCACTCCTACTTGCGATTGTTATCATCCGCAGTAACTTACCGTAATACCAATACCAGGAGGGAATGCAAATTGCGCGTCTAGAAGAGCGAAGACATAACAGCTCAGTAACTTACACTGAGATGATGACACATTCAGCTATGCTGGTGTGATTTCAAGTTATGTTGCTGCTTTCCAATACCGCTACTGTTCCCCTTCTTTCTGTTTGATTTCCCTTACTGCTTTCTTTCTGCGGAATATGTCGGCGTGCTCCCTTGCGCATGCTGTATATGCTTTCCATTTCCTTCCTCTGCTATCTTCTATAAAGCTCCTAATTACCTCTACTACTCCTTGCTTTTACCTTCTGTACGCTACAATACTGACTTCGTCTTGCATGGAAACTCAGTTCAGCTGGCGCTCAACATAAACGAGTCAACCTGACCTTCCGTCCCGCGGTACCTCACAACCCCAATCACGCTCTGAAAACTTTTCAAAATTCCCAATATTTCAGGCTTCTATTAGGCCAATAGGCATATTCAAAAAGGCCATTTCTGTATCTGTTGAGGGTGTATTAAGCTAAAAGCAACCAAGCAGGGGGTCTTTTTTCGGCCACATGGAATAGTGTACCCGACACCGCTAGTCTAGAAAATCTTTTATGAGCTACTACTTCGAATCTTTTCGTACGATACAGATTTGAGTAACTGGAAAACTGAAACACCGCCAGTGTAAGTTGGGTAAACCTTATGCTGCTGGCCACGCTTTTTTTTTTTTTTTTTTTTTCCTTTCGGGATGCTCGTAATGGCTTTCTGTAATCTAGCTACTTATGTTCACAACGTGGATGCCACCGGGAGACGCAAATGCACTCTATGTCCAGGGAAATATAGCTAAATTTATTTAGCAATAAGCTTGACCAGCTCTGCCCTTCGCTACTTGTCCTCTGTCGAACAGATGCTGCACGCTCTTAGCTCTAAACTACTTCTCCAGTGGCGGTGGATATCACTGGGGCTGGAAGCCCAACGTGGTTTACAGTGCCGAGCCTATACGGTAGAAGGCTTCGAATCGAATGAAAGGTTAGCCGGGAAAGGAACGTATCAGTGGTAAAGGGTTCATACAATAAAACTGGTCACTGTCCCTCCACAAGTCAAGCACCTGCAGACCAATTCCTTCTAACATGGACCGGAAGTATGGTTCTGGCCATTTCCCGCTACTTATAACTGCGATCTTCTCCCCTTTGGTAATTTTGCACGGATGCGAATCAATGTGGATGCTAACATCGCGAGTAGGAGTGTAAAACACCTGGAGCTCATGTCGCACACGATCCAAAACTGTGCCAAATGTCCAATCAGAAGCGCAAAACACGTCCTTCCCTAAAGTGCGGTTTGCGGACTTCAGTCCGTTCATAATAAAATCCTTGAGCGGTTGGGAATCCGTGTTATAAGCACCCATCACAATGTCCTCTGCTGAGCAACTATCGACCGATACCAGGATCTGGCATTGGATCCCCGACCCAATACATGTCTTTGTCATGCGAGACAAAAGTGACTGCGCTTGGGCAAGATGCATATTGGTCATGCTGTTTCCCATCCAGAGGAAGGTGATACCGTTGTGGACGTTCATAGGGTGTTGATCTGCAAGCCACGCTATAGCGTCTTCGTATGTGCCCCAAAGCCCTCGCAGCTCGACATGATCAAGGCATCCTAGGCCCTTGTGGAGCTGGGCCAGGCCATTCTCCAGAGAGTCCTGGGACACGTCCAAGGCGTAGTATGTTACTGCCTTGTGGCTTTTTTCCAAGGCGGACAATAGAATCCCTGTTTTCCGCAAGCTTCTGAAACCTTGGTGTCAGCCACGTTTGAAATGGTAAAGGTTTAACCTACCCACAACCGAGCTCAATGAGCGTACTTCCCTCGGGAATTGTTGCAGCCATATCGGTGGAATATTTCTGTAGGATTTCCTTCTCTTTTTTTGTAAGGTAGTAGGTCGAGGAGTTGCACAAATCGTCAAATAGTATTTGCCCAGCATCGTCCCACAACAACTCCTGAGGCAGCTGAAGACTGTCAAATTGAAGACCTTGAACAATCTCCGTTTCCAGATCCTCCGACTGCTTCTCTCTCATGATCTCAATAACTGGAATGGTAGTCGTTTGAGTCGGCCGCTTCTCGAACATGTTGACGGTGCCGGCATTGTTCTTCCCCATTGTTCAGTTTCTGAATGGTAAAGTCGACGATCTTGCGACAGGAGGAGGGATAGGGAGATCTGTGCTCTTTGTAGTAGCTACTTGGTTTTAGGGCAGTTGACGAATATCTGTAAGTACCTCAGCAGTAAGGGATCTGCAATTCTGTTTCAACCAACATGTCTAGAGTTGTCCGGCATTTATCTTTCCATCAGTAGATTGGCTAGAAAGGATAAATGTATTGTACATCATACTACGCTTCTCACTCATCCAGATAGAGTTTTTGAAATACTGCTTAAAAGGCTTCAATTTTTTTTAAAAGATCACTATCATACGAACCTTTCTGAACATAGCATATAGTATGGAGCCTTGGGGAGATGTAATGAAATACTGTCCTTTAGGATCTTGGAGAACTATGATAATCAAGGATTATCGTGGCCAGGGACCGTACAGAGCCACATTCCAATCGGCAGTATAAATCTTCTTCAATGAAATGTGAAACTTTCGCCGTCCCTAACCGGCATTCCAGACGCCCTCTTATCACGATCGGTATGGCGTCCCTTGCCTTAGATTCATTTCACATGATCCACATATAATGTCTGTCTGTAGGAGGCATTAATGGAAATTTATTCTCCGTATGGAGGCGTGGCATGAGATGAGCGGTGTGCCTGAAGTCTGGGCCCCGGCCGATGTTGCCCTTACCTCGCCATTTGGTTCTCATCCCGAACAATATCAAGAGAAATTCCAAGGTTATAAAGCTATCCCTTTATAGTTCTAGCCATTGAAGTTGAACCCTAACCGTGCTGGGTAAAAGTGGCGGTCGAGAAGGTTGATTTCTATTTTAATCTACCATCCAATAGCTGTAAAGCTTGATAATTGCTCAACTCATACTCCTTACTGTGTAGTTACATACAATACGAGGCTACAGAAGGAATGATGGCCATCTCGATGAAGCGCCCTGTACACTGGACATGTTGTTTGTTGTCTTGGTCCGTTTGACTAGATTGATCAAGCGGCCTGGCAGAGCGTTGTGGTCCCAAATCCAGTTGGCCATACACGAATCATTCAGACACCGCAGAGTTCCAGACCACAAGTCGCTTTCCGAGACCAGCTAAGGTAGAATGGGTGTAATGCCACTCAACCATCATGGAAGAAACACAGGCTGATGGGCTGCACATCCAGCTAACTCTCATTCTTGAGGAGCGGACCAAGACAGCTGGCATGAAGCTAGGTGAAGAAGATCCAAAAGAATGAGAAATCGTAGCGCCTGAGCTCCAACCAGCTGTCATGTTTATTTTGTGGCTGGATGAGGCCTCCAACCCTGTCTATCAATGGCTCTGAGTCATTATGGTGGCCGTGATTCTGGTCCCAGAAATAGCAGCGTGAGTTGGCGCCCAGCTTGACGGGGCGGTTGAGAAGGGTCGCCTGACTGAATCCGCAGATTACAACGGACTACCATGAACCAATGCGTTTATCAAGGAAGCTATGCGCTGGCATTCACTCTCGCCACTGGGGATCGCCGCGAGCAGCTCTCCTAGATGATGAATGCATGAGCTACTGTATATAATCTTGATTTATTATAGGCATTAAAGTAAAGCAAGACATATTCCATCACTGCCCCTTGAGGCCCAGATTGAAGAATCCTTGTAGAGGAATAGAAGAGCAAACAATTTCAGCAAGAAATCATGTCCTCTCATAACAACTTACTGAATTGTTATACAACTAGGTGTAAATGGAAAAATGTATATTTAATTCACTTTAGATACTTGCGCTCTTCACATACATTTGAGTGTTAAAGTTCACAAACATATTTGTCGCAGCATATACAACCTCCGGCTGGCCATTTTCGAGCTTTAGCCTCAAGTCATACTTTCTTAAGACCTTGAAGAATAGAGTTTGAGAGATCCTGGTCGCTAGTAGCCGTGCAGGGCAGGCTGAAGTTCCTATACCAAAGATCAACCATTTGGCGGAGGGTGTTATTGTCCCTCGAATATCACAAGCGCCTGACTGAGGATCACAAAAGCGGTAACCATCAAAAATATTTGGGTTAGGATAGTTGTCTGGGTCAAGGTGAGCTTGCTGAGCTGGGAGGGAAAATTTAGTTCCAGGACTAAGAGTGCGACCTGTTGAACGGAGTTGCAGTGGCTTTTCTACCAGCCCACCACTTGCAACTGCAGGGATGACTGTTATTAGCATTTCTCCTTATGAAAGCAGGTTGATGGAAAATACTAACTTCCAGAAGGCGTAAAAACACGGAGACACTCCTTAGTAAAGCTCTCAAGCTTAGGGGTGTGCTTGAAAATGTCAAAGCTCCATGCATTATCGGTTTGTTTTAGGGCAGCCGCGAGTTCTTCTCTCAGAGGAGCTAAATACTCAGGAGTCTTCATGATTTGATAGAGTGAACTAGTCGTTGCTGGTGTAAGGCCTCCGAGAACCTCAAATAAAAGAAATATTGTCTGGATTGCCATCGTATCAAAATGTCGCTCGTCGTCTTTCACGGCATCATGACTCAAAAGACCTTTCTTCAGTAATAACTCGATCATCACGTCTAGAAAGCAATTTTGAGTACTTTGTTTAGTGCTTCTTCGCCTTTGTTCAACTCGGCGTCGGATTTCGGGCACAATTGTTTTTTTCATCTCCGCCATGATAGATTGGACATGACGAGTCTTGGCTGAGAATTTTCGAACAAGGGGCTTGAAAAAAATGGGGTAAGATTTCTCTGAGCCCATTCGATCCGACAACTGCATGTTGAATAACGGGAGTTGTTCAGCAAGAGCTGTATGGTTGGAAAACTCAGGGCCTAACACAACCAGAAGGGCTATATGACTGTAGATATTCACTACAGTATTGAACAGGCTGCATAGGTGCCATTCTATTTTTATTAGCCTTCGGCTGCTGGTATATATCCTTGCCTCATACATACCTTTGGACTCAGTCAAATTTTCCACCAGCAAGCGATCAAGTTCACGGCCGATTGGGCCCTCGACTTTCTCTAGAGCAAGCAATTAGTTCTCTAGACATCCCATAAAACCTTCAGATCCCATACTGATAAAGTCCACTTGGCTGCACTTCTGCACAGTCAGAGGAGCGATATGCCATCCAAGATCTATCCCAAGGTCGTCCAATGAAAACTCCTAGATGGTAACTGTTATTTGATGTATTCCACCCCAAGACAATGGGGACTGTGATAGTGCAACTATGATGGTATATCATCGTACCCACCTGGTTAACCGCCTTTCCCCAATTGAGGTGGTCCCTAGGAACGTTGTACCAATCTTGGTAGTGTTGCGGTGGAAGCATCACGATATATCCCTCACCTATATTGTCCGATATCGAGAAGGCTTTTCCATTTTTGCTGTACTGGTAGGACAGTTAGAGCTGCGAGTGTGACCGTGCAATCATCATTGAAGCTGAGAAACTTGCCTTTCGGTATGCATCGGCGAACTCCTCATAGTAGTCTTCCATCGACTTCTTCAAACGGAATCGTTCACTCAGTAGTGACTTTCCTGCGATACAAGGAGCCCATCGTACCGCCCATGTTTTAAGCCCACAATGAATGAGATCCGACACGAATATTATGAGAAATGAGGCTATTAGTGATAGAGTAGCTATTACGCCCACTGTTGGGGCATGCAAGACTGCTTTAGAAAGTGCTTCAGAAAACATCGAGTCCATCGTTATCGGGAAGACAAGAATGGCACGATATGGTCAAGGAACAGCTTGACTAGAACGACCGACCAAATGAAGATAACTAGGAACTGACTAATGTAATGTGTATCAATATTATCATGACTCGACAAAAAACGAAACCTTGGAAGCGGTCTGGGTACAGAGTATGGAATGACTGAGTGATCTACGTAAGCTACACGGTGCACTGGCCACTGCATTAAGGTCACCCTCTCACAATTATACGTTCGTCCAACATCATCGACGATGTAAGGGGGTCATCAGTAGCTAAGAGCTGAGTCAATCATAAATTCTTGGTTACGACAGGGACTCACCGATCTTCTGTTGTAAGCTGTAAGGGCGCAAGGGATGCTCGTAACCCTAAATAGATCACCTCGGAGTTGACCGACCCAATGTCTTGATTCTGATGTATATTACAAACCAGTCAGGGAGACCGTTACCAACTGAAAACGGTAAATCATATAATTTAGACATTGGGTCAAAGCTCATTCACCGAGGATCAGAAAATAAAAAAAAAAACATACAACAGGAGGGATTCGCTGGTGGTCACCCACCCAACTACTAACCTCCCGGCGTGTGGCTTAAGTACGGCTGAGCGGACGGGAAGCCCTGTTCTCCACACCCTATGGTCGTATGTACTGGCTTACACTTAGTAGTAGCTTAATATAGACATATTTCTTCATGCGCTGCTCGATTTGTTTCAAAGTGGAATTTATACGTCGGCCGGGATGCCAATAGCGCACCCCCATCCTGGTTAATTCCCTGGACCAAAGGGTCGAGGCTTGATTGACTTTGTGCGAGGAGCACTACAGGATATGCCTTCGCAAACCGACGGCGATAGATGCCCCGGTCCCCGTCTAGCTCCGGCGATGATCGCGATTTGCTTGGACAGCATGGATGCCATTGCAGTATGTTGTCAATAAGAGGTGGAAGTGGTTTCGATTGCCCGTCTAAATAAAATAGATGCAGCACTTGGATACGTCATTACATCCAAAAGCTTAGGAATATGATTACAGCTCGGACGCCGAGAGCCCGAGGGAGCCACGGTTCTATTTTCCTGTCTCCATCGAGTCCATCCTATACGGAGTACCCACCTAGGGCTCGTTTCTGAAGTAACCCTACATCCTTACCATTCATGAACTAGAGCAGATAGACCTATACAAGAATAATAGTTTTTTCTCTCAAATAGTAATCACGGTCTCATGATTCTTGGCTACTCTATATGCCGCAACGCTATGTCGAGCTCACACGAGAAGGTAGTCTATTCCAGCTTCCTATCGATATTGCGAAGACATGTAAGTGTGCAAACGTTGGGAAATTCCTGGAATGTACATTAGCCCGCCTTTGGACGTGGTCCCGGAGAAAGATCTGAGCGTTATTGATCGCGATGCCCGGAAGGCATTTGAGCTGGCAGAGCAGCGGGAACGAAACCGTGTATGATACCCTGACGCCAACTGGGCATTAACCATAAGAGGATTCCACTGCATGACCTTCCGGCTGAATGTCGCACGTACCGAGCTAGTTGAACTACACAGTCAGCTGGATTCGATTTACGTAACAAAGGGATCACTTAAATTTACTCGTTCGGCACGCCCATGCCTGGATTCTCTAGTCAGGGTGCTGGACTGGCTACAGGACATTATAAATTCCAGAGAGCCAGTCCCAAAATCAACAAACGACAGGTGTTAGATCATCCCAGGATGTATGCAGACAAAGGTTTGGTGCTCCAAGGCGGCAACGTCAATGGCGAGGTGCCAGTAGCTCACGGTGTTGCAAGTGCTAGCACTAGCGCGTAGTAGCCAAGTGCCACTTTGTTCTTCAGCTTTCTCCTTGACCTTGGCTGTTGAGTTATATGCGCGCCTGGTGGTTACATGCCCAGCTCGAGGTGCCTAGGCTCCCTTTGCACAGGGCAATCACAGCTCGCGAAGGGATTTGATCTGTGCAGATCCATGGAGATAGCGTATCGTCATCTAATAACCGACAGTCACCGTCTACGACACAGATTTGGGTTCCGAGTTTGTGCAGTACGTCCTGCTATTCTGAATATGTGGCCTTTGCTCGTAGTGGGGCCCAGAAGGGTAGATGAGTTGTTCCCCTTCGAATGCCACTAACGTGGTCTACTCGAAACGAGTGGTACGTGGAGAAGCCCTATTACACGATGACCGTGCGGCCCACCCCCAATTTCTACATGTAGGAAAGGAGGTTCGACATTGTGGCCAGCCATGACGGCAACCCCATAATCTGACCGCAAATTTCGTCTACCGATGAAATAGAATCCGCTGCGTGGTTCAAGAAATTCGACCGTCAGAACAGTCTCGACACCTCAGTTAGCTTAGTGGTACCTAGTGAATAGATATGGTAATGTATTCGTGCGGTGGCTGGGTGGCAACTGTTCTCGCCCCGCCAGCTCTTGGTCTGATTTGTCTTTGAAAAGCAAAGACGAATATTGCTTCAGACCTCAGCTTGCCGCTCAGTTATCGATCAATGCTGTGGTAAGTGGGCAGTAGGTTTATACTTTCCCAACAATAGCTTATGCGTGGAGACTATCTACGGTAAGAGATCCGGGTCATTGAGGTAAATAGCATACTTATTCAGTTTGGTCAGCCAGTAGGAAGAATGAGTAGTTTGTACATCCAGATATCCGCTGCAGCGAGATTGAATGAGTATTAGAAGGATTCTCTCCATGGTTGTACAACCCCTACCCTCTTGTATGATAGATGTTTCGATGACTTGTATAAAGAAATTCCAGAAACCTGATGCATAAAATGGATGACCGTCATTTGGCTAGTGAACCGGCAATATAGTAGGTTCCATTGTATGTGGAAGATTCTGTCAAATTCGGGGCTATGATTCGGTCTCATCCCAGAAGGGATGAGACCACTAGTTTCACAGTCATGGACAGTAGTATGTCAACTTAGTCCTACTCAAGAGGCAGTGGTAAACTACTAGGTCAAAGGTATTGCAACACCTGGATTTTGGCCTCCAAGGCGCCGTTTTTAAACCTCAATATGTTAATAAAATCAAAAGCTTTTGAGCTTATAGTAAATTCTATAGATTCCTAAGCTCAATATTTAGTATACTATCCATGTGCGTTATATACAGCTTAAAGTCTACGCAGCCAGGATAGAACTAAGTAATTTATAATCTTCTAATTAAGGCTATTCCACGCGGTCTAAATAGATTGTTTAAAGTACTCTATATTAATTTCCAATACTCTATCTAGAAAAAGCTCAGAATAGAGCCCTTTTAGCTTCTTTTTAAATAGACACCAGAGATTTTTAATAGGGTTTAAATCAGGCGAATAAGGCGGTTATTCTAGAATTTATATATTATACCTTTTAAACCACAACTATACGCAGTTAGAAGCCAAAAGCGGATATCGGATAACTAATTAATCAGAACAGAGCAGGAAAGGGAAAGAAACTAAAGAAAGGACAGGTAACACAGGTGCGGATATATTGCCATGTACTTTGGGTGGCAGACATACACAGGAACACCAAAATCGGACCAATCCGCGGCCCTGGATGCGATATGTATGTACATATCCCAGGTAGTAGGGTATATTATTATCTAGGGTCCTAGATTCTCGACCCGAACCCGACCCAATAATAACTCTACTCAATTGGCCTTGCTTCTATCTTTGTTGTTATTGTTCTTGTGTTACTGTTGGATATGTGCTACATGTGTGAGGTATGTTAAGATTACTAACGCAGCTAAGGACTTTTCACCACAAACCTCTGTACTAACTGCAAATTTGTTTTGCACCACACGTAGAACACCTCCCCACTCAATTATGTGCGCTATCAGACCCAATTGGGGCTCCTTCCTCCAAGGAATACACTCGATAGCCGCATTCGTCCAAAATATTTGGAATAGAACCCACCAAGTCAACAAATATTTTCCGTGTTTCGTTATCTTCTACCTCCCATGACACAAGCTCATCCATCGTTACAGCATTTCCTGACTCATTGTTGTTGGTTATCTCCATGAAATATCGTTCATAATCCTCTTGGGCTAACTTCAACTTTTTTTCTTCATTATTCAGAGGCTGTGAAGATGGATCAAACGGAATGTTCTCTTCAGGGTCGGAAGACTTCGGGATAACGTAACAGTTTATCGAGCGTAACTTACGGACAATATCATCTGCTGCGGTGTGCGTATCATACGAGGCCAAGATTTCCTTTGCCTTATTACTGGCACCTGCTCTCAAGGTAGTCAATCGGTCGCTGAATTTTCTAGAGACGTGTCCATGTAGAAAGTCTCCCAACCCATCCTTGGCTTGCATAAATTCCGTGAATGTCTTCGGATCGACATGTAAGCCGAGTTGGGCATCAGAGGGGAGGGCTGCACGTTCGAACTCTCTGCATCCTGATACTCTGCTCATATCAAGTATAGCTTCTAGTGAGCGAGCGCCATGGTTGAACCTGTGGGTTTTGAGAAGCCCTGCTAAAACTGCATCATCAACATGAAGCCTATTATTAGACACAACCATGCGCCTTTCGAGCATTGCTCGTAATAAAATCGCGCGTCGTATGGAGTACATCTGGTCTTTGACATCAAGTTGGTCCGGGCCTCGAATGTCTACATACCCCCGTAATCGACTTACGAAATCCGGACCTTTGACCGATACGAAATCGTCTTGTACCTTTCCATCAGGCGTCCGTTTTTCAGCAGCTCCGATCGTGGAACGTCCTTTTAGTACGTCCGCAGAATTCATACTTCTCGTAAAATCCGCGTATGTTGCGGAAGTACCTCCCATAAATACGAAAATGGAGCGCCCCAAGGGGTGCCGTTCGCCATTATCTAGAAATTCGCCGTCCTGCATGGGCGCAAGGAAATATCGCAGCCATCCAAGCTTTGTTTGCCCGAAAGACGTATCAAATTCATCAAAGAGTGCTAATGGAACAGAACCGGATACTGCCACATCTCGAATCCGCTGAAAAGCGGATAGCAAGTCGGAGTACTGGTTAAACTGGGAGATATTGAATGTTAGTCTTTCGATCTTGGCTGTATGAAGCGCTCCTGAAATCACTTCTGTCACCGCAAATGATTTCCCGCTACCTGGAGGACCAAATACCCCTATTGAGAGGGGCTTCGTTTTGCTCCCTTTTATATATTCTTCAACCAGATTTGTGATCGCTCGGAAACCTTCCACCTCGTATCTGTCGGCCGTTAACAAGCTGCCAAACTGGGCTGTCTGGACTCTGCTCAGTACATCCTTTGCACCATTTCGGACAATAAACCGAGCAATCTCTGTAGTGTCGCCCATCAGGTTAAGGAAAATCGACCAATAATTGCGATCGCTTTCCCTTTCCCGTGGGATACGGATAGAGCTTATCTTGTCCTCTTGCTTTCTGAGCCTTCTTTCCATCACTTTGTTGACCGGATAATCAGGGGTTTTATCTTCAGAAGAAATGAACCCCTCCTCAACGAGTCGTTGAGCGCAGATTAATCCTCTTCTTATGGCGCCTGGCAACAAATTGCCAATATCACCGTCTTTAGCAAGCGATGTAACAAGTCCCGCTATAAACGCGCCTGTGACGTCGACCATTCCTCTTGAGTGGGACCACGAAAAATCACCTTCCGCACACTTAGGATCGAAAAATAGAGTGCTTTCCCTACCCTCTCTGCAATGTATAGCGCCTTCACACCCAAACAGGACGATTAAATTTGGACAAAATAGGAGAGAATGCATCTGGTGCATGCACATAGTATACTTCTGGAAGCTTTGAGCCGTCCTTTCCCAGGACAAATGACGGCTAATATTAAGACCCTCTGCACGGAGGTCATTCGCGTCAACTACCACGACTAGTTGATTTCCGGGAACTTTCACGCCAGAACAGGGCCGCCGAATATAGTCCCATATGCGGCCCCTGGCGAGTGGCCGAGTCATTTTGTAGATCAATTTTTTACCCTTTGCCTTCTTAAGCCATTGGACGCATCTCTCGCTATTTTGTTTCGTTATCTTTGGAGCTTCCACGACCAACGCTTCTGCTTGTTCACAGTCTTTTGATCCATACCAAATAGGGCTGGAATCGAAAAGACGTGTTTCCTTAACCCTGTATTTTTCAATATCCCAAGACGTGGATTCACGAGGGAATAAGTCCAAGATTGCGTTCATAAGGTCATCACCGGGAGACATCACACTAGATGACATGCGACGGAGCACTTCCGCTTGTGAATGTCTTCTAGATCCTATGTCTCTCACTATACCATCGACAATAGATTGTCTCCCCTCATGAGATCCATGCCAGATTTGCCCCCCATCATTCACAGAAGTGTTTCTCGGGGACACCAGTCCTGTTTGCTGCCTATTCTGCCCATCATCATTCACAGAAGTGTTTCTCGGGGACACCAGTCCTGTTTGCTGCCTATTCTGCCCATCATCATTCGCAGGAGTGTCTGCTTGGGACTCCAGTCCTGTTTGCTGCCTATTCTGCCCATCATCATTCGCAGAAGTGTCTCTCGGGGACACCAGTCCTGTTTGCTGCCTATTCTGCCCATCATCATTC
>ML733394.1:641362-735849 GCA_009176405.1 Aspergillus novoparasiticus
GTCCTGTTTGCTGCCTATTCTGCCCATCATCATTCGCAGAAGTGTCTCTCGGGGACACCAGTCCTGTTTGCTGCCTATTCTGCCCATCATCATTCGCGGGAGTGTCTGCTTGGGACTCTAGTCCTGTTTCTTGCCCACTCTGCCCCTCAGCATCCGCAGAAGTGTCTGCTTGGGACTCTAGTCCTGTTTCTTGCCCACCCTGCCCCTCAGCATCCGCAGAAGTGCTCCTTGCTGACTGGTGCTCACGATGTTCATCAGTTGGCCCAGCGGGACTTCCAGATGACCGCTCCTCCCGTGAGTTTCTTACGTCAACATGTGGACCACTAACTGTACGCCCGTGTTCTGCTTGTGCCTCATGAAGGAACCGAGTGATTAAGTCTGCACCTCCCTCAACCACTTCATAATATTCTCTTGCATTCGGCTCACGACTCTTTGGGTAAATAAGACCGTTGAAGCTAATATTTCCGGCAATGCAGATCATACTGACGACAAGGTCAAATATCACAGTTGTGTCTGAAATGAGAGAAACGTGTTTAATGTGAGTACCTTTGTTTGAGCTGGTCTTTATACCCAAATTGGTGAAGCTTGCCAAATTTTGTTATATCATTATGAGCGAAGAGGATATCGAGTCTCGTTTGACAGTATATCTTGCCGCCCAATAGGAGTTCGAATGTTGGGGTTCTAGATTGCCCATGACGCACTTCCGAACAGATTGATTGGGATCATAATGATTACTTAGACATAAAATGGAATCCGTGAAGACCTGTTGGACTCTAGACAAAGGCATCATGAGACCTTGGATCTTCAATTTCCGTCTCCACCAGCAAACCGTCAAAAACCCTAAAACGAGGGCAGGATAATTCAGTATTTTGCAATATAGCCCTCCCGATGATGCCATGGAGTCGTGGTTACTGCCTTATTAGAATAATGGATAGCACTGTGCAATGCTGTTCACCAAATTACTGCCATACTTAAGAGGATAATCATTTATCTTCGTCGGGCTGGATGTAATTTACCCTAAATATGGAAATACTGGAACATGTGGATTGATCTAATAACTTCAAGACTACCAGACTGCTGCTAGAAAATATCGAGCACTTTACTATAGCTCTATGGTCATCTTACTTTAAGCTTCGGGCTATAATCACATTCCTATGGGTTACCAGCGAACTATACACTTATGAGGAAGCTTGTAATGGCCGTTTGTGGGCAACTGAGAGTGTGCAGATGTTGCTCGACACACGATAACAAAAACATTGGTAGCTGACGCAGGATGCGAGCATTACACTTACCTCAGTCGTGAATCACCAGAAGATCATACAGACCATAATTGCTAACAACGTAGGCAATGTCCAAAGTGAGCTTCAGCACCAAAAGTACTGCAACTAAGCTTTAGAGTACCATGGATGAATTAGGCCACAAAGAACCTGAAAGACTGGGCCGATTTCGATACTGCTGACAGTTCAAGTATACCAGCGAATGAGTTTGAATTTGAGAACACGCCTCCAGCCTCCGTACTGGTTGATATCCAGATTGGCAACAACTGGGTCCCAGGCAGCCCCTCACATTCAAACATGAGTATCTGTTGACACTGATCTTGGTGCAGTTTACATGTCTCCTTCTACTCTTCCGCCGGGCGTGGGCACGCTGGTTCTGCTGCCCCAGGTGGCGTTCTGGTTCCAGCAAAGCTTGACAACTGGAACAATAATTTGTCTAGTTATAAGTGTTATCGGCTTGGTAAACTTGACAGGCAGCCTGACAGCTACCATATTGTATAATACCAAGGGCCAATAGAGACATAACGGCAGCTCCGGTGCATTGAAGGGCAAGAAGTAGAAGACAATCGATTATACTAAAGTCAAGCCGGCTAGGACTTGATTATCCCTGGTAGACTTTCAAAAGATTATTCTCAACAGTAATTTTGTTCTAGTTAACAAATTGTTAAACTTCTATATTGAATTTGATCTGACTGTATCAACTACAGTCCATCAACCTATGACTTAATTCTGTAAATAAGCTTATTTATCTACTTAGATATTCTTCCCAATACTTTATCTACATACTTAATCCATAAATTTATAAGAGCTAAGAAGATAAAAACTAGAATACTTATATTATCACTATCTCTTTAGAAAAGAGATTTAAATTTGCTAGTTTAGATATTAAGTAGCTATAAAAAAAAAAGTAAAACAAAGGTATCTCTGCCTAGTAGAGAAAGTATTATCTATACTATTATTTACTTTAGAATATCGTAGACCCCGTTATTAGAGGCTGGCCGCTAAGAGCCTCCGCAGTTCCGGGTCGTGCAGGAACGGTACTATTTCCGATCGTACTTGAAAGCAAACCACTGTTTGTTCTACTCGGGTGGCAAATATACTGACCCACATAAATAAACACTATCATATGACACAATTACAATAGAGATCCACTGATCTCTCCCGTCACCAAACGTGAGATAGCCTCGGGTCGGGTGATATTTATTATTAGTGGAGAGTAGGAACAAGTTCTCTGCTCCTATTTGTGTATACTACTGTGGGCCATCCAGGAGCCACTATATATCTAGAATTATCGATATTTAAGGAAACAGACCAAAACCATCGATTTTGCCTGTTTCCCTGTTTCCCCTGTCCAGCTTATCTATGGACCATATTAACTGTCTAGCCATGTGGCTTAAAAGCATTTCCTCGATGTCCCGTTTGCAGACTGTTGCGAGGTCTATAAAGAACTAGAATCAAGTCGATTTCACTGGCTTCGTCTAGCGCACCCATGGGAGTCTTCAAAAATCTGGATAATTGACCCAAGGTAGATATATCTTCCAACTGACTATAACACAGCGGGTCGATTTAACACGAGCCCTCTACTACTGGGTCTGTATAATCACACCACGTTGATAATTGCAGTCTAGTACACCTCTGAGCTTATTTAAATAGAGGGCACGGAGATATTACATTATAGGCATAAAAGGTGTGGTATATATGGACTTGTCTTGGGATATAATACAGGTATCTTATTGGTTATCTGAGGGGACAAATAGATTCCAGACTAAATATTAAACTCAGTATATCTTTTTTTCCTGACCCCCGAGGAACCCATATAAAATATATTTTACAGAAATTTGTATTCTAAATTCTATCTGTTTTTTTAAAAAATATAATTCGATAATCAAATCAAATTTAAACGGTTGTTCCGATATATAATTAGTAAGTATTTCACTTAGGAAAGTGAGTAGATATCTTCTCGTTTTCTATCCTTACAAGCTGAGCCATGATCAAACCGCAAGCATGAGAGGCCTGGTAAATATTGGAATGATTAGATTTGCGTTGCAAAGAAACCCCATTGGATGAACTGACGATAATCCATGAATCGGTCGCATTTTGAATTTCAGCTTTATCAAAGAAGAGGATTTTGTGGCCCACAATTGGTCCTAACTGATTCTGAATGTGGAAAGGTTGGCCAATGCGCTTGTGATTCCCATGACAACCACCATCTCTGAAACCAGGGTTTCTTCCACTTACTTCTGAACTTTCGACGCAATCTCCTTGTCTCTAGCTCATCTGCTCAGCTCAGTCGCTTGAACTTGTCCTCAGGTTTGACCGCTTAGTTAAGTATTGAGCTGAGAACGAGAATGAACAGTGACGCTAGCCCAGAAGCATGGAGAGAGGATCCTAGAAAGGCCGTCACATTTCCAGAGATTTTAATCGATAATACCATAAGACTCCAGGAGATGAACATCATGTTATGGTAAACCTTATTTAATAATAACCACTCTTTAAACCATGCCAATCAATTTGCGCGACCGTCGAGTCATTGGCTAATTATATGTGTGTAACTACTAACACAATGAATAACTGAGCTGCCACTGCAAATGAGCTACCAACGTCCCGCCTAAAACATTTTATTGAAATACTGAACCAGTCCAAACCACCACCATGCCACTAGAACCACATATAATTATAAGTAATTCAATTGAGGAGGAAGAAATGATCCTACTTATACTTATAATATCTACTCTAGGGGGAAAAGGAAAACCTTAGCAATCAGCAAGGCTGTAGGGATGTAATGTCCCTTATTCAACCCTACTGTAAGGATCCGAAATGTCCTTTATATCTCCTTTGTATATGCTTCGACTTTTCCCTTTGCAAAAGGTGCGCAAGAGGGCAAGACCCCAGTGAGACTCATTATTCTTCGCGAAGTACTGACCTCTCAGCGGTCTGCGAAACCTATGGATACAAGACATACCCCTTATTGCACTCACGAACCATTATTCCTCAGAACTAGGTCTAAAGTGCCCCTGGAGTATTCACCATCCTTATATTAAGGCAGTCCTGGAAGCCTTTCCAATATTTTTCACGAAAACCATTCGCAGGATCCTCCCAAGGCTTGTCAGGCAATAAATGAAGCTTGTTTTGGATCACAATAATTAAACTAATTACATAGCAATCACCAGGGACTTTGTCCACAAGCTATAATATTGTTAAAGCATCGCTTCTGCTGCATAAAGAGGTTTCAGCATCAACTACTTCCTCAAGGCACAGGCTCGGAGGCAGGCAGAACTAGTTAATCAGGTACTTGACACTCAGACTGGCTACCGTGATCCCGATCTATCATTCGTGTCTACTTTATCCTTAAGCTCCCCATATGTCCTTTGAAGTATTACTATGATCTTAAGCGCTCAAAGGCCAGTCGCCAACTATCGTCCAAAGATCCAGCCTGTTAAATCACTCAAGCTTGGGCTCTCTCAACGCTGCTACAGACTTGTTATAACCATATTATTGAGGCTCTTCTTACTCTGGTATCTTTTACGAGTTTTTAGTACGCCGTACCTACTTTCATTGGTCGAGGCTGCAATTTTCTTGATGTTGGGGAAAATCAGCATACTTTCTTGTTAGTACTGTAAGCCCTGGCTAGCTGTTGATTGACGTCAGTGAAATGAACGCGGCGTACGGAGCTGAATTCCCCAAGCTTTGCCACCAGTCACACCACCCTACGAGACCAACCTAAATCTCGATGTACTCAGCTTAAATGAAGGTGAAGAGATACAATGCCAGAATCTATAAAGTCTGCCTAGGTGCATCCTAGGACTATTAACAGACAAGTGTCTAGATGCTTGCAATATCAGTTATCCGTCAATTCTAAATCTACTAATCAATTCGTGTGAGCATCTACAAATCCTTTCACACCATTATATCATTGCCTGGCCATTTCCGGCCAATTCGGGACTTCTGGGGTTCAAGTGTAGCTTTAGTCCAGTACCGCCGTATTATTGCCAATCCGAGTAAAATTACGGCCCACCGCTCTGCAGCCGGCCGTCAAGGGACACATCGAGGGAAGCGATCAGTTGGGTCTTCGTACTATAGCTTTGAATGCAAAGCTTATGATGACCAGACGGATTAATATGGAAGAAGAGCTCGGTGCGCTCACTGGCTCCAGCACCAATGAAGACATCTGTTTGGATCTTGCTTCAATTATTAAGACAAAGCCGGATCGAGCAACAAGAGACTGCTTTTACAATGATTTGTTCTCTTTGTCAGAGATTGAGGCTCTAAGAAAAGTAATTGATCTACTTCAGGTTACATTGGAGGACACTAATCTAGTAATTGAGTCCTTCGAAACCTGGAATTACCTTACAACTCGGAAGTTGTGGGAGGGACTTGACGATGTCTTCGATAACGACGTACTGGAGAAATTTGGACTACCGCGGGCTCGATTACGAGCAAAGAGAAAGATCAAAGCTAACTAGGGTCTCCCGGCTAAGGAAAGTGTTAATGGAGAAATTCGACCTCTTCGACACAGCAGCGTCTTCTTATGTCTTCTGGTAAATTTCAGAGATGTATTGAGCGTCGAAGATGCTAACGCCATGCTCAAAAAGTTGACTCAAATCCGAAAAGATATCTGGGAGAATGCGGCAGGACAAGGCGTTGAATCACTGGACAATTCGGAGACATACTCTACTGATAGCGAAACGACGGATCTCGAATACTTTAAAGATGATATTGACAGGAGCTTCACCTGCGGCGAGCATGGGAGTAGCAAGCCATTTGCCTTGATTTGGGATTTGCTTGATATTCTAACTTTCGCCGAACTGGACTCAGTTTTGGGAGGCATTCTTGGCGGGATCGCTGAAGCAGTGAGTTTCCTATCAGAGGGAATATACTTGCGAAGTTGTCGTCGACCCGAAGACCTTGAGGATGTAACCGTGTTTGTTAAAGAAGACAGTTCAAGTTTCTCCATTGAATTTCCCTGTTTATGCCCTCATCAAACATATGACAACCTCGGCTTCCATGGGTACCCTGCGAGAGATGGCTGGATCTTGCACCCTGGCTCAAAGAGACCACTGAGAAAAATGGACCGCACCAGATTTTCTTTGATGCAGCCTCTTTTCTACAAGCCTGTCTCTTCTTTGGTATGATAGCTGAAGTTTTCGGTTCATTCGGCGTTGCTGTTGAGTCGGATGATTTTATTCGGTATGATGGCGAAGACCCCATAATAAGCTTTTTATTTCTTCCTAGCTATCTAGAGGCCTGGATCAGCGACTTGGACAGTAAAGACTATCAGTCAGTGCTTGAGGGCTCTCAAAAAGCTATGGAGATCCTATCGGCTGTGGATGAATTTACCTCCCAGCTACTTCACCTTGATATCCCGGATGCTTTGGGTCCTATTGTTCAGCTCAGCGCCATTTTGGAGGATATATATTCTACGCTAATTAGCGACATCACCTCTGGCAGTTAAGCAGAAAGAGAGTCATCAACTGAGAGTCTACCCCAAAGAATGCGTGTCCTGCAAGATACACTGGATAGATGGTTTGGTGACCCACCTTCTCCCACTATTCCACCAGATGCCATTGACGGTGAACACGGGAATGAAGAATGGTATATTATTGAGTACAGTACAATGAAGAAAGCAGGGTGGTTCCCCAAGGAAATTAATAAGCTCGTTAATGATCCTGTTATAGTAGGGCTATGGTACTTTTACTACGCAAGCACCCTTGACAGGCGAGTAAAGGGGCGTTGCCACGACAGATACTCGAAGTCCACATGTTTGCTTCAAGAAGTGAAAGTGGGTCAATATATAACGCAATATTACGAGGGATGTATGGACTGTCAGTATGTGAATATCGATACAGACTGCGTTATTGCTATTCTCAAAGAAGGAAAGGTTGCTTGTATTTCGGTTTCATTGACAAATAGGACTGATAATACGTCATCTCAAAGCCTTGTCAACCTCACGGTCGTGGATGATGGATCATATGTGGCCGTCTCCCATATTTAGTCTGATGGATGAGGGAACGAACATAACTACTCGCTACCAAGTTGCCAGTTGATGCGGCTGAAGCGTCGGGCTTCTGAACTACTTGGCCAGAAATCTAGAGATACAATAATTCCTTTTGCTAGTTCCAGATAGAATACTGAATTCATTACAGATGAGGTGACTGCGATATGGATAGACACCCTTTATGTTTCTCTTGAGCGTGAGGGACGAAAACTTGCGTTAACCCAACTCGGGAGAGCCTACGAGGAAGCCGATCACGTTCTGGTTCTTGACTGTGAACTGCAGGCGGCTACCATGTATTGCAGAGAGGAAGAGCAGCTGATACGTATCCTCCTCAGCGGCCGGATGCTACGTCTGTGGACACTTGAAGAAGCAGTTCTTGGCCGTAATCGACTTTGTTTCTAGTTTCTGGAGGCAGCTGTCAAGCTTCCTAGCCTCATTCCTGAGCAAGCTACTGCATTCTGGGAGCTGATTGGCCAAACACCATTCATTCCCCACAACATTGGAGCAGTTGCAATGGACCGCCTTCCGCATCTGTTAAAGTTTGAACTCCCTGACACTTTATCAGTTAGCTGCTTGTCACTATTCAAGCCATATGAAGCCCCTCGCCGCCAATACCTGGTGTCTCTCCACATCGGACGCCTTCAAAAGCCCTTCCTATGCAGATTGATTCTGTTGAACCCCGTTTCAGAAGCGGCCCCTAGCTCTAAATCAATTAGTCTATTGCCTTGACTTAATGCTAGAGACAGGACCTTTCAAACCTCATTATTGATTCAATATGTCACTGTATGATCGCGTGCGACGCAATCCTTATCTGGCAGTTGAAACCACCTCCATTTCTTGTGATGAAGCGTCTCGATATATAGAAAAGCAACATATCTATCAATACCCAGTCTGCTCCTCGTTGATACTGCCACAGTTGACTCATTGCTTTTCATTATCGTCCTCCGTTACTTCCATATCCCGTCGCCATTTAAATTCCCTTACCAAGATGTGATTCACACATACAACCGCTCAGACAGCATTCACATTGGCGTCTTTATTCCTAATCTTCAGGTTCTCAGTGGCCGCTCTACCCCCAAACCTAGTTGGCCTGGTATCCGTCCGTGTGGCACCCTCCTCGGTAGCCGATATTCCAACGAACACGTTGATCTCTACTAGCGGAGCGATTGGCAACCCAACCTCATTACTAAAGTAGATGTCCCAGGCTATTGGGTGAGTGCTAATAGATCCTGCGATTTCCTCTCTTGAGCTCTAACCAAACCAATCACAGTTTTACTGTGCAGATGAAGAAGGTGTGCCCTGTCAGGTGTCAGTGGCTCCGAAACCGACCAACCATGCTACTTCCGAGCCCCTTGAATCGCTCCCTGCTATTACAGTCTCATCCAGCGGGGATTCAAGTTATGTTCCCCCCAAGACTAAACGCCAGCCGGCAACGCAGGTGAAACGGGCTCCAACAAGCACCAATACAGATGTCAAATATAGAAAGCAGCAGCAAATTGTAGGAAGGATACCAGAGGTCGGTCAGGGCTATGCCATCAAGATAGGTACGTACTGATAATCCCTTGTTGTCAACTTCCCATAGCATCCTTCTGGATACAATGTGCTGTGAAATTGACAAGGGATGAAAATTCTGTTTCGGGGAGTAAACGAAATGAAGTGTCAGGCCAGTCGTTTCCCGATCATTACTTGATAGTTGCCAGTGGTAGTCACGCAAAGATGCGAGGGGAACACCATCATTCTCAAGTTCGACTCAGCATGCTGTGATATTCAACTCGAACATGAGAAGGATGGTGTTCACGGACTAGAGTGACACCACTTGGTATAGTTGGGACATGGCCCAATACGAGGTGCTCGGTCACATCAAACCGGGCTTAACATACGTGGAGATAGAACGGGATGTAAGATAGTTTGCAGCAGAAATGAACATGAAGGGGCATAACCTCGTCACAACAATTGTCGGCATTTTGTGATGAAGTTGTGGGAAAAGATCAAGGCCTAATGGGACGGTGAGAACGCAGGCCTCCATGCCCATTGTACCATGTTAGAAGGTGTACTATTTGTCTAGTATCTGAATATCAAGTTACTTACAGAGAATAGACCTTTCCAGCTTACTTTAATACTACTAAACTGTAGACTTACCAATTTATATAAGTTGATACTGACCATTATGACATTTGTACTATCTACCAGGGACTAGACTAGCTTCGCCAACAGGAGATATCCGGTCTGATTGGGTGTCTTGTATGTACTAAATGCTTGTACTTTCTCGGCCCCGCCTTAATAACATTGACGTGGCCCCCAGGTAGCATTCTCCCCAACAATATAAATCTATCGCAGCCTATCAGTTTCTTGCAAATCACCCTTCTACAAACCACGTCCCGTGAGAAAGCCGCAAAGCATTAGTCATGAAGACCATCTTAGGATTTCTACTGTTGCCCATATTCCTCAGAGATAGAAAGAAGAAAATCGCCCAGTTTCTTCGTACCGCTACACCTGGTTAGTCAATCAATAGCTAGTGGCATCGAGGGATGAACAATACACCTGACCAAAAACATCTAGACTCCATTCTTTCAGACCTGCATACCTGTCTTGTTCGGGAAGGAGCCTCATCCATCACACCACAAGTCGTCTTCTACGCGTCTAGCATCCGGGACTCGCTCCAGGAGGAGCCTTGTAAGTGATTCTTACCCACACGAGAGCTCAAGGCTCCAGCGAGCAAGTTAGTTAGCTCATAACAGGGGAGGCTGATAAGATACTGAATACTGTTTCAGATTGGACGATAAAGAGTTTCCATGACCACCTTGCCAGAACTCATCCTGACACGACCATCCCAGAGGCAGCTATCAATGTCCTGTGGTCTTGCTTCTGCTTCTACGCCTATCTCCCGTTCTCATTCCCCGGTGCGGGTGACAGGAAGCTGGATTTACCAGCCTTTGAACGTGGGTTGATTCTGCTGTCTCTCCAAGGCACAAGGCTCCTCGGAACCATAGTGGATGATTTCGGTCCTTGCTGGAAACGGAACGAGGAGCCTTGTAGCTGCCGGTCTAGGATTAATCGGATCTTCCGAAGCATCAGCCTAGTCAATCGTCAGTCAAGTTCAGATCCACGAGTCGCTCGTTTCGACACATTTGTCACCGACGATGTGATAGATGCTATACTTCTGATATTCCCTGGCCATCCTTTGCTAAATCCATCCTTTGAGCAGCTGAATCCACTGGCGGAACGTTTTCTCGAACGGAGACCAGACCAATATCATATGAAGGTCAACGACCTGGCTGCTCTACTCTGCCTGATAATGAGGCTACGAGTCTATAAACCGACCTGGGGCCGGGACTTCCATTACGCCTCCTTCGAGGAGTCCAGTCCGGAGAAAGAAGAGTTGGCTAATATCCTGGCCCGATCATTCTGTCTTACCCAGGACGAGTACCTGGACCCCGACTCAGTGCTCCGGGCTTTAGATATTCTGGTATGGATAAACTTGTTTGTTGTCTTGCATCCCTCCCAGTTATGAATCTAACATTATTACTTGGACCAGCCAAACCTAGAGCAATGCTTTCATCAGCTCTGGGCAATGCTTTTTCAACCTCTCACGTCCACGGGGATACTAAACGTAGAACCCGAATCATCACGAGACACCACTATCGACGGGATTCTTCGAGCTGTATCATTTTTTATACCTCCGTTCCAGGCCCATAAAAGAACTGAATTGGCACGAAATATCGAGTTAATTACATTTCAAAAATGCTATGACTCGATCTCCCACAGCTTGACAGACAGCCTTGATCTAGGCCATATACTCCAGCAAGCTTTCCACGACGATCCGAGCCGTCGGTCGCACCTTGTTCTTTTCCTGGGATATCAAGCTCAGGAATCGGAAAAGGTAGTTGTGGGGGCATTCTTCTCTAGCTGTACGGAGACCCCTGCTGCAAAAGAGGAAAAGGAGCCGGACAGGATAGACAACTCGAGAAACACCCCTCCACAGCTTCTATTCCAGCTTCAGCCAAGCTTCAGTCTGTTTCGATGGACCGGAGAAGACAGCATGTCTTCGCCTCAAGCGTACAACCGTGCCAGAGGGCATACCGACCACCCTAATGGCATAGGGGATCTCAATCGATCGAAGGTGGGGGTGGAAATTGAGTCCGTCACAAGACAGGCTACCTTTCTGCGAGGCACAGCTACGTCTGCTAATCGCATGTCAGGCGGGTATGAAGAGGTAACTAGGAAGTATGACGGGGCTGGGACCATTGATGGGGATCAGCAAGAGCCAAAAACAATCTTTACAGTGACCCGTATTGTCATATTTAACGTGGAAGGTGGCCCCAATTACGATTATCCTTGGTGATTCGGGTAGGATTATGGAATGATACTCAAAGAGAAGCCATAGTATTGCTTTATGCCTTTATGTTCGATTTAAATTGGTCTCGTAGCAGCTGTTGCCAGTGTTTCTCAATGGCATCAATCTTCCCTTCTCAGACTTCAGGTTCTAGTTATGATAGCAACAATATAGTTATATTGAATGAGGCATGGTACCTAGAATCTAGACATTACTGTGTATAGCCATGCAATGCAGTCAAGAAAGGCAGTGCTATAGACAACAATATTGTGTCTAGTATACTCAGTCCATCTATGGTACACTCAGTCATATCACCCTATCCCTACTTTTCGCCGCATCAAAACCACACGCGGGAGGTTAATAGTTAGGTGTGTGACCACAAGCGAATCCATCCTGTCGTTATTTTTGATTCCCAAATGCAGCTACACTGTTGCTAAATGGAACCCCCAAATATAAGAATCTAAGAAGGGATTATGTAACCTTATAAAGCAGTATTGGCCCCCGCTGTTAGGACATTTAGCTCATATTACCCCTTAGGGTCCTCGTGTATTTCGCGAATATCGTATTCCATTCTAGATTCGCTAAATTAGGGTCTGGGCCATATCAAAAGCCATTCCTCAAATCAAATTCCGTTCCACATCCTGAAATAAAATGCCCGTAGTCGACTGCCAACAATTTCATTGCCCTTTCTCAGAGAGTCCACTGTGACATGTCCGGGTGGAGAGTTTGATCGGGGCCCCAATTATAATTCCGCGGCACCTTTGCTAGACCCCAGGCAATCCATTCTGTATCACGCCAGACAGACCAGATGGGGTTCTCATACGAGCGACCGGCGTCCTCGAAGTTCATGATGTAGCTGCTCGTAGTGTACACAGGTCCTATGTTAGCGGGCTTTTCAGGCGACAAAGTGTATTTCTGGATTATAATCCCAAGCACTACACTCACATCTTGCTTTTTTCAGCATCCCAGATGAGATTCTCGATGGCTGACATCGCCGGCTTGAAGCCTGAGCTCACGCAGTCCCTGTCATTAGGATGCTATTGTTAGAAAAACGAAAAAAATCTAATTTCGATGGATAGGGGCCAAAACTCACAACCAGGCTTGCTTGAAGGCGCCTCGGATTGTCCATCTATCTTGTTCGACCATACCCCAGAAGGTCTCGTGGTTCAGGTACTTCCCTGGGGGGCGTTGGATCAGGAGGTAGTAAAGCAAACCGCCTGGAACCGGGCCCGTGTGATCCTGTTCGTTTTGCTCCATGTGTAGCAGTTTTGGGGCAGAGCTACATGCATTCTCGGTAAGGCCCTTGAGAGCCTCGAGTTGGTATTCCCCAAAGTTAGGTAGTCTGTGAGAGGCAAGACGGGCCCTTTCATTCGGAGATGCGTACTCCAGCCCCTCGTACGTGATTCTTGCAGATGGTGAGGACTCATTCTATGTAGATAAGGGCAACGATAACTTACTGCATGAAAATCTTGATTATCGCTTCAGATGATGGCTCATGCAACTCGTGGCAGCTGAAAGTACCATAGGCGGCCGCTATTCTGGGACGCAGATGATGTTCGTAAGCTGTGTGCTGGTGATAGAGTTCAGCCAGCTTCTCGTCCAACACCCAAGTCCTCGGAATATTGTCGACATGTAGATCAATAACTCTTGACTCCCAGCCTACAAAGAACTCCTTCTCATTATCATCCATTCTTGCGGGATTGTATGGCGGGGAGAACTATCTTGTGGAGCGTAGGTGTTGAACAGAAGACTTGGATTAGGCAGAGCGGGGGAATCCAGAGTTTATCACTACGACGTCAAGTGACAATGAATTCGAGTGGGTGACTAATACTAATAATACTACCCTAGCACAATTATGAAAATGGACACACGCGTGTGTATGTCGCGTCGGGTTATGGGCGCGATGCAGAGCCCTAACAGTGAATTGATTCCCCCTGCAGTAGGCAGTAAATCCGGATACCCAAAGTAAGTATGGAAACCCACGCCAAAACCAATCTTCAGAATGCCAAGCGGAATTGCGAAACGGGCCCAGCAGGCCATTAAGGAGTCCCTGCCAGATCTAAATGTCGGAATCAACAAGACTAAATCCCATGCCTTACATCCCGAGACCTACATCGGGCCATTGGTCCCTTGGAACGACTTTGAGAAAGAGGCCAGGCAGCATCTTGTAGCATTGAGCCTTGGGAACGGAGGGCCAGTATTGGGCTTTAGATCGATCGAAAAACCGGCCTTGTTAGCTATCGAGCAATTCGTTGTGGGGGACGAGATGGGGGTACAAGGTAGATTTACCGAGAGGCTGTCGCAGGCAATGACAGCCGTCCTCGCGGCGACTGGATCAAGAACACGCTTCGGGGACTATAAGGCGACCAGTGACAGATGCATCAAAGGAAAAGTCCCCGATGTGGCCATTATGGACCACAATAATCTGCTCCGTGCCGTCGGGGAGTTAAAAACGCTGTGGATCGACCAGCACAATCTCGAAAGTGCATGCAGAGATGACCATGGCCTGCGGCGGCTCCTTGGTATGCACAAACTGGGCGAATAGTAAATGGCAATATCACTGACTTGTGGAACAAGGCCAACCCGTCGAGTACATGTTTACCGCGAAGCTAAAGTACGGATTCATATCAACCTATGATATGACAATTTTCTTGAAAGAAGAGATGATAGGGGGAGTGTGGGGAATAGCCTACAGTAGGCCCATAATGAGCTGCACTGAATGGGAACAGGTGGATGATGGGAACTATGAGGATAGGGTATCCCTAAGAGAATGCTTCCTGTATCTCGTACATATGGCAGAAAGCGATCATGTTGCGAACAACCAGCTGCCATGGGGGCAGTGGTTTACATCCTCTTAGTATACGCCCGGGAAAGATATGGTCATAATCGAGGTTTTCAAGATGTACGAGGATATGAGAAAGTTAGGAATTGACTGGTCCGGCTGTTTCGCTGGGGTTTCATCACTTATTGTCGGCACTGGTCAGTCTCAAACGATAGTAGACACTTCTGCAACGAACGCTCAATCAGTACACTTACCTCACTCTTCGTGTCCTCACCCTGCAAGTCTAGATGCCTGCATACAGGGCATATTTCCTACAATCAACGCTGCATCTGGCCTCAACAAATGCTGTATGTTGTCCTCCGTCAAAGAAGCTACAATCTGGACTACGTCGCAGTCCCAGCTTCAGAGTACCTATCGCACCACCTGTAATGTCTCACAGGTTGGGAAGAAATCCTACAGTGGTTGCATCACGGTCACCCCAGCAGAACACGATTCTTCAGTGGTGTCTATATCATCTGTCGTAGCTACTGAGATCCAGTCCGCTAGATCGGAAATGACGTCGATGCCCAACATTACCTGTCAAAAGCTCATGAAATATCCGCACCCAGTCTTCATGACTTCCCCAGACATTGCTAGGGTTTGCTATTCTGCCGTGAGCGATACATCAATAGCAGATGTACTGGCATTGTACAGTCGTACGTGCCATATCTTCGCAAAGGCGACCATTGATCAGTTAGATGACGGCGACCCGAAAGCTCTCGAACCTTACCAGACTGCATATGTCGCATGGCTGAGGAAGATCGCCGCTCTTGACTTTCCCAGCCAGCCCCAAAAGGATGGTACCAGTGACACAGAATACACTCAAGCTTTGGAGGGTCAAGGATCAACTGGGCGGATGATTTCTCGAATTGGTATACATCTACCACAGATTCTGAAAGTCGCGAGCAAGCCCTTGCCCTAATGATGGAAGACAGTTTACTCCATTCACTGTACCAGGAGGCTGAAGGCGCCCAGCGCTGTGCGGCGCAAGCGGCTGAATGTGCCTATCTGCTTGGTTCTAAGCAGCCGAATCTGAATATTTTAGAAATTGTTGCTGGCACTGGAGGCACAACTCTCCAGATCATGGAACGCCTTACTGAATCGAATCGGACACTTTTTCCAACACTATTGCTTCACAGATATCTCTAGTGGGTTTTTCCCCAAGGCAGAGACGAAGTTTGAGAAATGGAAGGAGCGCATGGCATTCAAGACCCTCGATATCGAGCAGCCGCCAGACAGTCAGGGATTTGCGCTTGGAGAGTATGACCTTGTGATCGCGGCCAATGTGCTTCACGCAACCGCCCAGATCGACCAGACCGCCAAACATGTACGCAGTCTGCTGAAGCCTGGAGGCACCCTACTTCTCATTGATAGTATCCTACCTACGATCCATACGTCCTTCATATTCGGAGCACTCCCTGGTTGGCGGCGAGGCTCCTTTGAGCGGCAAAGGGATCACCCTCTTCTCACGGAGGATGAGTGGCACCAACTCTTGACGAAAAGTGACTTCACCGGGGTAGAAACATGCATGCATGCTTATCAACCTCTCGATCAACGCACCGACAGCTTGATAATTTCACACGCTGTGTCAAGCAGTGGTGAGCTTAGTGAATGTACACCACTTCTGGTAGTTTCACAGCGACAAAGGAGCGGCCACGACGGTGGATCGGGGCTCAGTTTGGCCCAGTCTCTTGCTGGCCGTCTCTCACTCTCTAGTGACTCAATTACTATCCTAGGAGACCCCAAGATAAATGGCAGAACGTGTATTGTCTTGGCAGGACTAGAAGACACAACCTTGGCAACATGCGATGAAGTTAAATTCGTGGGTATTCGCAGTACTTTCAACCTGGCGTAAAAGGTCATCTGGGTGACAAGGGGGGGGGGGGGTGCTGATTCACTGGTCGTGGTAGAGTTTCGTAACTGGCTACAACAAGGTCTAGGAGCGACAGTTGCTGAAGGGAAAGACCTAGGCCAGCTGTCTCTGCGGGATATATATCACGGCTGGCAATGCACTCTAGTGCTGGAAAGCCGACTGATAGGACATTGGTGTTGGCTTAAATGCAGCATTGTCACAGCAGCTCACAGAGGTGTCTACCTCTCATAGCATCATCACGCCACTTGGTGCAAGCAAATGATCACTATTACCCCTGCCAGACCTTGACGGGAAGGTTTAGCGATACCTTGCTGTTGTCCGCTTGCGGGGTAGGAGATCACAGCCAAAACGCAAGAGGTTTCTTGTGTTTCAATAATTCGAGTCATCACCAACTTCAGCAAAAGTCGCGGAAAAGAAATCAAGATCCGGGTATCCGAGATTGGCCCCATTGAATATAGGCCCGTTATCCATAGACTTGTATCAGCACTGTCTACAATAGACTTCCTCAGAACTCATGTATAACTAGTATGCACTCAGTGGGCCTTTTATACTAACTAATTGGGTGTGTAGTTCCATTACCATATGGGAATTGATTTATATTTTCGTTGAGTACCAGCGAGCCTATATAAAGATTAGGAGCACATCTTAGTGCTGTACTTACAGATCGAAACGAAGCCGGAACCAGATCCACATGATCCAGTGGCATCTTTCCTGAACCTCTCCGAAGTCCCTATACCAGGACTGCGCTTTAAAAATAGCACCGTTCTCTATATCCAGCGTATCCTAGTAAAGAGCTACATTGGCAACGCTTCACTAGTATCGGCTTCTTTAAGCTCTTCTAGATATAATGAGACTTGAGTTGGCGGCTGTTTTGGATACCCACTGGGAGACAAAGTGGCGGTCTTCGTAACCAATTTTGATTATACTATGCAGCACTGCTTCCTAAATATGTTTTCTAGAATCCGATAGGTATGGTGATATACATTCGTCTATATATATGCCAGATACCTGGCATTAAGATCAACAAGGAGTCATTAACCATGGATCCATCAAAAGCTCCTGCGCACTCTGCCTCTCCCCCGGGTCCCATCGCAGCATCTTCTTCATGAATTGCATGAACAATTCATTGTTCTCGCCTTCCAGATACACCTCTATATCATCTAGAGCATATTCAGGCATCTTTCCCTGACCTATGTATTGACCTGTGTTCGTGTTAAACCTGATAGTAAAGTAGGTATGTCAAGTGACGATAAGGAGTAGGCAAAACAGAAAGATACCAGGAAGAAGGGAGAATTAAAAAAAAAAAAAAAAAAAAAGAAAAAGGAAAAAAAGGAAAAAAAGAGGGAAGAAAGAGGGAGCTCTACCTTGATCGTTCCAAAACTTGCCGCTTCGACTACTTCTTGCTGAGGAAATTTGTCGACGGAGGCCCGAGGATGCTCATCATCTCAGCTAGGAGTTGTGCATCGGAGTGTTTATCGAATAAGTGATCGTCTTTAAAGAGATCCCAAATCTGTCGGCTTTCGCGCGAGAAACCAATCAAAAATGATGGATAGCATCAAAATGGATGGTGAGTCGCAGATGCGGCACCCTGCGGTATACCAAAACTCCGACGTTCCAAATGTCAACCTTAGACGTCCATTCAATCCCAAGAACCCCCTCGGGTGCCCGGTACAGATCCGGTTGGATCACTCCGGTGTGAACATCACCTATACGTGCCTCGCCAAGGTCACAAAGAATCGGCATGCCGAGATACTTGTTCCAGCCCTTCTTACGATGAAAGCGACGTAATTGATAGATGATCATGTCGTTCTCGGTTTTTCGTGGTGTGGGTTCTGCTTTCTCTTCCTTCTCCCACTCATCGAAAATGGAGGGGTCACTTGATTCAATGATAATATTTTTTGCTTGTATGTCTTGCTAGGCGTTAGTCTATAAATGGAGCAAATGCCTGGCCAGTCTCGATATCTACTAACCAGTGTGGACAACATGGGCCTCGGTATGAAGGAAATCAAGTGCGAGTATAGCAATTTGTTGCAGTGCTCCTTTAAGTAGAGCCTCCGTCAGGCTCATGGGGTTTAATGTTGCTTGGAAATGTAGGAGACTCGTAAGGAGTGGTTCTTGGACAACGCATTGGTGGCTCCCTTTAGGCCCAGTGATCTCGAAGGAATCTATCGTGTTCCTGACCAGCTGTTTTCCAGGGTGATCCGTCCTGCAAGCTGCAAGGTGCTCAAGGACTTGAACTTCATGATTAGGCTTTGAGCTATGTATGTAGATCTTCAATGCAATGTATCGAGATTGTCTGGCGTCTATTAGTATGGTCTCTGGCCCCTGTACGAAAGAGAAAAGTAAGAGAAGGGGACCTATCTATACTGAAGGTCGCGGCAGAACCAAACCGTTGAGTTTACTCCAAAGCCTAGTTTGCTAAGAACTTGATATCTTGAGCAGAATACATCCCCAAGCTTGACTAGATAGTAAAGACCACGGTCATAGGCGGGCATACGCTCCTCCTCGATTTTCTTGGCAGGATCAAGAGCTGGAAACGTCGATGAGTGTCATACACGTGGAGGAGAGGAGGCTTGACGGAAAAGCCGCTGCTATGTGGCGGAAGGCTCTCATGATGGATTACTCACTGGGAGTAACAGATACTTGAGATGAACATCCCTTGTAAAGGTGATGGCTGTGTTGAGGTCTTGGCTGGTGGTAAATGGCGCCCATTCCACGTGATTACCAACGATACGCAGTCTGTATATGCATTCCGTAAGGCTGTATGCACATAAAGCTGGGTTGTACGATTGTCAAATCTCTAACGTATCAAGTTGATGCATTGTAATGACTTGAGCCGTACTCGAGGGATATCAGAGAGATCGATAGTCAAACAGATGCCCACAGTGGTCACTATCAGCTTCCACCCTTTAGGGCATGAAGGTGGAATATTGTTTTTCTGGTCTCTTTGGGCACCACGTCGACGTGTCAACGTTTTCGAAGCAACGGCAGAAGAAAAAAGGGAACATAAGCGCGCCCCCAGTGCACTGGGAGGGAATAACTTCTTGGCTCGAGAAAACGCGTTGAAAGTCTTCGAGATTGACTTTGTTAGCAATAGCCAGCTTCTCACGCTCTGACTCACGCTTTGACTCACACTCCGCTTGCTACCCTACATTACCCTGATTTAGTCGCTTAAATTGTCTTACGGTCCGCCGGCCAGTTATAGGGAGACCCCCAATTTTGCAGCTTTTGATAAATAACTCGGACTAGCCGTCAGGTGACCAGGCACGGTATTTATGCCAATATAATATAGGAGATTAAGCACAGACCGTTTTATATTCCTATCTCAACTCTCGAAATTGATCTGGAAAGACCACATGATAAGATGAGTCTGCTCGGTTTACCAACAGAATTACTACTCTTGATCATTCGAAACCTTGTAAGCGACAAGGACATCAGCGCATTCGTGCAAACCAATTCCTTTGTGTATGACTCACTGTCAGACTATCTCTATCAAAACAATGCCCTGCGACATAACGGCAGTGCGTTACTGTGGGCAGCAGAGCACGGCGTACCTCAAGCAGCCCTCCGCTCACTTAGAAATGGAGGACATATCGAACGCCGCACCCTATCCTGCCACACCCCACTATCGTTAGCAATAGGAAACGGCAACGAAGAGTTAGTCCGCATACTTCTTGCGCATGGGGCCGACATCAACCACCTGTATTACTCTCCGGGCTCGGTTCTCCCAGATAAGACAGCTCTGATGAAAGCAGCATCTGCTGGACATGATGTGATAGTTCAGCTGTTGCTTGATCACGGTGCCCCTATCGACTGGGGCCCGAAACACGGGAAGAATCCCCTGCGCCTAGCAGTTGAGGCCGGGCACCTCAGTACAGTGAAGTTACTTCTCACGCGTGGAGCAAATCCTAGGCTCCCCAAGTCTATCCTAGGAGACACCCCACTTGCAGCTGCCGTATGTCATGGGTATCCAGAGATTGTCGATCTCCTTATCCAAAATGGTGCGAATGTGCGCCATCAAAATAGAAACGGAAACACACTTCTCTCTGATGCGGTGGAGAAACAACATTGGGAAACCGCTAAAGTTCTTCTAAAAAATGGCGCCAAGGTCGATAAGAAAGACTCCTGTGGTTTAACTGCGCTGACCAACGCAGCAAGGAGTAATAACATAGCAGGAGCTCGACTATTGATTGAACATGGAGCCCAAGTCAACACCGATAGCTGGCTTGGAGAGACGCCTCTCTTTGCGGCTGCAAGACGAGGTTATGAAGATATGGCCAAGCTGCTAATTAACAATGGCGCCAACGTCAACTCTCTGAGTAAGCTTGTATCTCACGAGCATCCTTCGGTATATGAGAAATTGAGCAAATTATCACTAAGGAAGGGTGTCGACTACAGTTACACGCGGTCCATTCCGGTGACACCGCTGTTAGTGGCTGCTGCAAATGGTCATGAAGCAATGTGTCGGCTTCTAATAGATAATGGCGCGGAGGTTAATTATGAGACCTTGACGGCGATGACACTTGAATGTCTTGCAGAGGCCTACGGCTACCATGAGATAAAGAGTCTTATCGAGAAAGCTACTTCTGGCCAGGAATCGGAGTCTACAGTGTAAGATGCTGAGACATACTTAGAGTTAGATCCTGTTGCATCGGTCTGGCGCGCCCTATGTATAGAATATGGGTGTTCCAAGCATTTATCTAGGAATCTTGTTGGCTAGTAGTTGCGAAATTGCGTTCGAAGATACCTCAAAACAACACCGGCGCAGCATCCAAACGGCGCTTAAATATTCCCTGTTTCTAGACCTGTAGCTTTACTTCTAAACAGATTGTGAACATATCGAGAGCTCGAAACTTGGCAACATTTATGACAGCATTTACTGGTGGATTCGTTCATACTAAAGGTCGGGTTATGGAAGAACAGCAGCATGAACGCATTCATAAAATGTGGATACAGTCTAACAAATAAACACATATATCAGAAGAGTACGAAGCACAGATACATTGACCGCACTCTATTTACGAGCTTCAAGGTTGGCTTTGATAGCTAAGTTGCGTTAGAAATATCATTTCAGTGAGATCCGCGATACTTACCGTCACATGAGCTCTTCGCATCTCCGAAAAGCATCCTTGTGCCAGGCATGTAGAACATCGGGTTGGGCACATCAGCTGCAGGCGCCAATCAGTTTAATAACATTACTGCATCACACGGATGTTACACTCACCATATCCACTAGACATGCCTCGCTTCATCACAATCACTTCCTTGCTCTTCCACGCGTGCAACACAGGCATACCCGAGATTGGGGAGTCGGGCTCCAATGCAATGGGATTGACTGTATCATTTGCACCAATGACAAGAGTGACGTCCGTTTCGGCAAAATCGTCATTGATTTCGTCCATTTCGAGCACAACTTTTCTGTTTCAGTCACGTGCACTAACCTGAGACAAGAGATACTTACTGTCGTAGGGCACCGAGGCCTCTGCGAGTAGTACATTACACTGTCCAGGCATTCGCCCAGCAACCGGGTGAATTGCAAAGCGGACATTGACCCCTTTGGCGCGCAACATACGTGTGATCTCGGAGATCGCGTACTGTGCTTTTGCCACCGCCATGCCATACCCAACGACCTACAGCCTGTCAGTTGCTATATGAGAGCTAAAGAGCAATATGCATACTATAATGACGTTCTCTGCGTTTGCAAGTGCGTCTACTGTGTCATCAATAGAGGTTTGTGTAACTTGACCCTCGATTTTCTTTGCTTCTTGGGGAGCTGCAATCCCACCGAAGAGTACATTGGTGAGAGATCGATTCATAGCGACGCACTATGGCAAGTTAAATCAGCTGTGAAAGATGAGAGGATCAAAAATACCTACCATAATGTATGACAGAATAGAACCGCTTACGCCGATTAAAGACCCTATGCTTGTCAGAAGCGGATTGTTGAGCATAAAACCCTCCGCTACCAGGGCAAAGCCAGAGTACGCATTTAGGACGGTGATGACAACAGCTATGAAAAGTTAGCAAGTTCCCATCCGGGGAATGAGAAGACATACGCATATCAGCCCCGCCAATGGCAGCGGTTGTAGTGTAACCCTTCAGAAAGCTGAGTGCCGTGTTTGCACCTAGACACGTAGCCGCAATGACAGGAGAGCCTGGGGCCATAGAAATAAATGCACTCATCGTGGCCAAATTGGTGCCTAGCAGTGTCGAATTTATCACATGTCGCCCAGGAAGAATAGTAGGCCTTGATGACATGCGGCCTGCTAGCTTCAGGAACGCTACAATGGACCCGGTAAATGTGACGCCGCCTGCTATTGTCAGGATCCGGTAAGTCATGCATCATTCAAAAGGACGTACCTATCAGAACGCCAAGGTATGCTGTGACCATGTGCAGTGTTGAGATGTCTGCAACATCAGTAAGCACACTTCCGATACTTGTGAGCACCGCTGCCAATCCAACGACGGAATGCAATGCAGCAACTGTTTGGGGAAGTCCGGTAGGTGTAATACGGCGACCTATCAATGCTCCTAGATAGGTGTGAGATGATTCCCATTTTAACAACCAGTGATAGATAACACTTACCGACTACAGATCCGACACCGGCGACAGCACCGAACTGAGCTAACACTTCAGGTGAAAATCCTACAGCTGCGAGAGATGCGAGTATTCCGGACGCTACACCCAGAATTCCAAGTATGTTCCCTCGTCTGGCAGTTTGCTGCGATGCTAGGCCAGAGATTGACCCTATCTGTTGTTCAGAAGTTGGACGGTAAGTACGTTGCACCAATCCACTCACCAATGCAGAGAACACTACTAATCAGATATCCGGCTTGTACCAACCCGGCCATGCCCGTACTAGCCGCAGCAACAAATCCCCCGCCAAATAGAAGAGCTGGTATTGCATACAGCCACGGGTATTCAGGTGGATCAGTGGGACCTATAAATTATAAGCAGCTAGCATTTTGCCGGAAGCAGAAGCACCAACGCTTAAACATGTCTAGCATGCGCTTTGTCACCACAAATCCTCCGGATACATTGACAAATGCTAAAAGCACCGAGACGGCTCCAAGGAACTCTGGGATTGTGCTAGGCAGATAACCTCCGCCCATGATGAAGAAGCCACCAATACCAACCATACCTAATGCCGGCTCATTAGTATCGATACAGATGACTATGGAGAAGCTCGACTCACCCGAAATTGCGTTTGTAACACTCATGAGCGGAGAATGAAGGGCAGGCGCGACTCCCCACACGGCACGGTAGCCAACAAGGCCAGCAAGCCCGAACGTTAGCATGTTGCCCATAAAAATAGGGCCAGTTGCTTTTCCTAATGCCAGAGTAGTTCCCATGCCAGCGGTG
The DNA here is from genome assembly GCA_009176405.1 of Aspergillus novoparasiticus. Classification (NCBI taxonomy): domain Eukaryota; kingdom Fungi; phylum Ascomycota; class Eurotiomycetes; order Eurotiales; family Aspergillaceae; genus Aspergillus; species Aspergillus novoparasiticus. The sequence continues at coordinate 665,025 of ML733394.1, forward strand.
ACAGTCGCCACATCACGTGTTGCTTTTTGCCAAGGTGTCAGTGCCAGTTCCGTTTGTTCCTTTGCTGGAGCTGCTGCTTCTACTTTCGGTGTGGGCGGCGGAGCTGGTCGTGGTGCCGGGGGAAGTATTTCGCCATCGAGTGTGACGATTGAGCCGCGGACAACCTCGTCGGATAAATCAACACCGAACGACTTTTCCTGGGGTGCCATGGATAGAAGGTACTTCGTGATGTTGTTGGAATAGAGGGTAGATGACTGAGTAGGTAGTCGGGATGGCAGATCAGTGTATCCTAAGCAAGTTAGCATCAGATATGAATGTATACTGCTCAAAAGTCCAAACCAACCAATCACAGTGACATCGTGGTACTTGGTCAATTGTCCAGGGACAGTTGCTTCACAGTTGCCACCAGCCTCTGCTGCAAGGTCGACAATGACAGAGCCAGGTTTCATAGCAGCGACCATCTTAATCAATGTGAGTACATACTCCGTCGGCCGTGAATAATACCGAAGCACGTACCTCTTTGGTAATGAGCTTCGGCGCGGGCTTTCCGGGAATCAAAGCAGTGGTCACGATGATGTCTACTTCACGACATTGTTCCATGAAGAGCTTCATCTCGGCTTCGATAAACTCCTTGGACATTTCTTTGGCATATCCGCCCTGGCCAGCGCCATCTTCTTGTATGTCTACTTCAATGAATTCCGCACCTAAGGATTGGACTTGTTCACGGACGGCTGGGCGAGTATCGAATCCACGAACAATCGCGCCTAGACGACGAGCCTAGAGTTGCAATGTTGGCACAGGAATTGTTTTGAGAATAAAAATGAACCTACCGAGGCAATGGCACTCAAGCCAGCCACGCCAGCTCCAATAACTAGGACCTTACTAGGGGGGATCTGGATCCATTTCCGTTAGTACTAAAACTACAGATTGGTCAAGTATAATAACCTTTCTGCATAAAATTCCCGTTAGCGAGGCTGCCCCAACAGGACCAGTAGGATACCTACCCAGCAGCAGTTACTTGGCCCGTCAAGAAGCGACCGAATTGATTTGACGCCTCGAGAATAGCTTTGTACCCAGCAATGTTGGCCATGGAACTATGAGTTACCCCGCACGGTCAGCGAGTGTTCATTATCGAAACCTCTTACGCTACGCACCTAAGGGCATCAAACGTCTGAGCACGGGAAATCCTAGGAACCATGTCCATGGCAAATGCGGTCACACGGCGGGATGCAAGTTGGTCCACCAGCTGTTTGTTCTGAGCAGGATACAGAAACGAGATGATTGTGCTGCCTTGTTGAAGAGCTTCAATCTCATCGCCAGGTTGAGGACCGCGGACTTTCAAGATGATATTACTTTGTGACCATACTGTCGCTCGGTCGACCAGAGTGGCCCCGGCTTGTTCGTAGGCCGGATCCAGGAGCTCGGCTGCCTCTCCAGCGCCGCGTTCAATTAACACACGTGAGAAGCCCTTTTTGAGTAGCAAGGCAACGTTTTGAGGAGTAATGGCGACGCGACGCTCATTTGGATATGTTTCCCGCGGTATGCCGACTGTCAGAGAGGAGTATGGAACGACTGGGACCGGCGACGGAGAGGAAGAGGAGCTCGCACTTCTCTTGGCGACCTGTGGCCATCGCGGAACGGAGGGTCTTTCGTAGGCGTTACGCTGGTATGGCACATAAGGGATCCGGATTTGTATAACTATCGAACAGAGAAGTGTATTAGCGATCACTGCTACGGGGCATTGCTCCACAAAGATGTCACTCACCGGAGTGTTGAAAGGCGAAAAGCGATTTCCCTGGGCGGGCGATGGAAGCCGCTCGACACGGTCCCAAGGCCGACCTCAGGGTCAAGGAAACACTCATGCTTGGCAAAGGCGACACAGAGTGTATAGTTGGTTATGGAAGTGAAGGCGGGAAGACCTCATTCCAGTCGAGGCCAGCTTCGTACCACCCCAGGGTCGGCAGCTAATCTTGGGTAGAGCATTAGACCCTTGATATGAAGCCACGAGAGGGAAATCAGGTCAAGCAAGTCGAAGAAGGAAGAAGACAAAGGAAGTGCATACACCCCCTCCCGTCTATAAGAGGGGCCGGGTAAGCGAGTACCTGATGAATGAAAGGATTGATTACTAGTTCGGCAAGGCATCGACCGAGTTGTCCATGAACGAACGCGCTTTCCCCCCTTTCAGCAGCCGGGCCGGTGATCACGTTTTCCAGCATTCCTCCGAGTCACCGTGAGCATTGGCATGCTTCTCTATAGGTTCGATAGAAGGAAACGGTGGTATTGATTCATGCAACTAAAATAGATTGGGTGGGCATTGAGGGGAACCCAACGCGGGGAAAGCAAGTCGATCCGCGCGCCGTAACGTGGAGAAAGATGCTGTTCTTCTTGGCGGCGTTCCAATATTTCTCCACCAGGGAGATCAATTACTTACTACTAGTTAAGTCACCTGTCATGCTATCCGTGTGCCCGGTTGGTCACGCCCAAGTCTCGTGATGCTTTCCTTGTTATTCTCATAAAAATTGAAGTATAACAACATCTCTTCCTGCATTTAAAATAACAGAATAGAAAAAACGAAAACAAGTGGCGCTGTGAAACCTGCGGCTTTACATTTTCATTCTGATTCTGCAACCCACCTCGACTAGATTGACCTCATTGTTTTAGTAGATATCTTCATCTTTTCTAACTGTCCTGATGAGTTCCATTTTATCTCATCTATTTCTATCTTATTTTATTTGGCCGTTTTTGTTTTTACTGGTAGATTTTTCTCCATAGTTCTCTCAGCTCTGTTATCCGAGATACGACAATATCCATCATACAATAGTTCCCCAGGTATCTATTTAAATTTAGAGCACCTGGCATAGATATCATTAAGCTTCTAGAATTAACACGAGAAACTTTGCAATGTGCCATGAAGATGTTGTTGTGGTATCCTGGGAGGTTTCAAGGGTTGTACGGCGCCTCCCGCATAAAGTTCTGCATGAAAATTATATAATCCCCGAATCAACAACAACTGTCAGCCCACTTGGTAATTGACAAGGGTCCTTTTCCTCCGTAAATCAAGATTTGACGACCGCTTGGTTCCATCGGTCTCACCACTCGGTATATGTTGTGCGATAGATTTTATAAAAAGCTATTGCTAAGAGTTTTTTCCCTGATAGGGGTCTGAGACATGGCAGCGATTTACAATATGGAACCAATGGTACATAGTTCAAATGCCGCGAGACACGAGAGAGAGGCTTGAACCGGCATCAATTAAACAGTCACCTCACGGTCGCGCTTGGTGAATGTATATATATATATATCTCCAGTGATGATTGGAGGCTACTATGCCATGTTTTTAGGATGAGAATAAAAATGAACCTGCCGAGGCAATGGCACTCAAACCAGCCAACACCTGTTTGCCTAAGGCTGCGGTTAATCTCGATACATACCTGTATGACTATAAGAAAACTGCTCTCATCTTTGTTCGTCTCAACAAACAACCTGAAGAGCAACAGTGACCAGACCACAGAAACGGCTTTTTGGCGGCGTCGCACGGATTTTCTTACGACAATGGCTCGACTCCACCGGTGGTGGGGCAGAGATGATGCGATGACGGCCGATATCCGGTTTGCCTGTCGCCTACACACTGATCAGACTACATAGATATATGCTGACCCTTAAGGGTAGGACCTAGTTTGACCATTCCACCCTTTCAGACACCGGTGAAAGAAGAACTACATCAGGCCATTAGCTTCTTATTAGAACCCTACATGGATGGGCCGGCCATGGCATGGTAACCTCTCTTAAGGTTCTTTGAAGTAAGGTACAGTTCGAGACCCACTGGCCTCGAGTCCATCCGCACAACTACTCTGATTGGCATTTTCATCCCTTGGCTTCCTGAGAGTGGGAAAAAAAGGAAATTGAGCTCCAGCTTTTTTTGGCCCTCGGGCTTCCTAAATATCAACTCTTGCGGAGCAGTCATCTCCGATCGGACTCAGAGATCTCAACTTGTGGTTAAAGATCACCAAGCGCTGCTGGTGCCCTTGCGAGAATCCCTGTCATTTTAGAGGGACTTAGGCCGAAGACAACCGGGAATTGTCGCCATTTTTCTAGTTCACCTTAGCGTTTTTTTTTTTTTTTTAACCTTCTCGTGTCTTTTCCGCTCCCACGGTGGGGTCAACAGGTTCCTGACATTTTTATCTGTAAAACTCAATCGTTGGGAGGTCACAATAAACCCGTGTTTTTCTTTTTTTTTTCTTCTTTCCTCCTCTTATTCATTTGTGTCGCGGATTTTGCGCGCTTTCTGAGATAAAGTAATCCGCAGTCACTCGCCCTGCGATACTGCTGCCATGGCGCCCGCTCAGCAGCAAGCCGATCTCCTCGTTGACCAGGATGCGCATCCAATCGTCAACGAGGAAGTCCGAAGCCAAACAGAGTCGCAGGATGATGCAGCCCTTCTGGTGCGTGTTGAAGATTCTTTTCAATCTCCTATGTTTGCATTTCCCAGTGCATAGAAGATCACTATCATGATATCGCTCTGGCAATTACTAACTGCATCACCAGAGGACAATGGGCTACAAGCCAGTAAGTCTGGAAAATCTCCATATTAGATGTGAGCATGACCTCATAATTGTAGGTCTTGCATAGAACATATACATTATTCGAGAACTTTGCGACCACGTTCGGTAAGTCAAAAAGGCCCTATACAATATATTCGATGGCTAATGAACTTATCAGCTGCTCTTTATTTCGTCGGTGGTGTGCGTGTTACTTTCAGTACCGGTATTGCGGCTGGTGGTAACTTGGCCTACTGGTAAGGCTGATGGTATTTCTGTATGGTACCAGTCGCTCACCCAAATAAGGACGAGTTATCTAGTTACCATGGTCTTCACATATATCACGGCTGCGGTCATTGCGGAGGTATGCTCTGCCTCTCCGTCTGCAGGTTCGATTTATCTGTGGGCTGCTGAAGCCGGTGGTCCTCGATTTGGCCGCCTCCTTGGCTTTATCGTCGCATGGTGGAGTACTACCGCATGGACGACATTCTGCGCCAGCAACACCCAAGCAGCTGTGAACTACATGCTCTCGGTGAGTTCTGATGATTAAAACTCGTCCACTCCAGCTGGACCCAGAATAAGCGTACTAACTAGTCTTCCAGGAGCTGACGGTCTTCAACGTGGACTTCCCCACGGACACATCGAGCGTCAAGTTCCGCGCGGTGCAATGGATCTGCACAGAGATCCTGCTAGCACTGGCTGCCATCTTGAACTTCATGCCGCGTATGCTCAGACCCCTAATGCAAAGGTTGATATAGAAGCATATCACTCACACCCAATAGCCAAATACTTCCGCTATGTGTTCTGGTTCTCATCTATGGTCGTGCTGCTCGATTTCATCCTGAACATCATCTGGCTTCCCATCGGAGCACACAACACCTGGGGTTTCCGAACCGCCGAAGAAGCTTTCATGTCGACCTACAACGGCACCGGCGCCCCGCCAGGCTGGAACTGGTGTTTGTCCTATCTCGCGACAGCAGGTATCCTGATCGGATTCGACGCATCCGGCCACGTCGCTGAGGAGACCAAAAACGCCTCCATAACTGCCGCGCGAGGCATCTTCTGGAGCACAGTAGTGAGCGGAATTGGAGGGCTGGCCACCATCATCCTATTCCTCTTCTGCGCGGTAAGTCCAGCGACTCAGCTAAACACATTGAAATTCCACTTAGCTAACACACCCTATAGCCTGACCCAGACACCCTCTTCTCATTCGGCTCCCCGCAACCATTCGTCCCCCTCTACGCCGTCGTCCTCGGTAGAGGCGGCCACATCTTCATGAACGTCATTTGCATTGTCGCCCTGTGGCTCGTAAGTCTAACCCTCTACTACCCCATCCATCACAGCCAAACTCATCAAACCCAAAACAAGAACACCGCAATCGCAATCGTAGCCGCCTCGCGTCTCGTCTTCGCCGTAGCCCGCGACGGCGTGCTCCCCTTCTCATCATGGGTCTCTAAAGTCCACAACGGCCAGCCGCGCAACGCCGTGATCGTCGTCTGGGCCGTAGCAGCCCTCATCACCTGCACGCTCCTCCCTTCCGATGTGGCATTCACATCTCTCGTCTCCGCAGCCGGTGTCCCAAGCGCAGCAGCCTACGGCCTCATCTGTCTCGCCCGTCTCATCTGCACCCCGAAGCGCTTTCCCAAGCCCCAATGGAGTCTCGGGAAGTGGAGCAAGCCGTTCCAGTTCATCGGCGTGTTCTGGAACGGGTGGGTTGTTGCCGTTCTCTTTTCGCCGTATGTGTTTCCCGTTACCGGGGCGAATTTGAATTGTATGTTCCTTCCGTTTTCATTTTGGTCTCGGTTGTGTTGGAGTTGTTGGGGTGGTTGCGAATGGTTTGACTAACTTTTGTGTGTAGATGCTCCCATTATTATGGCTGGCGTTACTATTTTTGCGATTATTTCGTACTTTGCTATGCCTGAGGAGGCGTGGTTGCCTCGGAACCGCATCTCGCATTTCATCGATAGCAAAGGCGCCCAGGCGACTGTGGAAGAGGTGGAGCGGCCTTCCGGTGAAGATCAGGGAGCCAGCACTTCCAGGCTATGATCTGACTTATTCTGAAAAGGGACAGGTCTGTCCGGTACCTAGTCCTCGGTGGGTGGTATTAATAAATTCAAAAAGGGGCCAGTGATAGACTTGGGTGGATGATTAGAGTGTATATTATAGCGTTAATGTCTTTGTTATAGATCATGGCATTCCGCATAATCATGCTAGTATCGTGGTTTGCACACTAATTGTTTTTATATTTTCATGAGATATGCCAATATTTGGTCGATCAATCACAGTGTCATCTATGTCTATTTTTGTTGATGAAAACGCCCTAAGTCTATACACCGTATGTTCCAGGCTTGATGTAATTTCATGTTGGAGATTCCTGCAGATGGGCAGGGCTAGATATCCAGTAGCGAGGAGCCTCGCAGGATGATCCCAACATTATTAGTATTTCCACGAATCAGAATCATAGGGTCCGGCCCCGTTTGATGGCTGTCCGCGCCCTAACGCCACATTTATCAATTAATCAGACCGCAGATCCCCGACCGTCGCTAATGAAAACCAAAGATTGCGAAGATGGTACCCTCAATCATGTGAGGGAGGTTGTATGGGTAGTAGACGATACAATCGTCTTCTGTAGTTGGTGCTTAGGCTGCACCAGATGGGTCAAAGCCTGGGTAGTCGTATCGAGTGCTTTATGCGAGATTACGGAAGGAGAATCGAAGACCGAACGTCCTCCATCCTGTCTATCCACCCTTCAGGGAATGCGCGTTGCTTGAACCATGCCTTCTCCAGTTCTTCAAGACCCTTTTCGACGTTCTGTGAAGAAACGATTAGTATTCACGTCACTAGTATTGGAGAATCGTTGTGTCATACCTTGAATCCAAACCGTTGTAGGTTAATCATGGTTTCCCGCACGAATTTCTGCTCGCGCTCATTACGAGTCTCGCGTCCCGCGGTAAACAGAGGCCATAGAACTGCTAGCTGGCCAACATCTTTGGCAAGTTTCCCAATCAGGTTTAGAATCCGCGACGCAAGCATGTCTAAAAGGGCTCTTTGGGGAACACGATCTGGGCGGTCTGCTGCTGCCACCTTGTGCAAGTAGAGAACGGTCGCCTTTTCGTACGACTCGATACAGCCCGCATATTCCAAGACCTCTGGGTAGGGATATTGCTTTAAGCTCTCATCATCTAGTTCGCCAACTTCTTGGATGCACTTGGGAGCATTGAGCCGCCACTGGACTAGGCGTCCCATCAGATCCTGGTACAACAAGTCTTGCTGTTCAGGGGGTATCTGCCCCTCGCTTTTTGCCTTCCCGAAAGAACTGATAGCTGCTTGAATCTCCATCATCACAGACCAACACTGGCGAAGTTCCACCAGAAGGGGATTCTCAGCGGATGTATCGCTCGATAAACTTGGGATACCCAGGTTATATTCCCAGCCGCCACCATGCGTTCTCCAATAGCTGCCCTCAACTACAGTCCCTTCGCTAGTGGCACAAGCGCCTGCGACATCAAGGTAAGAAAGAAGAGAAACGAGAAAATGTCGAAGTGGGTGGTTCATTTCGGCTTGGCGTTGCGCCTCTTTGGCCGGGTCACTGTTCGGGAGGAAGAGCAGACGATATATCTCACGAGCACCTTTCAGATGAATGTTCCAGTTATGGTTTTGGGAGTCCATCATCTAGCCAAGTCAGCTTTTATTCAGAATGCCATAGGCCTGTGCACCTTGAAATAAGATTTGCAGGTGCTGGGGCGACAAAAATTAAGAAGCGACTTACTTCAAAAAGAGAAAGTAGTAAACAAGTGGCGAGGTCCGTTAATTGCAGGTTCTGGTCGGGCTGCGTATATCGGGTGCGGAAAGACTTGACCACCTCTCCATATTTGCCCATGGCCCGTTGAAAGTGTAGATTCCGTTGTTGACCTCTAGCAGTGTTTGCGAGATGTAATGCTCCCAGTGCCTGCATAGCGTTGGCCATAGTTGGCGATGACCGGGCCAATTCGGGGAAATATCGTCTGTAAGGGTTGACGTTTATTGAGTTATCATAGATCAGTAGCAAGGTTGCCACACTGTCGATAAAATGAGTATAATAGCGACCGTCCACGCAATCTAATGAAGACGACATGAAGACGGCTGGCGAAATGGGCTCCTGGAATCGATATTTCATCGGCTTCGAATCCGGTATGGTGGTCGGGGATACTACTAGCGCATCGTAAGATTCATCCTCTTCGCCGGGTTCAATTTTTATCAATTTATTGCCATCGGTGGGATCCAGGACATGCGAGATAGGCTTCTTTGCCTCTCGCTTTTTTGGTGGTGAGGACGAAGGTTCCGGCGCTTGAGGTGGGCCATAGACCTTGAAGGTCATCCGTCCTTGTGTGCCATCACATTCGAGACCCAAGCGAGTACAATTCTTGCACGACGGGGAAGCCTCGTCGCAGCGAACATGACGTCGACGACATGTTGAGCAGCCAGTAAAACCCCGGTGATGCCATCGGCGAACCCGCTTCCGTTTCTCAGGTACGGGCGCGGATGGCGGGGTTGCTGAAGGAGGCTTTGCCTGTGCGCAGACTACCGTTTGGATCTCCATGAGGTGAGATGGGATTGGTATAGGAGAAACCTTGGGGTTGAGACATAAAGGCGAAGGAGAGAATTAGGTCCAGCCTGAGCGAGGGATAGCCAGACGATAAGGAATAAGACTTAACACCTCATTGACGGGACGAACATTGGGGGAGAGGTGAGGAAGTGAGACGTAGATATGTCGGAGGAAGAATGGGACGAAACGAGAGTGAGTCTGAGGATAGCAGGTGTGATGATAAGAATAGTTGGTCGTAGTCGAAGTCGTAGTTAAAGAGGCAAAATGAAAAGTTAACTTTCGTCAGAGACTCTTTTTCAAAATTACCCTTTAAATTGCAATTTAATTAAATTGGGAACACATTGGAACCTTCCAAAAACAGGCGAAGAGACTCAATCATTGGTTTCAGTGGGTCTTCTGTAGCGTTTGATTGGTTTGACCCCGTTTGGATGTGCGGGCGACCGAAAATCCTGGAGGTGAGAATTTAGAGGAAAAAAGAAGTCACTTTTCTTCTTACTCCTCAACGCTTCAAATTTCCCACTCTTGGACTCTCTTGAGACTTGGGGTCCGAAATATGCAATTTATCCTAGTTCTTCCCTTCTCCTTCGACCTCAATCACCCCCTCTTGTCTCAATTTCTCACATGCAGATGGATCATCCACACCATTCGAATTCTAAAACCCACCCCACGACTCGAAAGCGGAGTAAAATGAAATGCTACCAAATTGTCTGTGTGTCGGTGGTGTGGTCATACTGTGGTGTGTGGTGGATGCTCCCTCCGCCCAGAAGTCTTTGGTTCAAAAATCTCCCACAACTGCTGATCGACCCTAGTGGTTGATCATATTGTTCCCTAGTACTGCTGCTCTTCAGGATTCCCAATCCCGCGGTCACTGTAGTCGTTAGCTGCAGGCCACTGTCCCCAGTGTTAGTGCGTGAAATAACCTTTCATCTGCAGGTGGGAAAAAATACCTCATCGTGTGTGCCCAATGGAACGGCCAGTTACTCTGGTTCTGTGACTTCATCCGGGACTGAATAGTCTGGGCCACTGTTTCTCGGTTCCCCACAGGATCCACTTGCCACGATTCCAACCGATAGTGCTGCTGGCCTATAATTTGGTGATCGTCCCAAAGCTAAGGACTTGGTTTCCCCTGACCAGTAGCGATCATGGTCATGGGGAGAAGCCCAGGTTGTGGTCTCCAAAAGGATTCACGCCGAGAAGCGAACTAACGCTGGCTATCACTAGCGCCAAGTATTGGATTCATCCACTTTACTAAAACGAGTTGTCACCTCGTGCCATTTCATTCGAGAATTCCTAGACCCGCCTCCCGCGTGGCTTTGCCTTGATCGTTACGACTGAACAATGGCATTTATCCCTGTTAGTACATTTCGAAATGGGAAAAGATAGTAATATCTCTTGCAGTCAAAACTCCGATCGACGCACACAATCTTGCTGTAATATGTGACCGGGTCCCTGGCTGCAGTCGAAATCGCCCGCTTTAGTCCCCCGCTCCTAATAACAAACCATATGGATGAATATTATCCGTGACCGAAGGGCTGGCTATAGGCATCCATGCAATTTTGACGTTTACAAACGGTCGAATCCTACCTGTCTACTATCTAGTCTTTGCTAAATAAGATCTAGCGGCATTCGAGAACATCTTGCACAGAAGCCGCGGTTACATTGGGCGGGTTCCACGGTACCGCACCTACGCGAGGGAGTTTTTGCTCCGGTTGCCTCCTAGTGATTTACTGTTCAACCTGGAATGCCAAGAGCGAGCTCTCAACTCTATCATGCAGTTAGATAGTCATCCGTCCTTGGTACCGTCGGGGGCTCCCACCGGCACCGGCTTTCGTTCAATGGCTCAAACTGAGGATCGACCAGATCCCGAACCCTTTGGGCATAGCATGGATTGTTTCACTTTTCATACAAATGAAAGTGGGACGATAAATGAATAGGATTCGACTACGGAGTATGCGATACGTATGCCAGAGGCTTTGTAACTTTAATTATCCAGGCGGTCCCTGAGAACGTGGGCGAGATTCGAATATTAACAATCAAGACGTTGTCACTTGTGACGGTACGGAGGACTGCTGATCCTGCGGCCCGTTGCTGACCATCAAGGCTTCGGTGAGCGTCGCTAACTTTGACCCAATCCGTGGAACTCCTGCTTCGTTAGCCAATAGTAAAGTCATTTGGCAATCATTGCGTCAGGGTCAGTTCATTCCCATATAGTTCCTCCTGTTATTTCCCACTATGCCACGATCGACGGTATTTGCATTAGTCGGCAGATGGCCACATCTAGGCCCATGCACACCCAACTTGCGGTACTGTGAACTTCGCCGTGCCGTAATATGGGCAGATGGTCAGGAAGAGAGACTCAGTCTCCGCTCGAAGATCCCAGAAATATGGATCAACTAAGGTTAAAATTCCAGCAGCCTTGGCTGTGGTATCTTTCACAAACCAAGGTCCCTTTCTCTGCCAGGCGTTGATCGCCTATGCCATCCCGCGGGCGGTCATGCTTTCGGGTCCGAAAATCCTCCGCCGACACTGCAATATTAGGGTACACGCTGTATAGAGTATAGGATCTCGTTTATAACTCACATGCTCCAGGTTACCTTCGCATATGATAGATTCTAATCTTCCAGAAATGGTTCTCCGCCGTGCGAATCATATACTAGTAGCTCGCCCTTCGCCCTTCGGAGACTGTCCGTCCGAGATTATCGCGGGCCACAATGCGACACTCAAATAGGCTTTCACGATTTGGGTCTGAAGACCGATTACTAAACAAGTCGATCTAATCTAACTACCATAATTTCGGCGAAAAGGGTGTCCATCTCCAACCCAAAACAGCATCAGGAGGGGACAGGTGCACAAGCCACCAGAAAAGGGGCATGCGCTTATCTATGCTGTTCGGGGAAGTACTATCCCAGAACCAAACTACGACTTCCCCGAGTGTCAGGCGACCTCCACTATTTTCCGGAAGATCCTGGAGCCTAGAGGATTACTATTATGTTCCCTCGCGTGCTCCACAGGACCCTAGTGTTCCACCGGAACTACTATTTCCATGATGCTGGAAGAACAATTCCACTGGGAAATGTTCCTAAAATGGCTTGGAACGGTGGTACTGGTCCTCGACCAAGACACGTCAACCCTCCCACCAGTGAACGTTGGGACAATATAGTGAATTTGATCGATTATGCTTCCATGACGTACGCCCACGTTTATTGTTTTGAAATAACATCACACTTCTCATGTACAGTCTATTATCGTATTACCCGGGAACCAAGAACAAAGCTTATCCACCAAGCCACAAAGGCATTCAAACTTGAAAGTCATCGAAATTCGGCCGCCATCGGACAATTTCGGAGATAACCACTAAGATCGACTACAGAGGACAATAAGGTTGCGACTTTAATGAACTGAACCACGGACCACCATGCTCCGTAAGAAGGTAGATGGAGCTGACATGAAGGGCTTCAGTTGAGAAAAGAAAAGCTTACCATCCCAACAACCCCACGGACCAAGGGCCCTGTTGCAGAACAAGAGGTCTGAGAGCGGAACCACTGTTTACCGGACCATGGCTACGGATAAGATGAGATGAGGTTAGACTCAGGAAAATGACTTGAGTCTAATGGATTTAGTTGTAAGGTAACTATAAACCTTAAGGTGCTTAGGTGAAAGAACGGGGGGATAGCCTCGGGTTTGTGCATACGCATACCCGGTGATTGACCTCGGGAGAGGTCCGCGGGTGATATGTTCGGATAATATGCGTCGTCCTCCCTACATTGAACAGGGAAACTGGCAGGGACTGGAAAAGCACATTCCTATCCGGTGATTGTTGAGTCGATATATTATCTTATAGTGCTCGACTAGTTGCTGATTGGTACACTTGATCAGGTGGGTGATGCTAATAGTTATTTATAGCTACCGGATATGGGGATGTGCATGCCTCGTATATGAATCAAGTAATAGTATTTTTCACTATTAGAAAGTATCTTGCGTGTTCGTTTGTCTGGGCCATACTAACTAGCACAGCATCTAATATGGAAAAAGAAAGAAAGCTCAAAGCACACATAGGTAGACATGTTCCACTCCGGCATACTGCTTCTTCCGCCAATTTCTCCAAAAGAAATGAAACAAGCAGATAGAGGGAAGACAGAAATACCGCATAATAGCAAAGAAGGGCAACGAAAGAAACCCTCTCATCGAACAACCTGAAGCATCCTCCTAACCAAATCCCCCAGCAAGAACTAAAGCGAACCCCGCTATCCCAACCGTACTACTAGCTCGGCTTCCACCTATCCAGAATCCACTGCTTGACGATTATTGACTCCATGTAATCATATTCATTTTTGAGCTCTAATAAACGCCGCCCCCAGTAGGAGTCACTTGTGATATCCCGGGTCGCCGGAGAAGCCCGGCTTCAGGTCGATCTCTTTTTCTTTTTGGTATTGACGGATCCACCTGACACAGCTGATATTGGAGGAGGTGGTTTTTATTTCTCCCAGTGTGCGTAGTTCAGTTCAAGGTTAGTTGGGTTATTGAACGTGGTGGGATAAGTAAGTTTGAGATACTAGCCTAGGCCACCTGGACCCCCATGAAGGAAAGACGTGAGGTGAATATCTTCGGCTCGTTTTGTGGTTCGTTAGTCATGAGTAGTCGGTGCTCTTACACCCGGTCCTGATATCGGACCCGCTGAGTCTTGACAGATCCAAGAATTGGAGGTCAAGGATATAGAGGTGCATTTAGAGCATTGTTGGCCGTTGGAAGTGTATGATGGATGGACTTTCAAGCGTTTGAGTCGACTTCACTTGTCAATAGGATGCCTCAGCCAAATACGTACTGCAACTTTGATAGTATACATAAGGATCAGTCGACAACACAATGAAGATAGTGATATATCGAGTCCAGTTCTTGGCCAGACACAACGCGAACCACTGTACCTAATTGCGACTCCGAAGCCACCGTCTACATCTGGTCATCTTGAAATATCATCGGATATCGCTGTGCGACTTCCCCGATGATGCATACTACCCTGTAAACTCCGAGATAAACCTGCGACATGCGCTGCGAGACACCATCTATTAATCTATATGGAACAGTCTAATCTCCACATTATTCCTCGTACTCTATCGTCATACATTATTACTAGACCTATCTATTGTACTTATCTATCTCTTGTCGATAGAAGCATTCCTATGAGCACTCGCACAGACATGCATTCTACACACTCAAGCCAGTACATGTTTCTCTCTGAAGCCAATTTTTGGAAACTCACTCCTACATTTTGGCTTTTAGATATTGATGTACCTTCACGGACACGAGTGAAGGGTTAGTCACAGCTTTGGAAAGCTTATGACTTTTCCTTCAAAACGTTCACTAGTCTTTTGGAACATTGGCCACAAACAAGGTTAGAAATATATATCCTCGTCCCTTGACTTTTCACAATATTATTCCGTTCAATGAAGCACACTTAATCTTCTATATCTCTGTAAACATACGAACCTGTGCAAGAATTAAGAAGATACATATTGTTTGAAAGTTTGGACTAGGGTATATAGAACGACTAGATATCAATCAAAAAGGTGAATACTCTTCCTCAGTTTTACGTTCAAACTCCAGGACACCTGGAGACTAGTCGATCTACTTGCTTTAGTCACTTCTAGTAAGATGGTATATAAATATTATAGGGAAAGTATAAGCTGAGGTATATTGAAACAAATTTCTATTTTGACCGTCTTGTAGATATAGTCTACCGTATGGCGGACTAAATCGACCAAACGGTCAAAATGAATTTTCACCCCTCTTTTTTTTTAATCAGTTCACCATCTGTTATTTCCACTTAGCGCTGTTGATATACTATAGGCTTGGATTGCTTATGGTTCAATTCCATCTGATTATCGTTTGACTTTGGATGCATGTTTTCTCATATTCAGATGTTGTGCACAGCGCTGAAGTGTTTGAGGATATCATGCGCCTGTTCCTCATGACTTATGGGAGGGTTCGTCTCAACATGCATGGTTTTCAACATCCGGCGAGGTTTCTCAATGAAGACGTGACTTGCATGTCGAAGCCAGCAATAAGCTATGCCATTCAGATCTGACTCCCAAATCACGCATGTCTCTTGGTACTTGTTCATGGGCACTAAATCTGAAGATTAAATAGAAGCCTCTCAATCCTCCTCCGTCGACTTTTCACTGTCTCAATAAGGCATGGTCACCTTTAACCGGGTCAACTAGGCAAGGGAATCCACCAGAATCAACACACCCCAAGTCTCACTCCGTCCTAACCACCAGCTCCGGATGAACATCCTCATCATACCATTCCCCCAACCCGCGCTGCACAGCCGGCCTCTCCGCGATACGATCTACCCACTGCCCTAAAGAAGGCCAAGCCGCAATCTCCTCCTCCGAGAACCCAATTGACCGATACGTCCGAATCCAGGCCCAAGCATTGATGTCAACGATGCTATATTTCCCACTACCGGGTCCAGCGAGGTACTCCCGCGCATAACCACTATGTTTCCCCGACAGATGCGCCTCCAGAACCTGGTAAATCCGGAGAACCTCGTCTCTAAAGCGGGTCGTTGCATCTATTGAGGAAGATCAACACCACTTCGTACCTAAAGCTAGACTAGGATATAAACATACGAGGATCGGTCGTATTCCTCCGGAAGTAATTATATTGTCCCTGGATCGGTTGCCCCGATGCATGCCAGAAGATCAACCATTGGTAGGCTGCGCTTTGGTCGATTGGGTCCGAGAACCAGAATTGGTGGTCCTCGTCAATGCTGGAGACGAGATAGAGCAGTTCTGCGGAGGATTCCATGACCGGGTGGGGTGGGCTTCTGGTATTGTCTATTAGGATCGGGATTCGGCCTGGAGGGATGGGGTTAGTTGATGTCGTTTGGTTTCCTAGACCAAGAAATGGTTATATACCGTTGGGATTGAGTTTGAGGAACCATTCTTTTTTCTGTTCTTTAGTGTCTAGGTCAATGAGGCTGGTTGTCCACTCGAGGCCGTAGACGTCCTTGAGTTCTTCTAGGAGAATGTGGACTTTTCGTCCGTTCGGGGTCAGGGAGGTTATTAGGTGGATTCCCTTGGTTCGTTATTTATTGCACATTGCGAGGGAAACATCAGAGGTAATTCATTATAAGTATTGGAAGATCTACCTTTGCATTCTTGACGGGATCGGGGGTTTTGCCGGCGTAGAAAGAAGACATTGTTTAAACGGTCTAGGTCAGCGCTTCGATAAAGATGTTTGTTTGTAAGGCAATGAATGAAAAGAACGACGATTTGAATAGGTGATCAGAGAAGAGAAATCAATGTCTAATATACTTCAATTTAACCCCGCTATCATAAAACCGACGCGATGACTTATTATAATGGCGTCATTATAGCCCTTGACTAGAACAAATGTGCTATCTCGACTCTACAGTGTGATGTCAGCATCATGGCCGACATACGAAATCTTTTATAGAATATAAGACAAGGTAGATATTTGAGACAACGTGCCAGGGTAACCCATCGCATTATCTGGCATAAATTAAGATTCAACATGTATAGCCTATATAAGATTCCACTCATCTAAATTGAAGTGTCATGTCGTAAAGATCGTATGAGGTGCAATGGCAACCTCGTCATCGTGGGCCCTGGTTTGGTTTGGGGACGGCAAGTCCTAGACGATTATAATAATGCCTGCTAAGAGAGAGTCATAAATGTCGAACTCTAATGTCCCAGTTACGAGACAGAATAGAGCGCAAATGGTAGTGACTGGACAGCCAGTGTGGCCCGCTATTAAGGGCTGCTTCCTTATAGCCCGTGGGAGATCACACAAGCTTAAAGTGTATGTAACAACACCTTGTGTCAGACTTTATAGCCTAGGGCTTTCATTCAATCCTTGGCGCCTCGTGGACTCCCTCTGTTGCTGATTTATTGCCAGTTTCAGTACCCTTGACCGAACCAGCAGGCTCAGAACTGTCAGATCTCGCGGCTAAGTCCCGCTCGAGCTGGGCCTTCTCCTCGTCGGTCGCATCAGTGACGTGAACAGCAACTTCCTCTCCAAAGTTCTTTGCAATTTCCTCGAGTGTCAACCGCGCAGTCTCGGGGAAGAAGTAATAGATCACTGCAAAATTGTAAGCAAGAGCGGGGAGTCTGACGGGCATGATAACCTACCTGGAATGAAAACAGCTGACCAGCAGATGATAACCAGATAATATTTCCAACCAGCGTTGTTGAAACCCATAGGGGCGGTTTGTAGTAAAATGAGGGTGGCTACGACTAGTTAGTCAATTGCAAGACTCACAGACACCTCTGTAGGATATCTGAACGCACCAGCAAATTGTCCGAAAAGCGAGAATCCCATCCCAATTGGGCGGATTTCGGTCGGGAAAATCTCAGAGACATACAGATACATGGTAGTGTCGCAGAAGGTTCTGTCAGAAATCAGTAGTTGTTCGATAGGATGGTTGAATAAATGGTTGGTACTAACCCCTGGAAAGCCAAGTAGAGATAAATGAAGAAAATTCCAAATCCGTTTCCAACCCTGTTCGTGGTGCCTGCATACTCAGACGTCATAGCAGCCAAGCATGAGGTGGAGATGATAATGCCAACAAAGCCAGTGATGTACATGCCACGACGTGAGTTGACCTTGTCATGAAGCCAGGCGCCAAGAGGGTTGTAAATAACACCTGGTGATGCTGTCAGTGTACATTCTTCGAGCACAACCATCTTCTCTTACCAGCTGTAGTCAGCCAAACAGCACTTAGAAGCAAAGGCATGCCCCCAGTCATCCCAAGGTTGGTGTATAGAAGGACAGCATAGTTGTTCTACCCAGGTCAGTAATCCAACACAAACTTGACCTTTGGAAACTTGATACTAACAATGATCAATGGTCCACCGAATTCAGCACCCCATTGAGTGAGGAAGCCGATTGCCATTCGCTTTCTATACGACTTCTTCCGTAAAACTGCGTTCCACACGTTGCCATAGGTGGATAGCCTCTCCGCTTCAAGGCGGATCTGCTCCGCTGTCTGAAAATATTCCTCCTTAGCAACTAGGTTATCGGGATCATCTGGTGACTGGCGAAGCTTCTGAAGCACAATCTTAGCTTCCTCGTGCTTCCCTTTGGAAATAAGCCACCGAGGGGAACGAGGAAGCCATGGTGACCCGAGCAGCAGCACTATCGCTGGCAGGCACTGAAGACACAGAGGAAACCTCCAGCCGAAACTGCCCAATCCTCCTTCAGCGAAGTAGCATGCATAACCGACCCAGCCAGCAAGCATGTAACCGAAAACCAGGAAGATCGCATGATGACCGACCAGCCAACCACGACGGAAAGCGCTCGACATCTCGGACAGATACATGGGACAAACGGTCACAAGGATACCGATCCCAAGACCGCACACGAACCGACCGGCTTGGAACATTCTGAAAGGCTGTTAGGAACTCGTCTCTGAAAAAGAGTTATGACGCAATACATACTTGAGAGAGTTCGCGCCTCCCTGAAGCGCGCCTCCAAACATCGAAAAGAAAGCACCCAACTGAATATTAACCTTTCGACCAAAGTAATCGCATGACCACATTATGAATAGTGTGCCAACAGCGCCTCCAGCACTGAAGACGCCATTGGCGGTGGAAATGGCTGGTGTCGTAATCGAAGCATATCCCGGTTCACCCTCTTGTGGAAGATCGAAGTAGGTATACCACCCTGGTTGACCGATCGTACTGGAGATGATTGAGGAGCAATAGCCATAGGTCTATATAAGGGCCAATTAGAATGCATAACATTGCCAGACAGGTATCAGGTGAGGCAACGCTTACCATTGAACCAACAGCGACGAAAATAGCGACCAGTTTGTTATAAGTGCTGGTCTGGGACCCGAACGTACCCATGATGGACAGGTCGTTTTTCCCTTGCAGGGATTTGCACAGAACCGAGTCTGGTTGTTTCAAGAAGCAGTACAAATATGACAGCACAAAATGCGGCACAGAGTTGACAGGTCAATTCATATGACCAGGGACTCTTCACTTCACAAACTCCGTACGTACAAACTTTTGTGTCCCTTTTAGGAGCTCCAAGGAGGAGGAAGAAATCTTGTCGAGATAGGACTGCGAGCTACTGTGAACTAGCCTCACAGAGGATCAACACACCAGCTTCGAGACTGAAATTTTCGGCAACCACTCAGTAGTCCGTACAACGGCAGGGGAACAATTTTCGCAGGCACCCACTCCTTTATTGCATTAGTCTCTAAAACT
The DNA here is from genome assembly GCA_009176405.1 of Aspergillus novoparasiticus. NCBI lineage: Eukaryota > Fungi > Ascomycota > Eurotiomycetes > Eurotiales > Aspergillaceae > Aspergillus > Aspergillus novoparasiticus. The sequence continues at coordinate 684,383 of ML733394.1, forward strand.
AAGTACTCATGGCGGGAAAGCCGTAAGGCCGCTATGAATACTAGTCGGACGCATGGTATGGTGTGCATTGGCAAAGGTGGACCGTGGAGAATGTTTCGGGTCCACCTTCTGTCAAAATCTCGAGTCTGAGAGGCATGATTGCTGGATTAGGGATATGCTGCATGATGAGACCGGCACTAAACACTGAGATGGTGTGTGGGACATTTTCCTCGTCGCCTCGTGTATTTTGATAGTCTAGTGGTGCTTCGTACTTTAGTAGGGATTCGAGGCGAGCGGCAGAAAGCCACTAAACTGTGTTGGGGAAGCCAACGCCCGTGACTTTTTTGTTCTTTCTTCCCTTTTTTCAAATAATTAATTAATCCCTGTCTCTGAAATCTCCACCACCATCGCCGCAATACTTACACATTCTATGACTACAATTGTGGAACGATTCCTTCGGGCCGTCGGCACTGCTCCCTATGCCCATGCCACCAGTCCGATGGAACCACATACTTGAAAACGATTATTTACCTAGTCAACATGCGTCCTCCACAGACCGGACCTGCTAAGTACTACGTACTAGTTCCGGCCAATTTATACGAAGGAGGGAGGCCGGTGGCCAATTGCCGCAGTGATTGGCATGATCCCTTGCCTCGCCATTCGCCCATTTAGATGCATCACTATGCAAATCCCATACCGTTTGGTTGTCCTTAAAACTTGGTATGACCAGGTTTTAACCTACTCACCCAATTGGCAAATCCCGGCCCCGCGCTTGATCATCATTTCCTTGTACGAAATTCAGTGCGAGTCTGTGCTCCCTTAACGAACTCACACACGTTGCAATGTCCATATACTCCACTTGATGGCTGCACGTTACAAAATACTTTGGCCGTCTTGTGCCATACCGTTAGCTAGGTTCCCGTGTGGCCCCGAGGGTTTTATTCGAAGCTGCTCCCCGCTAGACGCCGTCCCACCACGATATTTACGCCCCTCCAAAATCTTTTTGACTCAATGATTTGGTGGATAGGTGGGTGTCGAATGCACGCATTAAGTTTAGGAAAGCTTACGGCAGATTTAAAGCTTGACAACCCTACCGCATAACAGCTGACCTGCGACATGTAAAAACGGAACTTTCACGCTATTTCTTATAATTTTCTTCCTTTTCGGAGATATACCTTGCGGCGTACATTTGATCACCCCGTTAGAAGTAGTTTCGATCGCCGTTAAAATCATGGGCAGCGTTTCCCCCTTCGATGTCCCTTTCGACGAGCTTCCCAACCCCAAACAAGTGTGGGTGGGAAAGCCTGGTAGTTATGAAGAAGGGCTTGGGAAGTTAGCTATCCTGACCTCCGAAGTGGTGGCAAAAGCCGCTTCGACCGAAATCAAGACTGGTCGGAGAGTCACGATGGGCTGGGATTTAACGAAGTTGAATTATCCGAACCTGAACCGTCAGCCATGCCAGCACAAGATCGTCCCTCTTCTGGGCGGAGTGGCCTATGATGATATTTACACCATGAATCCTCGTGGGTTTTCAATGTACCTGAAGCGCGGCAGCTCTCATATCTAATAGATCGAGCATCTAGAACAAAGTAGTCAGTGGGATGGACTGCGACACTTCTCTCAAACTGTCCCTGGCCAGACCGAGCGTGTATTCTACGGCGGTGTGACATCTGAGGAGATCAACGACCGCAGCAACGATCGGATTGGTATGCAGCACTGGGCAAGGGAAGGTATTGCAGGTATGGATCTTCCTATTTACTCTGGGTGTTCTCTCCTGTATCTCTCCGAGAGTATGAACCTCATTCTGTGGTCATAGGTCGCGGGGTATTGATTGACTACGCCGCATGGGCGGAGAAGAAGGGAATCACGTACAGCACCTTCTCCACTCATCAGGTGCGACTATCAGACATCCTAGAAATCGCGAAGGAGTGCAACATCACTTTCCAGAAGGGCGATATCCTGTTTGTCCGTGTTGGAGTAACCAAAGAATGGGACACCGTGATGACGGATGAGCAAAAGAAGCAATACTCTGAGAACCCCAGCCCGGAACATGCAGGAGTCGAAGCCACGACAGATATGCTCCGATGGCTTTGGGACTCGGGATTTGCAGCGATTGCCAGCGATACCATTAGCTGGGAGGTACGAAAAGTTCCTGCGGGACGCATGTTTTGAATTACACTAATAAAATTGTGACAGGTCTACCCGCCCCAGTCCGATGTGTTCCTGCATGAGTATGTACTCGCAGGATGGGGAATGCCAATCGGTAAGTTGAAATCCTGAGCGGCTCGGCGAAACCGTTTATGGATCTACTCTAATTCATGTGACAGGCGAGCTCTTTGATCTCGAGGCATTGGCACGCATCTGCCAGGATCTCCAACGATGGAGCTTCTTTGTGGCGTCTGTGCCGTTGAACATGCCCGGTGGCGTGTCATCGCCACCAAACATCATGGCTATCTTCTAGATGCATCACCTCTGCCGAGATCGAGTCAAGGCGCCGCAGAAGTACCATCTGCAATATCCTGGTTCGTGCGTTAGTGTATCTTGCTACGGAGAATTAGTAGCGCATATTATAGCAACGACCACCAAGAAGAACAAAAAGGAACAACATAGAAGGCGATAATCAATGTTCAAAGCTCTGCGGTAGCAAGGTCGACAACGGCCTGCTACATCTGTCATAGAACAACTATTTACTATTTGGCCTAAGTCCCCCACCGTATTCTTTATGGGAATATTTGTTGGATAAGTTGGCCCCAGACGATTGAAAGTGCAGCATCCACATGGTTGCAGGACGCACACCCACACTACCCCTGTAGTGAAAGATACCAGGGGCGTCAATTTCCCTGGAACCAGTCAAATAAAGTCACATCAAGCTCCAGATTACTATGACTAATGCGGTATCAGATGGTCGCGCTGCATACGGAGATATCCCGAAAATTAATATAATAATATCTTGTCAGTCCCCGTGGTTGGCTCTTATGCTAAGACAACGGACTTCGGTTACTCGGGACTGCGACAAATCTCTCGGGAAAAAGAAAGAATCCTTCGCCAGTCTCTCAGGTATATCCATCTTGTAGGGCCACCCCGACACATCATTACTGGGTAGGGCTTAGTTCCGAAGGGTTACACCCGATTAGTGCCTCCACTTCGGGCGGGAAGTGGATTCCGCTACGGTTCCAAAGAACCTAAAAGCCGGTAGTGACTGGAGCGTTTTAGGTAACATTTGACTCCTGACGCTTGGGACACGGACACCGAGAAAGGTCCGACCTGCGTCGTGATTCATCTTCGTTATTCGCTCACGGACCCGCTCCTGCTTTAACCCAAAACTAGATTCTTGAATTTGGCTATGAGAAAAACGGTTCTCTGCTGTGAAATCTTGGCCTTCTCCATGTTAGGCTCGACCTTCCTTTAAGACTTGATTTCGATCACCTATGAAGGCAACAACCGGCAGTCTCCCCATCAGGACGGCAAAAGCCCACCAGTCCGGCCCCATGGTAGTGAACTCCATGGAGAGTTCGTTACGATACCTGTATTCTGGATTGGATCTGCATTCCTTGGCCGCATATTCTCGTGCCAATCATATATCGAGATAATGCAAAGCATCAGTCGATCCATACCACCGTCTGTGGCAATTGCCATGTCATTTTGACGGCCATCACCTCTGCTTTTCCAGCCTGAAAACTGTGGTGGTCTCTTGACACTATTAGTAGCACTAGTTTCTCTCTTCGTACCCTTCCCTTCAGGGGCAAATCCTAGGCCGGGAACCCGAAATAGTCGGCGATACGGTTTAATGTATGCCTTAAGTTCAATGTAGATTTGATCTGTCCAAGCTTTTACGGAGTGTTCTCCTGTTCCCTCTCGTACTAGAGCCCTAGCTCCTATTTCTTTAATACCCTGTCTTAATCTCGGGCTTTAACCCTGTCTAGTCAGTTGCACTCACTGCAAAAGGTGGCCCATGGTGCCAGTCACCCAACATGGCTCTCACACAGCTTTTTGAACGAGACGATGCCGAACCTATTGACAGAACAGTACAAAAATGGAACACAGCGACTCAGTCACTATGCATCGCGGCAATGACTCTGTTCTTCCTAATGCGTGCATACACCCGGGTTTTCCTTCTCAATGGCTTTAACAAAGAAGACTGTGAGTGGCATCCTTGCCAGGAGAATAGTCTGCATTCTAACTTCACACAGGGACCTGTTTAGGTGCTTGGGTAAGTCCTTGACTCTCTATATCTGATCATATGTGCTAAAGTCATACGTGATAACAGCTCCTTGGAGTCTGCTACTCCATCATTGCGCTCATTAGTAAGTAGTCTATGATTCATAGATCTGTACATATCTAACCACCAGCAGTGGGAGCACATGGAGGAGGTCTACACATCGACGATGTATCCCCCCATGACCAGATTATTTTCCAAAAAGTAACTCGCAACCTCCCCAGAAATGCTACATCCTACTGACCCTTCCAGACCGTCTACGTAACCATGGTCATGTACGGACCAACCGCATACCTAACCAAAGTCTCGCTCCTATGGATCATGACCCGAGTGTTCAGCCCATTCCGCAAAGCCGTGACCTTCATCTACATCTTCCTCGGTGTCATGCTAGCCTACTATATCCCCGCCGTTATCGTCAAGATCCGCATCTGCGACCCGATCTCCAAATTCTGGGACCCAGATCGCCCGGGCACTTGTCTCGATCAGCGTTCCATCATCATGGCCGACGCTGTCGTCAGCGTAGTTAGCGACCTTATTATCCTCCTTGTCCCGTTACCGTTAACCCTGGGTCTACAACTCCCAACGAAGAAGAAGATGCGAGTCATGGGTATTCTCGGCGCAGGAGGTCTCGCCGTTGCATCGAGTATCATCCGACTGATATTGATCGTATACACGGGCCAATCGGAGGATGGCACCATGGCGTTTATGCGGATTAACATGTTCGGGTAGGCATCCATCCTTGACTCTTACTTTTTCTATGCTCATCTACTGATTAACATCTATCAAACAGAAACGCCGAAATCGCCATCGGCGTCATCTGCGCCTGTCTCCCCGCCCTCTCTGCGATCCTCTCCCGCGTCTACCACGAATACTCCAGCAGCAACAAAGCCACCGGCGGAACTTCCGGCCACGAGTTAAGCAAGATGAAGAACCAAAGCCGCAGCATGAAAACCGACAAAAGCCGAAGCCGCATGAGTTATCTCGAGATGACCTCAGACCAGGACGTTCTGATGCATAATGCTCAAAGCGAGCCGAAGGTTGAAACGACCGTTCACGGAGATCGAAATTACTATGGAGAAGGGAACCCTGGTGGATCGCTCGCCATCTTCAAGACGGTTGATGTTGAGACTTCGGTGTCGAGGAGGGAGTGAAGCTTTCCATTCCTTGTTTGGATTATGAGGATAAAAGTTGACTACTTTGCGAGAGATTTAATGGCCCCTCTTTGGGTCTTTATGATGTTTACTATAATGATTTGGTATATGTACTATAGGTAATTTAATGATATTGGATACCCATTTTGGTTTTTCTGGTGTGTTTAGAGGTGGTGACAAACTAGCCCTAGTACAAGCGACCGCTACTTTGTACATACCATCACCACGACCACCAACATTTCGTCGTATCGGTCCACTCCTCAAGAGAAAGACGAAGATGACTAGAGATATACTTAGTTCTCCATGCCAAGCTGTTACTACGGAGTATATCTTACACACAATCCTACCCTACACCTCCCAAATCCCCCTCTCACAAAGAGTACGGAAAATACGTCCGAATACCCACACCAAAAATTCCCATAATCGAAGAACAAACCACCACCACCACATCAATCATTCCAAAGCATTCCGCTCCAAGAAAAAAGAAAAGACAAAAGAAAAAAACAACCGTCAAACTCAATTCCGCAAGGTTGAATTACTGAATAACCTTAATTTCCATCCTAACAGCCGTCCCAAACTTCCATGGTTAATTTAATTACGATCCATGCCCATTAACTTTCCTAAGTCTACTTAATCTAATTTAGTCGTTTGGGGGCCGGAAAGAGGGGCGCCCTAATTCTTTTATTAAAATACTTAGCGTTGAGAGGGTTCTCGTGGTTTTGACTGGTTTAGGATATGCTTACTTGGGTTTTACTTCTGACTTTCTTTAGTCTTGATTATTCCCCTCATGTTTGTGTCTCTAGATAGAAGAACAATCTCTGCGAGTTGGGCAACTACTGCTGATTTTAGTTGGGATCGCGATGATCTTCATTTCAGTATGGCGTGCTCGACATGGACATGGACCTAGACCTAGACCTCTGTGGTAGTCAATAATTAATCATCAATAGTCAATAGTTCCGACAGTGTGGTCCTATCTACAGATCGTCCGCTGTCGCTGGTAGACTTCGTAGCTGTCGAAGTCCTGGCGTCCCGAGGGTGTATCTATCAATCGAACAAGGTCGTAATAATCGGTGGTATGGTAATACCAGGTCTCCTCATTCAGAGCTACGGTGGCGCGTAAGCGTGTCTTCTTTATGATGTGGAACCTTTTGATCTTCTTCTCTCTTGCTCGGCTCCACAAGGAATAACTATCTGGAATCCGAGAGATAGTTCTGAATTCTTCCTCTCACTGAGAAGGGGCAGAGTTACCAAGCTACCCCACCTCTCTCTCATATTGTGAAGCAGAGAGCAGAGAACACCTAACCCTAACTTATACTCATACTAACACAATTTCACCACAAATAAGGGTTCCTCAACCAATCCAATCCTAGAGAAACAGTCATGGATATCATTTATCCTCGATTTGAGAGTGTATAGCAATTTACAAAATATGAGATACACTAACTACAGCCATCGTCTTACTAGCAATAGTCTCATTCACAGAGACTTCGATGTCAATTATTAGGTTATCTTGTTACACTCGGCCCTTTATCATTATGCATTATGCAAGGCAATGTTATTTATCAGACTTGGGCAACAGCCGAGATGGCTACTTGGACTTCGGTGGGGTAGTAGCATGTTCTTTGATCTACTGTGAGGGTTATTATGTTCTGGTGTTTCTTTTTAAGGAAACTATCGGATATGAGTATACAACAACAACTCTACCCCAGCTGAAGCTATTCTATGCTTCTACCAGAAGAATTACTGATGACCGAACTGGTACCGAATATTACGTCGGCTACCGCAGGAGATACTAACGCGGGGAAATGGATTATTCTGCACAGGAGACATACTCCGCACAATAGGTCTGGGGTAAGAGCGGAGAGTCGTCCAATGGGTGCGATGCAATCGTTCGGCATTCGTACCGCACCTCCGCATTTCACCCCTCTTTGGCCCTCGGATAACTCTGCGTGGTGACCAGTATATCTTCTCATATATCTTACAATGGTCAATTAAGATCTCCAGGTATTTTCATTATCGCAAGACAGATCATATACTACATAAAACATGACGAGGCAGTTGACTTCCGGTGCTCGGTTGCAGGGCAAGGTGGCTATTGTTACTGGTATCTTCCTATCCTATAATTCATGGCGGGGGATGCATATCGCTAATGATGAACCAGGCGGCGGTTCGGGCTTTGGTGCTGCGATTGCCCGTCGATTCGGAGAGGAGGGGGCTAAGGTGATTATCACCGATATCAATGTTGAAGGAGGACAAAAAGTCGCCGCTCAGAATCCGGAGAGTCTGGTGTTTCAGCAGATGGATGTCACCAAGGCTGACGACTGGACGACCGTTATGGATCTGGCGTTCTCGAAGTTTGGGAGATTGGATATCCTGGTTAACAATGCTGGGATAACGTATCGGAACAAGGTATATGGATTGAGACGGGATTTATCGCTGAGATTTGTTTGCTGACTCGCAGTAGCCAACGGTAGAGGTCACCGAAGAGGAATGGGAGCGTGTCTTCAACGTGAATGTTAAAGGAATCTTCCTCGGCTCTCAGGCCTTGGTGACTCGTTTAATGGAACAGGGTCAGGGCGGTTCGATGATCAATATTTCGTCTACGGGTGCATCGCGGCCGCGGCCAGGGTTGGTTTGGTACAATGCCTCTAAGGGCGCGGTGTCGAATGTGAGATCTCGATTTCGTTAATCCTGTAGGCTTTTGCGCGAACCTAACTGTTGGCTAACCCGAACAGGCTACGAAAGGTCTCGCAGCTGAGTATGGTCCACACAATATCCGCGTCAATACTGTTAGCCCCCTTCTATCAGGGACGGGCCTGTTTTCCATGTTCACCGGTATGCCTGACACGCCTGAGAACCGCGAGAAGTTTATCGGGAATGTGCCACTGGGCCGATTGACAGATCCTGATGATGTTGCAAACATGTGTCTATACTTGGCTAGCGATGAGGGCAGCTTCATAAACGGAACAGAGATGATTGTCGATGGAGGGAAGTGTATCTAATTAGGACCTCCATCCTCTCTTGATACCACAGTGAATAATTATACCTGGGCATTAAGCCCAAGGTATACATGTTGAAACGTGTAACAAGCACGGACGTCAGGCTGCTACTTGCTGTGTCAATGTCAGAGCATACATCAGCGCCGAAATACGGCACATGTACAGGTTCATGACCATGCAGAAGGATCAAAAAGCGATAGATCCTCCTCTAAAAGTCCCATCATATGTTGGTTTCCCGAGAACCAGCTGCCTAATGTAGTCGGAGGCATAGTGTTCTGTAATCCTTGGCCTTCGGCTCCTTCGGCCAAGCCTTGGGGGATAGGTCCCGGCATAGGAACAGGTCCATTCCATCGAACATCACCGGCTTCGGCCTGTGTAGGCGCTAAGCCAAGAGCACTAAGATAAACATCAAATTCTTGGCCCACAGACGCCAGGTCTTCGTTCTCTTGCGTCTGGGCCTGCGCTTTTGCCTCGACATATAGTCTCGCAACGTTGCTGAGGACCTGGCAGAGTCGGTGCATTTTCGCAATAGCCTCCGACAACGAACAGTTGGGCTGGAGCGAATTGACAAAATCTTCCAGTCGTATCAGGTCTGAGTAGGACGAGGATTCAATAACATGACAAAACAGAACGATGAACGGCACGAATGGCGAGTACATTATCGTCCTGATTATATAATTAGCTATTCGCAATAACCCTAAGACCAGAAGAGATATGCTAAACTCATACCAGTGTAGGTACGAACACTTGACTTCGTTACTTCTGTTACCTTCCTCCATCATCGTCATGCAGCTTTGGTGTAGTTCCAGTGTCACTCGTGCTGTCTCAATGCAGTCCTCTACAAATGTACTCCGACTATCCACAGCTGCAGGGATGGCTCTGTATATTAGGGTCAACACAGACAGGCGGCAGACTTGATCCGACTTGAGGTAAATCTCGTCAAGTGCAGAGATGTTCGAGAATTTTGGGCTGGCCTTCTACCTAGTCTCAGCCTTGTGCGAATGCAACATCACAGCATAGTCCACTGAAGAAAGCATACCTTGAATGGTTCTTCAACGTTCATTTGCATCTCTGCTGCCAATTGACGGGCATATGATGCCCTTTCGTCTGCAGGCTTACGCAGGGCTGCAGGGCTGTAGAGCATCTCATACACCTTACCCTGGATTCTGGCTAGATTAATCCATAGCGGGTAGATAGTTCTCCACGGCTCGAAATCTCCGAGAAGTTCAAATGTGGTGGGTAATGAAATATCATAATCCTGTATCGATGATGCACGGCCTAGCCGCAGCGAAAGGGCTTTTTCTGTGACATAAACTGACCAGAATAGGCGGCGCTTGTTTTGCTTCACGGTGTAACTGTCGTTCTCCATTGATGAAGCCCGATGATAACCGAGCGTCTGGCACAGCCGAAATGCGGTTGAAGTCAACGCTAACGCTAAGGAGGGCTTCGAGATTTCAATTGCGTGAATAGCCTAGAGGATCAGTATCTCCGACAGAGGATCTATAGATCTAGAACTCACTCCCATGCTGAGGGCTTCTATTGACTCCATTGTTGCAGGCGTCAAAAGATTCAGGCTCGCTAGACCTGTCTCAAGGTTAACACGACAGAGGTCGTGATATTTATCATATATTTCTCGCTTTGAAGTATCACTTTCTGAGAAGCTAAATTCACTAAAAAGATATACGAGGCATGCATTCACCACGATGAATGTAGCATCAGAGTATTCCTCGGTGGCGAAGTACACCTGGCGGCACCTCTCAAAAAGGCTGTCTGCTGTTATAAAAGGGAAAAACCCTAGCAAGATAGTTGAAGGATTCTCTGTTGATAACCAATCAGATTTCATCACTGGCTATGGAAAGATATGACATATGGTACCTTTCATATGGCGCAACAGTGGCAAGACAACCTGTACAGGAGGCATGTTCATATTCCGCAGTCCTGATCTCGGTATGGCTTTCTGGTTGGGGAAGCGAACGTCGCGTGAGGAAGGATGAGCCTGACTATCCTGCATGTTGACAAGTTGCTTTAGCGTTGAAAGGGCAGTGTTGATCGTTGGACTGGATAGTTGCAGCGCGCTACGTGAGACTGCTGTCTCCAGAAATTGACTCGCATAAGCCGAATGGGCTGCAAGAGATGAATTGCCCTCGAACGCAGGGCCAGACTCGTGTTGGTCTAACGTGGCATTGATGTCAGGCACAAGTCCAGAAGCAGCTGGAGTCATCTGTCCTGAATCTGGAGTTGCATGAAAGCAGGTTTCAGCAGGAGTACTGGAGGTAATAGTGGACTTCACGTCACGAAGGACTTGCTCTATGCTGGACAGGCGATCTTCGATTAAATCGATTTTCTTTTCACTGGGGAAGTCAGAATGGTTCCACTTTCGACTGCGTTCGACACGCCTACTATTGATCGGAGATCAGGACTCGTCTCCGTGGCTCGCGAGGCTTTTGACCTGCGCCTGTGGTGCGACAAACAATCTGCGAACTACGGCAATTGGAGCAAGGCGAACGCTTGTCACATCGTATCTAACCAGAATGATTAATTAGTTTGGCTCTAAGCCTATAGATTTCTACCGTTTGCCAACGCAGCATACCTTTCTAAGACGACATTGGTCACACTGGACTGTTAGTCTGATTATGGCAAGTAGTAGTACTATGCAAGCGGTCACTCACTGCACGCCGAATGGGAAGAGACTCCCTGCTATCACTCTCGGGGCCCTCGGGCTCCATTTCTGGGCGTCAATTAGTGTGGTATGACCAGAAGGATATTGTATACGAGTAATACTAATTTCCCGCTGGGTAGGGGCTGTTGGGAAAAATGTCATGGCTGGGTGTCTGATGGGGAAGTCAAATACCGTTTCGGATTCCGCGGAATCCGAACAGACCAGAAGGCAACTACAAAACGTACGGATACACCTACGTTGGTGTATTTAGTCTATTTTGGTGAGAAATTTCCCGAAATATAGTTTGTATTTTTGTAAGGGAAAGAAAAAGAAAAATCCTTGCATACACATATAGACCGAGAGATAATCATTAAAGCATTATTAATTCTATTGTATTCATCATTGTATAGTCTATACCAATTTTACGTTCCGCTGTGTGATTCAAGTCTATCTTGTGTTCTGCATTTTTATTACCAGAGGTAAGCGGTTTACATCACGTCATAAAATTCTATCTCATCAGTAAGCGTCGACTTCTCGTGACTTGACCAAGGTCTCCGTAGATTGCTGGGCGACGCAAGTCATCCGCATATACCAAGTCTAAACAGACCACATCTGAGGCCTTGGTTCCTGATTCCGTATTGTCCCCATTGAACTCAAGCAATGAAGCATAGCCTGAAAGGTTCGAAGAGTACGGGAAGAAAATGTGTAATCAGGAAATTTATCGATTAAGATCGGCCAATCTCACTTTTTAATACCGATGACAGCCAGATTCCTTGGGCTTACGCCATAATCGAACACGGGCTCAACCCAGCAGTCCTGGACACTGTCGTGTTCACGCAGGAATTGCCATCGGTCAACCACGATAATGGCCTCAACCAAAGTGGAACTATAGGCCATCAAGCTCCACACTATGCCGAGGTGCTTCCTCGTGTGCCAGTACTTTTCCACGTAGTCATTTAGCTCTTCCTCGGTGATATCGGCCATGCCTGCTTTCACCTTCTCGCCGTTATGAGGATCCCGGATGAGCTTCACCAGGGCAGCGCGAACATATGTAGGAAAGGATGTGAATGCGGACTTTCGCAAGGAGCCGACAATGAGAGGGTTTCCTGCCTCACTGGAATCCAAAGACTCCGCACCGTACAAATCTTTCGGGATGGAAGGCTTTTCCACAACCCCACGGTCTACCAGGACTTTCTGGAGGAGGGACCGATAGAAGTGCCGGGTGAAGAAATTCTCGCTTTCTTCCCTGCCCCAGTTGTAGGGCGCCTGAACAGCCATCGACCTTGCGGTAATGTTCAGCTTTACACCTCTTCCACTGTCATGCTCGTAGTCTTCCAGACGTTTCGACATCGGAAAGCCGTGCGGGTCATACGCGATGGCATCCTTGGTCAGACGAGGGTGCATGGTTCGAAGAATAGGAAGTTTGTATGTAGCAGGGCCGAGTCTTTCGGTCATCAGGTTATAGCAGCAACCAATCATGGCAATAGCTTTCACGGACGGGTTCAGGACCAAAGACTGAACACCATGATGAAGCAGATTTCCGCAAGAATGTAAGGAAATAACCATAACACGGGCATCATTCGACTTTCCATCGCTTCCCTGCTCGGTGCTCGTTGAGTTCTCGGTGGGCGCAAGAGGCGGCGAAATCACGTCCTTTATAATAGGCTCCAGATACCCATCCTTAATTTCGTGTTCAATATAATCCATCGTGCCTCTTGGCTGATTAGACTCCTGTTTCTTAGCCGCCGCTTTCTTATAAGGATCGTTCTTATGCGGAGCCGAGCCAATCTCATCAGGCGCGATACTAATGTCTCGGAAGACGTTTATCATGGCAACATCCTCCTCGTCCACGTCTTGCTTTGCGCTATCGTCGATTGTTACGTTCTCCGCTCCTTCTGACTCCCGGGAAGATGCATTCTCGTTTATCGTCACAGGCCTCTCTGGTTCCTCGCAATCTTTACAGGCGGCCTTCTTATTATATAGTCTAATCTTTTTTTTCTCCTTCAGTTTCGCAAAGATATCAAAATCCTTCGCGCCATTGATGAATTGATGTTTTCTTTCAATAGCAACCATGTGCCGATTGTATGGGGGGCTAGCAAGCGTGCGCCCAAGATAGCTTTGACCCGACCCAAAGTCCACAACGTGGGTTATGTTGTCGCCCCGCTGCCCATCCACGGTGGCGCACAGGGAATCGACATATCTCGAAAAGTGTGCTACCTCATGGTACTTCTTGACATTCATCCCCACTGCGATGTGTTTCGGTATCGTTGGTTTCCCAGGTTGTGGGGGCCGGAAATCTCTACCCAAACTAAGCCGTCGGATCTGCTGGAGGTACTCTAAGAGATCTGTCGGAGGCAAGGGAGCTCCCCTCCATTCCTGCCTGGCATTCGGGTTGCCTTCATCTGTCGCTGGATCCCTGCTCTGATCTAGGAGGGGTTGGAGATCCTCCCTCAGAAATAAGTCGAGGAGGTCCTGAAGATCATGGTGTTCAAAGAACGCTCGCCAATGCTCCGGAAGAAGCGACGTATAGACATCCGGTTCGCGCGTCAGAAAGTCTAAGTTATGCACGCCGCCGCAAAGGTGGCGGAAGAGGTCGGATGAGGTAGCGAAGTACAGGAGGGCGTCGACGTAGGCATCGGGATCAGTCCACTCTTCAACGAGTGGAAGAGTTTTAGGTCGTGGCATGCGTTCGTTCGACCGTCGCAGAAATCGAAAAGGAAAACAGGGAACAAAAGACGAAAAATCGCGCAACCCCAAAGTACTAAAGAGAGTATAACGAATGAGAAACGATAATATAAAAAGAAAGTCGAGGCAAGTCACAAGGAATGTTGAGGGCCGCGAAGATCACAGAATAATTCCAGAAATTTTTCTTTTTTTTTCTTTTGGTAGAGGGGTAAAAAGTTGAACAAATTCGGTTTAGGCCCGTTGCGAGCTCCACCACCACGGATCTGCGGCCATAAGTATGGGGTATGGAGAGCAGGTGTGGAGGTCGTTTCTCACCCAACTCGACACTATCGGGAATCCTCCTGACACCACGGTGGGCTCCTGGACTCCCCTGAAATCCCGATCACTTTCTTGGTTGGATTCTGGTGCATCATGACGAAGCCCACAGTGACAGCAATGGAGGCCAGACTATTGGCGATAGTGGCACATGAGACCTGCTGATCTTTACTTTTAGGTCAATATTGGTGTGCTGCTAATAGCTATGCTATATTAAACAGCCACTAACATCAAATCTCCCGCTAAGAATGGAGCTGCCCGAACTGGTTCCGGATTCTGGCATATATAGGGAACAAAACTGCGCTGGCAGTGGGCAACGCTCGCGATAGGTTATTTCGCTCTGCCATCTCACAAACGTGATCGTACTGCGCTCACTGAAGAAAGGAGATATCCCAAGCCAGGCAAGGGGTGTCACCACGTATGATATACCCCTCTCTACTGACCAGTTCATTGACTTTATTCAATTATTGTCTCCTGCATCCTGCAGGCTCAGCCTCGCGATCTGCGAAATTACAACAGGCACGCAGATGATTGTCTACCAACGCGTCAGACCGTCGAGAGCTTAAGTATAGCTACGCGGCAATTTTTCCCCCTTGCTGTTAAGAAAATATAAGCAATAGGTTCCTCGGCATAAGTTAATAGTCGATATCTGAAATTGTCACGCGAGCTTACTTAGCTAGAGCACAAAACATCTACAGAATTATGGTAAGTAAACATGATGGCTTAGAACGTGCTGTTTTGTAATTTATCAAAGAGATTTCCTAGCACTTGCTGATTCAGCTTATATCCACCTAGATAATAATTTCAAAGACGAAGCAGAGACAAAGGCCCTTAGGCTCCATTCCCGATGTGCTTTTCCAAATCATTATCAATGGAGATATCGGTGTAGTGTTGACACTCTGTTTGGTAAACAAGGCAACCTATGAAGCCATCAAATTACTTGAACCACACATTTGCCGATGGTTAATGCGCAGCCATGGCATCAGCACATTTGACCCTGTGCTCACTTTGAACCCGCGGACGGGTGAACAGAGAACACTGACGGTACACAATCTTTCGGGTTTCATTGAGCGCCAGGACATTGCACACAAGCTGGCCTGCCAGATTGTTCCCTCAGTATGGGGTCCCTTCTCAGACGAGGAAAGTCCAAAGATGAACTATCATGCAGAACAACGGCTCGTCCAACGACTAGAGCGAGGGCTGTACGTGCTTTTCCACATGGCCGATATTGCCCGTGACACATATAAAACAAAGCAAAAGATAAATCCTCTGGTTCCGGACGTTACCGGGCGCCTATTGGTACTTACTAGGATGCTGGAAGAGTACCACGAGATCCCGCGAAACAAGCGTCGCCTAATGTCCTTCCAAGAGTATGCCAGCCACGCTTATACAGTCTTAAAGTGGGGCTATAGAGAAGTAGATATCGGCAGGAGGCGGCTCAAATTCAGAGGTTACCTTGATGAGCAGACACAGGTCGATTTCCACGCCACACTCCGAATGCTGCGGGAGCTTATGGAGAGGATGCTACTCCGACATGGTCCCAAAGTGTGGCATCGGGATGCGAGGAATGAATACAGCGTGATCTCATGGTTTCTGTTGAAGCAATCGCCACAATCCCTAGCAAAGCTCCTCCTGAGCCCTCAGGATGAGTGCTGTGGTCTGGAGGAAAAAGCTTCTGAATCCGGTGTAAGAAGATGTCAATTCTCAGACCCACTCGATAATTACTGGAAAGCCTGGAAGAATGCCCCAGACTTGGGCTGTCAGACCTGTGACTGCAAGCGACGAGTGAGAAGCTGGAGTGTGAAACCAGCACTGATTGATGATCAAGGCCGACAATATAACCGCGCTGCGGAGAAGTATTTGAAAGACATGTGGACTCAAAGACACGTCGGCCTTCACCAAGTGTTTACGATGGGCTATTTCAACATTGTTTTATAATGACTAAATGAGCGACAATTAGTTTCCTATACCAGAATGAAAATATGAAATGACGGTTATCAGAGCTGTAAAGTAAGGGGTGAGATAGGCCCCACCGCCTTCCCATAGCACCGCTCCGGCTTACCGCTTCTACCACCGCCTGGCATCAACCTAGAATATCCTCGGAGTCCAGAACAAAGTATCATCATTCACAGGCTTCCGGTCCTTCGAGGCTACGAGAATTACCATTCGATCACTAGTACTTTGAAATGCTCCTTTCATAGTAACAACACTGCGATACTACAACCATGGATCACGCCGATCCGTTCCTCCATGTTCAAGCGTCAGTCTCCCTAGCTTTCCCCCTTTGGCCAAGTAGCACGACGAGCTAACCCTCCACAGAGACGTCCTTGCGACGCTACAAACATCAAGACCTCTCTTCTCATCATATCTACGCATCAGGTCTCTCGCCAAATCCCCATCCAATCCCGAGCTTCAACAGGCACGCTCGGAGCTGGAGACGACGCTGACCGAACTGACTGCGGACTTGGATGACCTTGTGGAGAGTGTCCGTGCAATCGAACAAGATCCATACCGTTATGGCTTGGAGTTGGAAGAGGTCCAGCGTCGGCGAAAGTTGGTGGAAGATGTCGGCGGGGAGATCGAACAAATGAGAGAGGAATTGCAAAAAGCCGTTTCCAGTTCTGCGCCCACTGGCACTTCGCCTTCGGGTCTACCCAATCCATCCGACTTTGATAACGTCCTCTCCCCGTCGGCGGATGATAGAGGGGATGATTACTATGCCGCTCTGGAACAGCAACGGCAGATGGAACTGATGCACGAGCAAGATGAACAGTTAGATGGCGTCTTCCGCACTGTTGGCAACTTGCGGCAACAGGCCGACGATATGGGGAGGGAATTAGAGGAGCAAGCGGTCATGATAGGAGAGGTTGATACATTGGCCGACCGCGTCGGGGGCAAATTACAGAGTGGAGTGTCAAAGATTAAATACATTGTGAGAAAGAACGAAGGTAAGTATTACTTCACTGTTTCGTCAAACTTTGGGCCCCTTATTATTCGCTTTTGATATCAAGGCTAACTGAATATTACATAGATACAATGTCCTCGTTTTGCATCGCCGTTCTCATTTTCGTGCTTGTCCTATTATTAATCCTGGTCATCGCCCTGTAAGAAACCAAGCAAAAAAGGCTCAAAATACAAATCGTCATGCGAATCAGTCGGTCAAAAAGAAGATTACAGGCTTACACCTTAGTCTTCTTCTTGGGGCGTGCGTCTTCCTCGTCGTCTTCGTCATCCTCATCTTCGTCATCAACGTCACCCTCGAGTTCCTCGATATCCATCCCCTCATCGCGATCTTGACACCGTTAGATTATCTATTCCAACGATTTGATGTGAACAACTTACTGAAAAGTTCGAGAGCATGGGGCCACAAATCGTCGGCAATGGCGATAGCAAGCTGCTCTCCGTCTGGGAAGACCTCAATGTCTTCGAATTCTTCGTCCTCCTCTTCCTCCTCATCCTCGACTGTCTCTCCTTTCGACAACTTGGCAAAGCGCTCGTCAGCCTGCTTAGTAGCGACCTTCGACTCCTCTGCAGACACATCGTTACCCCGGTAGCCGAAGAAGGCGAAGAAGCTTGCGCCTGCGGGGCTGAGGGGGAAATCCTCGTCCTCATCCTCCTCCTGGTCAGCAGTGGTCTCCAGTTCAACAATCTTGTTCTTCAGCTTCTCCAACTCCGGGAGCTTCTTGCGGTCCTTTCCACCCTTCTCGGCCTCGGCCAGGTCGCAAGCCGCATCGAGCAAGCCCTTAGTGAGATCCATGTCCTTCTTCCACTGAATGCGAACCGGCTCGGAGACAAGGCCCTCCCAGGACTTGGTCTTGCCATCAGCAGTCTTGACGGACCTCCTGCGCCAGTAGAGCTCCTTGACGAGCTTCTCGTTCTCGAAGAATGGGTTTTCCTCGCCAGTACGGAATTCGAAGGTTAAGCGAATGCTGCGGGGCTCACCCTGGCCCTGCTCATTGAGCTCGAATCGTTCCACCTTCAGGTTCGTGAGGGTAGACCCCAGAGCCGCCGCGTCAGGGGTCATGATGTACTGGTCGATCTCGCTAGGGGCATTGGCGAAGACGCGAACCCAGAAGTTCTCCTTGATTTCATCGTTTCCGTTGACGAAAGCATCGCGCTCGTTGTACCAATCACGCATCTTCAGGGTGTTGTCGCGAACTGCCAGGATTAGTTATACCGCGCGGCGCTCGATGCGATCGATGCAAGACTTACGGCAGTCGACGTCAATGCGAGAGCGCTTCTCTTCGAGGAAAGACATCTTCTTCAATTGCGCCTCGGTGGGCTCGGATCCCTGGAGGCGATCAAGCAACGAAGCTCCAAAGTCGGTGGACATGATGGCGACGACGACCTAAGCTCGGTCGATTAAAAATGGGGAGAAAAGGGTTACGAGAAGCTCTGAAGATACGATTCGGGAGGCAAATTCTATGCGAAACCCGAGGGGAAAAATGGGGGGAGGAGATGATTGTAGAGGTAGGGGAGATAGATGGAGAAGACGCGATCAGAAATTTTTAAATTCTTCAAAAACTTTACTCCGCGCAGACGGACTATCGCAATTGCGCTCCCGTCTGGACTCGGCGTCTCAGGTCCAAGGTCACCTGTTCACACTAACGCTGTCCGGCAGGAAGCACCCCTCGGCCAATCAGGAGCTGTCGGCCTTGGTTCCGTTCCCATCCATCACCATGATGTTTGGATCCTGGTTTTCTTCAGCTGTTCATAATTTACTGTGTTGGTCTCGCTGATATTAATCTTTTGACTGTCTGGTCAGTTTGTATTCATAATGTCTGTACATATAAGGTAGTTTAGACCCGGCATCTACAGTAAGCACATCAGATGAAACAAGACAACAATACTATATATATAGTATGTGCAAAGCTACCAATACCCTCAATTGCCATATACAAGTAATACACATAGAAGAATCGGTATCGCAGATGACCCGAGGCCATCATATTCGAAATAAATGCGGACTTAAACTACCCCGGCATATACCCACGAAAAGACACGCTCATCTAACTTGGAACATTCTAACACCTACCTTAAATCAACACTAAAGCTAATCGTTGTCCTATAAGATATCCAACTTCAGGCCAACCACTAGTCGAGCCAGGAACCTTAGGTCACTAACAACACGCCCATCCCGAACAGGTCAAGTAAAGACCAATCATGGAATGAATAGCAGGACCTAATCCGTAAGGGCCCTGTCAAGGGCACGTTGCTTTTTTTCCCTCCCCGATAAGCAGGATATACTTTGGGCTAAGAGGTTAGACTCTTCGATAGCTCGTCTCTTAAAATTTACTGGTGACGTCGGAGTTTTCATTGAAACCCCGGGTCTTTTCGCTGATAAACTCAGGTAGCCTAGTATCTTGCTAAATGCGGGGAGATAAGGGATTCAGGGGAGTCTGTTTTTTCTTTTCTTTTTCTGCTTTCCTTTTAGGTTGAGGAGGATTTGCGCTAGTTTATTTCAACTTCATCCGTCTTTAGTAGGCGGATTCTTGGTCGCAATGGGGTTTGCCATCATCAATTCGCGGTATTAGCCATTCTCTCTATGACTCTTGCTAATCGCCTCTCTCTGCTGCTGCCTCGCAAGACAGGATCATCGTGCCCAAGGAACTGGAACACGCACACAAATAACACTTCTCACATCCAATCAGAGATGGATTATAAATTTCAAATCATCAAACAGCCGCCGGTGTGAGTCGTAACACACGAGGGGAATAAGTAAAATAGACGGATAATAAAAGAAAAGAAAGAAAAGAAATGTAACCAATCAAACAACTTTTGTGGCGGATGGGCCACTGGTCATCATGCAGCATGTCGTGACGTGCGTTTCATCCAACCGTACCATTCCAATCAAAACAAACCATTACTTTTTTTTCTGTCTTCTCGTCCGAGGTGAGATAAGAGCCGTGAAACCAATTCCTTTTGTTCCCCGCTCCATTAGGGTACTTTTCCTCAACGATAAGACCCGGGCCGATTCGCCGTTAATGCTATTAATAAAAAGAAAACAAGGGAAAGGAGGGGAGAGCGAGAGGGGGTATGCGAGCATATCGGACCAATCGTGGCGGGTTCCGATAGCGTCAGAAAGCCGCGATGTCTGTGCGACTGTCCCCTAAACCGGTTGGAGGGTATCTGACCGAGAGAAAAATCTCCCAGTTACAGCATCCAGTCCAATCCGTTGGCCTCCTCTTCGACCGGAAAGACCTCACGCGCATATTCTTCCATATCGCGCCAACCCTCCCACAGGTGCCGAGCCTCATCGGTGACTCTCAGCGATACGACCCCTCCGGGACCCTGCATCATGCCGACGCCGGCGCCTTTCCCATTGGCCGGGCCCAAGCCCTTAGGGGAGCCCGCGGCAGGACGGGAGAATTCGGGCTGCGGGAAGTAAGGCGCATTGCACCGACCAAAGACCTCCTCGATCGCCTCCAACTGTTCTCGGTATCCAGGCGGGATATTTACTTTGACCTCGACCTTGGGCACATGAACGTAGTGGCACGGGCGATTTAAGGCTCGCGAGAATGCTGCGCACACTTGGTTGGGGGAGAGGGTTTCGAATGTCAGGGCAATCCTATGCCATTCTTAGTCTCGCACGTACGGCGATTTACGTCTGCACTGCAAGGGGAAAACTTACCGGTGACCGTGCCATTTCTTGGGACCATCCTTGAAAATCTGTAGCAGAGCCGGGCCAACATCATGCTCCGCATCCAACCATGGCAACGGAGTGTCCGGGTCGAATGGCGCGTGCCATTCAAAGCTCCCATCGGGCATAAGTTCCATTTGGAAAAGCGGGTATGGTAGACTGGTGAAGTTATTGTTGTAGATTCCGGCGTAGACAAAGGTTGCGGGAAGTCCGAGTTGCCGGATATAATTCTCGACGGTAAACTTGGGGGCCCATTGCGGTACGGGCAGCCATGGTCCATACACCGAGTGATCTGGCATGCTGCTGTAGATATAGTGTTGAATGGTTCCAGCGCGCTTGGCCGCATCGGCGAGCGCACGTCCGATTGCGACCTCATCGCCTGATTGTGACGTGGTGTTGATGAAAGCCAGGTTGGCCCCTTGAAAGAGGGCGTCCATCAGGGGAACATTGTCGAGCAAAGGACCTTGGAAAAGGGTGACATTTGGCAGACTCTTCAGCTCCTCTGCAATGATGCCTTTGAGCGAATGAATCTGAGCTCGTACATGATGGCCGACAGCAGAAGCGACGCGGATGAGGGAAGCGGCCTGACGACCCGTCGCGTTGACGACGGCAATGGTCTTCTGTTGTGTCATTCGGGGCGGTACTGAGAGAAGGAGGGGCGAGACGGGGGGAAGAGGGGAGACGAAGCGCGGGGAGACGGAGGTGCCGTAGTATGCGAAAGCGACTTTGTGGAAAACCCCTCCGACGGTTGTTAAAGGAAGAGAAGATATTGCGGGGTAGAAAAGGACGCAGGTAGGAAGACGAGAGAGGCCAATGAAGAAGGTCCGACAGAAAATCTGGAGTAAGTCTGGTGGGATCAGGAGCAAACGAATTGATTTGGTTTACACGGTTATTATTATCACGAGGGGCCGGCCGTTTAGGTTAGTCGTCGGACGAGATAAATGGGGCAACAATTTTTAGTAGTAGGAGTAGTATCATTCAGTTTTCCCAGTGGGGTTTCCAACTTGGTCACCAATTTTATGTTTTGTTCGATTGAGCGCAATCTAATGCCGCAATCGATTTCTTGAATGGTGCAATAAGAGTTTTCTTTTTCGACGGTGATAGTGGATCGTTTGAGTTGGAGACAAGGTTGGTTTGATAGAAGCTGATTGTCGTTGCTTGAGATGCCGCAAGCCACCAGGGGGGCATGTAATATGGTGCCTTTTTTTTTTTTCCTGTGCCAATTAATTGTTGGCTCGCAAGGTATTTTTCTTAGTTAATGGCCCCGGACCAGATGGATAAGGGCTTCGGAATGCTCTCCTTCCACTGGCAATGATTCCGGTGGACTCCCCCGCCAGTGACTAAAATAATTCTTAGGGGGTTCACAATCAAAAGAGAAAAAGAAGCAATCGTAGAGGATCTGATTCAGTGCGCGGGTCTGATTAACAAAAAGAAAATTCAGAACGACAGGCAGGGAAGGTGGATCGATCCAAGGAACGGTTCCGAGATTCGCGCCCACAATAAGTATAGTTATATCCTTCACGAAGAGAGGAACACAGGCTTCGCAAGAGAGAAGGCTTAATCGATGGTGCAATTGACCAACCTAGGGAGGAGGCTATCTTCTCTTATTACTCTCAATCCTGAGGGGGAAACGAGGCCGATGTATGTGAAGGTATAAATAAGTCGGCAAGGGTAGGCATGTCATATGGACGAATGGAGACGTCCCAATGGACGAGCAAGTCCTGTGAGGTCCCCAACTAAACTACTAGCTGACTGGTCTGGATTAGGATCGTCTGGGGTTGTTGGTAAGAAAATAATAGGGAGTTAGACTAGTAAGAAAAATAGAAAATCAAAAATTAAAAAGAAAAAAAAATTTAAAAAGAACTCTGTCCGATTTGGAGTCCGAGGAGGAGAATCATCCACTGTGGTTCATATCGTGTAATGAGAAACAGTCATGGAAACAACGGCTTTGCCCACACAATATTGAATGCGGATATTTTATCCAGTTTGATTTCTCTTTTTTTAATTTTAATTTTATTCTTTCTCCCCTTCTCGATATTTATTTATTTAATCTGATTTTACTTTGCTACAAATCGTAGGTATAAGCCTGTCTGATCGTATATCCTCAACACCCCGTGACCCTCACTTTGATAGAACCGGTGGTATTTCCAAGGAACTTGGAACCGAACTTCCCAAGGTCTCGACCGGGTTTTGATCACCGGACAACTAAGACTGCACAGACGAAGTCGCCAGAAACATCCATAACTCCATAACTCCGCCCGTCGCGCAGCCATTGACCGTCTTTCCTTTACGTAACTCGGGATGCAGTCTGGATTGGATCGGATGCCCTAACACGTCGCCGGGTCGATCTAGTAATCACGGTCTTTGATATACGTACGGTGTTTACATTCGGCAGTTGCTTTCTTGATCCTGGATAGACTGATGCATTAATATCTGTCCTTAATGTTTCTGGATCGATTGATATCTAGTCGAAGTGTATAATTGTACATATGTATGGAGAAGTGGAAACGATGCACTCAAAGTTCGTCACTCGACGAATTATTGTTTAACCGTAACTCGCACTAAAAACCGCCCACACTGCACTTCCCTGCTCGTTTTTAGGGCGGGGAAAAAGCAACTCGGTAGGATTCTCCGATTACATGCTCGATCCAGTATTGAGCGAGTCAGTTATGTACTTTAAAGGGTACCTACTGTTAGAGATTCACAATCACATATCCGGTTCTACTTCCCGGCAAATATCCTCGATTGAACATAGCCTTATTCCCTGTCTATCCGAGTGAATTACGACTACAAGGGACAGCGAAAATACACTGGGTCTATGCCAGATATACAAGATATTCGCAGTGGAGCCCCTGCCGAAACAAAAGTATTGGTCCTCTCTCGTCATCCATCACACCCACGTTCCTTCAACGGTGCCAGACTCGGCCACCGCTCCCGACTCGGTCTGTGCTGTCCTTCGTTGTCATCAGCTCGCCAAGAAGTTACTACGCCCGCCGTCGTCGTACCTTCTGGGTCTTCTCAACCGAAAGAGGGTCGAAGCTTTGCCCAGGAATTCACTGGGAGGATACGAGCACATGACCACTTTGTTGTCTATGAAGAAGTACATACGGTTGATATGGTTGGATCAATAAGAACAAACCTCCCAGTACATGCAATATACTCACCTTCGAGTATGACCTACCTTGTAGGGTAACGTCTCATCGGCTTCGAATCGGAGAGTGCCGTTCCCTCCCCGCATTTTATTGCCCTGGATCAACCTAGTGCGTGCTTCGCGCTCGGGCTCTTTCTTCTTTCTCCGCGGGAGTGACGCTACAGAATCACCTCACCTGATCTCGTGGGGATTTGTTGAACAACAGGCGTTATATATGATGTGATCCGGTTTGGCGCGGTCTTCTTTGTTTGGAACGTTGCTTATCTCAGACTAGTGCTTATTTCTACTCTATCGTGATTTTTTTCCTTGGGATCTAGACAGAAATTAATTCCTCGGGCATCAATCAGGCTTGCGCTTTTTTTATTCTTAATCTATCGAGCTGAATTGAGTATATCGTCTCGTGATCGGTCGCGCCCACATCCTTGATTAATCACGGTGCCGATCCAGCCATCACTCGCTCCGCCAGTCGCTCCTCTCCTGCTTCTTCCATTTCACGGTCACTGACCTCCCGCGGTCCAATCCCCGCCAGTCCCCAGACTCCCGGTCTGCGTCGCGCGAGTAATTGTGCCGCGGTCCGTTCATCTGAGTGCAAATGTGCGCCCGACTTGCGCAGCAACATAACATGCTCCGATAAGCCTGCGTTGGCTGCCAGGAACAGTGGTGTGCGGTTGTTGCGATTCCGAATGTGGACGGAACCACCCTGCATCAGCAGGAAGCGCAGGATGGAGAGTGATGGCGATGTCGCGGCCAGATGCTGAAGTTCTGAGTTAACGGACAGGTAACGAAAAGAGGGGGAAACGGATGAAGAAAGGGCATCTTACTATCGGAGTATTACCGGAGTAATCGGCATCGTTCAAAAGGTAGTGATTTTCCAGCTTCAGGATCTCTTCGACACGTGCGAGATCTCCCTGGGCGATGGCATAGCCCAAAATGGTAAGTGCCTGGACACGCTCGGTGAGAGCGCCGTCTGGATGACGGAAGACGGGCTGCGAAACCTCCGTCAATTCTCCTCGGAGTGATTTCGACATGTCCCGTGCCACGGACTCCGGGGTTGCGTCTGGTAGACCAAGGAGATACGCCAGTTTTGTCAGGGCAGCTTCTGTAGTTAAGTCGAGACCTGCGACAACACCAGCCCGCGACAAGCTCATACCGGTGGCATATACCGGGCTAACGCTGCCGGTCAAACCTGCTCAAAGTCAGAGTCGAACGGTCTAACGCGTGAGATTGGGGGTCTTAGGCATCTTACATTGGGTAACGTTAACAATCACAATCCCTCGCTTAATGGCATCCGCAAGCACTTTAATCAAAGCGTTATCTTGACCGTGTGGTGCGTTACCAGCTCCAAAGGTCTCTAACACTAAACCACGGAGTCCGTCTAGTCTCAACACGGCGTCAATCATTTCTGGCTTGATACCAGGGAATATACGAAGACAGGCGACATGGGTAGTATCTAGATGTGTCTGAATGCTGAAATGCTCGATGCCCTTTGGCCGATTCACCAACTCCCAGTTGACGTTAGTGCGCATGGAAGTGGTCACAGCCAACGGTGTGCAATTCGGAGAATCAAATGCAGCGAAGTCACTTGCCGCCACCTTGCTCGACCGGTTCCCACGGAATAGTCGGTTGTTAAAGTACAGACACACTTCGGGGATCATGAAGTGGCCAGCCACAACCAGGGACCCAAGAAGGTTATCTGTCGCATCATTCTGAAGCTCCAACATCGGAGCCTGGGATCCCGTGAGGATTACGGTTTTCCCCAGATTTTGCAGCATGAAGCTGAGTGCGGAGCTAGTGTACGCCAGACTATCTGTACCGTGAAGGATGACGAATGCGTCAAAAAGTGTGTAGTTCCTCTCGACGGTCCGCGCAATTTCTGCCCAGCCTTTGGCATCAATAGAGCTGCTGTCCAGCAGCTCCTCAAACTCAAATACCGTATATCTTACTCGGCGGCCGTATGCAGTCTGTGGTGTCCGTAGACTCTGATGGCCCTTGATCTGGCCTGTGTTATCGACAACAACATCCATCATGGTCGAAGGAGAACCATCATTGAAAGTAGGCACCCGGGCCAGGCATTGCTCTTGGAACCCACGCGCCGGTATAAACCCTGATGGTGACGGTCGCATACATATGGTACCTCCGGTCATAATGATAAGGACCCTCGCCTCAGGGAGCTGAGGTTCTAATTGTTGTTCAATCATCTCAGGGATGATATCGTCTATAGTTCCCATGATGAGAACGAGTTGAACTTCAAGCTCGCTGGTTCCTTGGCCGTCCTACAACGATGCACAGAATAACGCACGACTCGACAACTGGCTGAATACCGAATTAACAGTAATAATATCGTTGTCCCTTCTTTGCTCTTTAGTATCGTTAAGCTGTGTGATGTGACCCAGTAAGCCGAATCAGCAAACTGATAAGCCTCCGGACGTGGGGCAATGGCCTTGCGGATTGAAACAGGTGCTTTTATAAGATTCTAACAAGATGCTGCGGAGAGATAACATCCATAGCCTTCGCTGCCGCTTCTACCCCAACTCATCGAAAGTTCAATTTGGAGAAGACTCCGATCAACGGCTACTCGGTATTCTATTACGTACAGCAGCACACGATTCGGCGAGCGGCTTCAAATCCTGAGAACGTTTGGGTGGGAAAATTTCGGGCGCACTCAGGACCGAATTTAACTGGTGGATCACGGACGGGGACCCGTCAACTTAAACACGCACAAGACCCACACAGTAAGAGGCTTTTTTCTTTTTTCTTTTCCTTTTCGTATCTTTCTGAGACAGGGAGTTGCGAGAGAAACTTGAATTGGAAGACTAGAGCAAGGTAGCCATTGACGCAATTTATTGGTATTAACTGCCGAATAATACGAGCAAATGGCATACTTTGTACATCTTGCATTAACAAAGACACCATTAATATAGTCTGTTATACCGATATCAAGCAAAAAAAAAAAAAAACATGGAAAGGTCCCATTGATATCATGCGATTAGCTGCCATGGTCAATGTGCCTGAGAACAATTCCACCCATTTCGATCGCATGACTTATCTGTGATGCTGGTAAACAAATTTCTTACTCCGTACAATATAAACAAATGCGAGTCTCAAAGGGTTCAATAGATGTAAACTCACTCGGCCAGAAGCGGCATAGCCAGCAGTCACATGGCACACATCTTACTACTTCCTTCACCTGCTGTCATTTGCTTTCATCTGCGAACTTCGTTTTCCTTAATAAGATTTCAAATCTCGATTACAACTGAAGAAATGTGATTATTGAACTTTTCGAAATTTTTTTTGTTTATAAAGGTCATCAGCTCCTATGGCTGCAGGGTATCGTCGTCTATGTACATCTTCCGACTCTACATACAGTTTCTCTGTTCTCGAGCAATGATCCTCTCTCTGGCGTTGTCAAAACGCCCTCGCTTCGCCGTTAACAAATCATGAACACGCTTCCAAATCACAAAAAACATGATATATATGTGCAGAATAGAGAGGTGAAGAAGCGAAGTGCGGGATAATCAATATCCACCTTTACTCAGAGTCCTCGGGCGCGCCATGGCCTTCGACGGCGCTGACACTGCCCTTATATACGCGTCTGCCGCGAGCGAACCAATCGCAAAGAACAATGAAAATCACAACACCATATACGGCCGAGACATAGTTCATGTCTGTGAGGAAAGTCAGCGGAAAGGTCTAATCAGGTATGTAAGAGGTAAGAAAGACTTACTGCCTGTGTTCACCGGCATAGTTGATGGGAAGGAGTACATAATAAGGCAGAAGATGGTCCATAGGATGGTGACAACGTTGGCGAAGGCTCCCCACTTTCCAAGCCAGAAGGGACCGTGCTTGATGTTGTCACGACCGCGATACCAGAGGAACACGATGGGGCAGGAGTACGAAATGTACAGCAGGGTGATACAGGCGGTCACCATACTGTTGAAAGCGGTAGAGGAGCCAAGATAGAGCAGTCCGAGAACACCAACGAGGAAGCAGCTGGCGTTGTGGGCGTTCAGGGGCACATCGAGAGTGTGGTTGACCTGAGAAAGCCACTTGTGTCCAGGCATACCACGGTCACGAGCAAAAGCCCAGCAGAGGCGAGACTGCCAGGTGTGGCACGCAATCAGACATCCCATTCCGGTGACGAGCAGCAATGTCTCCAACACGATGGCACCGGGCACATTGTCAAGTGCTTGGTAGTAAAGCTCCAAGATAGGCACACCAGTGGCTGTGTTCAGGAGCTTGTTCAGATCATTCAGACTGAAGAACATGGAGATACAGTAGAACCAAGCGGTGACGAAGCCAATGCCAACAGTGGCCATAATGGCGATGGGGATGTTTTTCTCAGGCTGTGGTACCTCCTCCGCAAGGTGGGTCGCAGAGTCCAAACAGGCAAAGATCCAGTTTGGATTAATCAGCCCAACAATAAAAGCCATACCGTCCGACTTCCATCCAGTGGAATTGACGAAATGACCAAACACATATGCTCCACTAGCATGAGTCTTGGCACAGGCGGGCACCGTAACCAAAATCACGAAGAAGGATAGTAGAGAGATGTAAAGGGTGACCTTTGCAACTGCAGGCAGCGTTTTACCCCAGCAGTTGAAGAGATAACAGAAGAAGTTAATGAGTTGATAAGCCACCACAGTATGCCATGGCTCCGGAACACTGTTATCTTTGAGTCAGCAACACACACAAAAGGATACATCTAAAGGGAGGTTAGGGCTTCCAGAGCATACAATTCGGGATGGCCAAGTTGCCACATTCCTACTCCAGCGGACCCAAGACTGAGCGCGACACTAGCACAGGCGAAAACGGCACCAGCATACCCAAACCAGCCGGTGAAATAGGATGCGAATCGTGCGTACTTCTTAGGCGCAAGTTCATTGGCCCAGAAATATTGACCACCGGCATTGGGCATGGAACTGGCCAGTTCGGAAAGCGAGGCCCCCACACAGGTTGAAATGAAGCCGATCCAGATCAACCCGTAAACGATAAGGACCGTGCCTCCAGAACTGATACCAGTGATCAAGGATGCAGAAATACCGAACCAGGAATTGGACATACAAAACGCAATACCAATAAGCGAGAGTATTGAGAAATTGCGCTGCAAATCCTGTGTGTATCCCATCTCGGCTAACCTGAGAGCGTCGGAATCATCAGCTCCTGACGCATTCTCACTCTTGGATGCCGGATTCACATTCGGCTTCTTTTCTATGTCGAAGTCTGCCATTGTAGCGGATAATTGCAATGGGTGTCAGTATACGAGAATGGTGCAAAGGGCAACACAGTGTTCGAAAAAGGGATACCGGGTCGGCTGCCGTGTTGCAATGTTACCGCGTGGGAGTGCCTAGATCGGATGGTCTAATTGAATCAATTATAACCACGGTTGCATAAGGGCTTGTGGATTCGTTCCGGGTCTGGTGCGAACGGTAACGGGGCTGTTGTTGGACAGATTGGCTGCTGTTGGGATTACTTCAGGTTCGAAGTCAGGTTCTGGCGATGTTACTGCTGGTCAGGTTGACTGCTGTTGGCACACTTCCTGCGGGTCCAAAGTCGCGAACGGGTTGTCGACTTTTGTCGTCGGATTCGAGAAACCGCTGGGTGATTGTCGCACACGGAGAGATGACTGCACCTATCGATACGACGATACAAAATATGGAACAGTCGAAGTGATCAGTATTACAGAATTCAATCTGTTGTTCTTCGTTGCTTGTTTTCTCGAGCTATCAACAAGGCGGATAGGCGTAAGACATAGACTGAGGTCTTGGTGTCGGGTACAGCCTAACGCGAAAAGAAGCAAATACCTCAAGCTGCAGATGCAGGAGAAGGTTTCTGCAGAAGGTAGAGGGGAGGGAGAATCTGAAAGGAGAAACTGATGTGAAGTTGGAGAAAGATTGGCCTCATGGGAGGGGCAAGTGTGAGTATTTATGATATTGTCACGCTGCGCTTCATTTTTCTTTTCTTTTTCTTTTATTAATGTCAACCCTATGCCTCGATGTAGCCTTCCTTGTCGACTCCACTTTTGATTTGATTAGTTGATCCCCCAAAGGTCCGAGAGGTTCCCCATCTTTTACCTCTTGGCTCCATCTTTCATGGAAGAACTAACTATAGCGGACAAAGTGATAGGCGCAAAGTCAAATTCGCATTCCGATTTGCCTCCACCTACCAGTATATCGTCATAGGCTGTGCACTAGGCACAGAATTAACCTAGTGTCGTTCTGATCCTGAGTCCCTGGTGGCGATGGGTTGGAATGAATGAGGCACTATTCGGCTGTGGTGTGAGGGCTAGTCGAGAGCCTTGGTTACATAGTCAACTTTGGCGCAGTGGTTGGTTGATCCTTGCTGCACACGGTGGCTTCGCTCCACTCCGACCCTAGAGGCTCCGCTGAAAATTTTGATTCTCTAGCCATGTGCGTCCTCACTTTTACTTTGAATTTTTGTTTTCCCTACTCATCTTTCCTCTTCCCTCCAACGTCATACATTATGAATTGTGTGCGCGTCAGGAGTAGTTTTCCGCCGTCTAGTTTGAACCGGCTCGGAACTTCGAAGTTCATCGGCCCGTGTCCGACGGTTTCTAGAAAACCACTCCTGCCGCAGGGATTCTTGCGAGAGCCAATGGCCTGGTCAATATTTGTGTCGTTCCGTATATGCTACACAATAATCAGTTATATTATAGTTTCCGGGTGATACTAGCCAAAGTTATTGTCATTGACACCTCAGGATTTCTTAGGGAAAGTCCTCCGCTCAACCCGTGGACGTTCCGAATTTTCTCCAGTCGCGTGCAGTCGCTAGCCTTTGGTTTTAGTAACGTCCACGACCAGCATCAGTGGAGCTCATTCTTCTGAGAGGTTATGATTCGCACATCGAGCCAAGATGAGAAACACTCCAATACGGAGTAAAAGATAACCTCACCGATCCGCGTGTGAAGCTCGAGGCATTTTATTCTCGGTCGAATGTCTGCATATCCGAAAAGGAAAAAACGCATGCCCAACAACTCGATAGCTTTGATAATACAATATATGAGGATGTATGCACCTTTACTACTCCTGTGTGCTCAAAATGAGCATCACCATGTCCTCCCTATCAGAGCCCATAGGATATCCGGTCTCTATCGCATACATACCATGGAGCTATCCCACTTAATTTTAGGGGCGCCCCTAGTTAATTACGGAATCTTCCCGCGCCTAAACAGAGCTTGGCTCTACTCAGCCTTCCGCCGCCAACATGCCCACAGGCAGCAACCTTTACCCCTTCGAGAAACCGGATATCTTAGAGTTTCTTACCAACAGGCTAATAATGTCTATTCTTTAAGGTAATCTCGACGGCAGAAACCGATGATAAGTTGTGGTATACGAAACCGTAACCTCCGTGCAACACTAGCGTGACTCCATGATAGCATGAACAACGATTGCCTTGTTTCCTATTCTACTCATATGCTTCTCATGTGGGTAGCGACTAACCCGAGTGAGTACGTAACGGAATCTAACCGACAGCTTCAGATCCGGAGGTAACATTTCGGCATGGCAGCCACAATGGAGCTTGGAATCCACTTCCCAATCGGGAATAGCGCTGGCAGTGGCTCAGAACAGGTGAGCGTCCGATTCCGAATGGTTGAATCACAGAACTCCAATAATTGGAAGAAGATAATCATTCACAACAGTTGGAGATAGTGATTCCCCGTATTCATCATGCCGTAAACCTTCCGCGACGCCTTCTCCGTTCAATGCCCGGAAGAAGGAATAAAACCCTATCACTCCTCAACGGCAAGAACCCAAAATGGCAAGGTACATACTACCCCGGAAAATCCCTTCATGAACCTTGTATCTATGGGGCATTGGCTTCTTCCCGTCGGTATCCCAAAGTGTAAGCAAAAGGTAAACGACCTAACGGCATAGTTCAATCCAAGCCATCCACAGCAACCAATGATGGAATAAAAGCTTATCAACACACGGCATCATCAAATCAACAAGCTGACGTACTGTATGTCAGCTCCCTTTGAGTGTGTGCCCTTGGTGTAGAGTTCGGTGGCTGAAACTGAGGGGATTGGTGGTCATCATGGGGCTCTCGGGTATATGTAGTTGATCGTTGATTTAGTTCGTAAACTCTAGTGGTTACCCGAAAAGAGTAAAGATGTCCCTGTTGCAGGCGGATAGGGTACAGGATTGGAGATACTGTTCTAGATAGCATACATTTCCCCCGTTTGGTATAAACGAGGGCTTCGATGGTTATCTTCGTTCAATGAAGCTTGATATGAACAATCCTTGAAGCAAAAGTCGTGGTAGACCCGGCTAGGGTTTACTGGCGGTAGTAAACTTAAACTTCATATCACTGTCTTAAAATCATTAGTAAAAGGGATTCGAACCGTAAACACCCCTTCCAGTATATGTCAGTCCCACTGGACTAAAATCCGAATGGCAACTAAAGTCGTGCCTTGTACATAATCTAAGAAATTAGAGGTGTATCTTCAGGGTGCTATAGGCCAATGGGCTATAGAATATCTAGTATCAGGAAGATTGGAAATGTTCAGGACTACACGGAAGAATATATTACTCCGTAAAATAGAACAAAATTGCTTGACGTTCTGGATCCTCTGCGCAATCGGAATCTATACAGGGCGTGGGGCCGCAGCCGGCGCCTCGCTGGCGGCAGCGTAATCATTGCCTAAGGTAAGCGTACAGAACCGTTATTATAACTATATCAGGCAGATTGAGGAATATTATTTAGCAATATACACCGAGGTATTTTATAGATATTGTAGCTAATGATCTATCTATATTTGAAGCACGGGAGGCCCGGGTGTCTGTGAGAAAGGAAAGGGTTAGGGAAATTGTTTAAAACATAGTTTGCTAGTTTGATATATGCAACCTCTACTGATCCGAGATTGTTACTTCTCGTTCCTATATAGAGCACAGCGGTCGTCAGACCATTAATACCAAGTATCGTCATACCGATTCCCTTTCTCATACAACAGAACACAATCTTCATACAAGGGGAATGGTGTGTCTTCCTATCTAACAAATAAAATAAAATAAAAATAAAAGGCAACTATCATCTTGCTGCTAGATCTAATGTAATGGGCTTCTAAGTACAGCACTTCAATTATAACGTCGCAATATCTACCCCCGCACTGTTGGTCCACACGGTAGTAATTTTCGTGACATTGTAGCAGCTTTAAAAGCTCAGCTGCTACAACTTGATCGCGGTCTTAATAGACTGGGATAATAGGAAGAAGATTACTGTTATTGCACATTTATTCTGCTTTCTTGAAACCCCAGACTATAGCTAAATCTGGATTCTGATATTATCAATAAAAGAAGATATTCTTAAACTATATAACTTTATTCTGGCTGATACACAGACTAAAGTTGGCAAAGAAATGTCTGTCAAGAATGTAAATTGTCATTACAATAGAAACCTCTATAAATTGACACTTGTCATGATCTTACAATATTCTTCCCTGATGATCCCACTCTTTCAGAATATGCAGGCATGAGCAGACTTGCTCATTCTGTTCCCATTTACACAGGCCAAGTACGGAGTTAGCTCTTACGCTAATATGATTTATGTTCGCTATGTTAACTCATTTGAAGGAAGGACAGCATTAAATGTTACAAAAGGTACCATACATACTTCCTGCGTGCGAAATGCAATTCTAAATAGCGTAATCGTACAAGGGCGTGGCCAGTCTGGAGTTCTCCAGGACGTATTCATTGGTTTTTATTTAACAGAGCTCATCCGAACTCTCGTCAAGGGAAGAACAAGATAAATCTCGCGCTTCAGCTGTTCCCTCAAGGATAAAAGAAGCAGATAAGAGTAGCATGTACAACCAACTAACAGGGACAAGACATTGACAATGTGAAGTAAACTATAAACGAAAGAAGGGAAGTCTCCTGGAGTAAGATTTGGGAGCAAAGCACAATGCTCGCACCGGACTCGATGAATCGAGGTATGAACTTGAAAGCACGAGACAGTTATAGGAATGATAGGTAAACGCGGGCAAATTTTTCCGATTAGGGAATCCTAGCTGCGCCCATCTGTCTTGCTAATTTTCATTTGAACCATCTGTGTGTTTTCTTTAGTGGTGGTGACCATGGCGATGATGTCCATGAGCATGTTTGTGCTCGTGGAGGTCTCTCTTGGCAGGAGCAGTGGGTGTGGTAACAACGGTAGAGATGATGCTTGTGGTGGTCGACATGACAGTTGAGACGGTCTCCAAACCTCCAGTCTGCGTTGTAAGAGGGTTGCCCTGTCCGTCCACCAGAACAGTGACTTCCCGTTCGACGTAAACAATCGCCTGGGTCACATCGCCTTCGATATAAGAGGTTGTCGGGGTAGGTGTCCACGTGGGTGTCGTGGTAGAGCTGGTCGAAGTCTCGACAGCCACAATGCCTGGTAAGTCGATGGATAAGCCGATCGATACGGACACCGAGGCTGACACCGAGGCGCCGGGGGCTTGAGTGGCCGTGGCTGTAGTGTAAGAAATGGGACTAGCATAAGCGGGTCCATACTCGACGGCGAGGTCGTTGGGAAGGCCACCCTTGCGAGAGTAAACATCTTCATTCTTCAAAAGAGTCGGAACCTCAAACTTGCACTTCCGCTGTTCAGCCTCGGTCTGGATATCGAACACGTCGCAATCTTCAACGCGGCCAGAAAGATTGGTACACCTTTTAACTGCTTGCTCCAAGACGCCAGATTCCCAGCCGTGAATAAAGTCCGCGTGGTAACCGAAGCCAGTCGGGTCACCGTTGGAAATTACGAATGTGCCCTTCTTATCCTTGAAAGCGTAAGTATCCCAAATGGTCTCAAAGAAAAGAGAAACGACACGAGTGTCGTAGCCCTCGGGGCATGTTCCATCCATCACCGTAGAGGGGTAAGCGACATGCGACTTGTGATCATCAGAGTCAACATCCTTGCCATTCCAGCAAGAGGGGAACATGATTTCAAAGCGAACACCATCGGTACAGTGCTCGTCGAGGTAGGTCTTGTTAGGCAAGAAGTGTCGACCAAGCGAGGGTTCGGCTGCTTTGTTGTAGTTCAAGCAGTTGAAGCCGATTGCCTTCTGGCGAAGAGCAGCTTGCGATTCCTGTTCTCCAGACCATTCAGACGTGGGAGGGTCGGGAATAGGCCATTTGAAGTCGCGCTTGAAGGTGTCACCGGCGATCATGCGGAAGTTTTCCGGGAATGCGGTCACGTTGTCTCCATAAAGGAGGTAGTAACTATTCGAGTAAGGAACAACGTCAGCGACTCCTCCCGGTCTTGAGGGAATGAGATACATACGCAAGCATGCCTCCCACTTGATCGACAATCTCAGTATCACCATTCTCGTGCATGAAGTACAGAGCGGGGTGCCAGTACGCAGACTTGTCCTGGGTGACTGCGCACGAAGTGCAGCTGCTATCCCTGAGGGAATCCATATCGGCGGTCATGGAGAAGCCTATCATCACTCAGTACAATCGGCCAGCATGGAGTAAATTTGGTAAACTGACTGTCCGGTCCATGAATTGCATGTACATGGTACGAGTCCTTTCCGGGGTCCATCAAGGGATCGAGACGGGCTAAACCAGCTCGTCCACGGCATGGGAGACGCCAGAACGCCTCAGCCAGGCCCGAGAAGGCAGCTAGGCACGTCACTAGGCCGACGTCAAGCCTCATAGTTTGGCGCATGATGCTAAAGATCGATCGATCTCGAAAAGAGCGGCAAGAGTGGGCTTCAAAAGGAGCGACGATTGACTTTCTGCTGTCACGAGCAAGGTAATCGGCTATAGCGTCACCAGGGTCAATGATTAGGAAACATATAACAGAATAAAGTTCGGAGTAGTCAAGGGAACCGATGAGGCCTGGCGCCGCTGGTTACTACACAGTAGTATAGTCGGTGCGATGGTGGGGAGTAGAACATAGTATAGAAATGCATCATGAACAATAACAACAGTGGCAAAGCAAGTTCGCGCATAACTTCAACCCTTTGAAACCAGCTCCACATATAATAAAGGACGGTAAGCAATCCAGGAACTGGGAGCAGGGCAATCCTCTGACATCATGGTTCCTCAACATCAGTGGCTGGTTGTCTGGCGCAAGGGGTCAAGACATAATTCTCCTTGCTTCGTCGGCGCGCAGCCTCTTTTTACGCGCCAATGGGATGGATTACACGAGGGGTATTTAGGGCTGGAGCTTTGAAGAAGAGAGTATATATAGAACCGATATTACATTGGAGTGTGAAGAGTGTGTAAAAATCCGGGGGCAAAACGAAGAAAAAAAGAGAGAGAGAGAAATTGTAGACATACCCTTTTTGGAAATCCGCAGGGATTCTTAGGGTGGCTGTCGATCGATCGATTCCTTGACTTTGATGGAGATAATCCGATAGTTATGCTGGAATCTCACCGGGAATCCAGGGCTTTTGAACCGGTTATCTGGTAACCTCGTTTTTCATTAGCCATGTTTTTTGGACTGGAATGATAAATAAACCAGGGAGTTCGAAGTAGATCGTACCGTCAGATCACGACCGCAGAAATAACACAAATCAACAGATTTAACGAGAGACTATGGAGAAGGAGCGACAAAAGGAGTGTTAAGAAAAAGACAAGACAGAAAGGATACAATCCTTCTGAAAAAAAATAAAGGAGCGGAAGGACGTCAACGCCGTCGGATGATGTGGTGAGAATAAAGAAAGGGAGAGAGGAGGAAGTGGTTTTAAACAAAGCGATAGTATTTAGTAAAAGAGCCGAGTGACTTCAACAGAAGGTGGTCTATTCGCTGGGGAATGTCAGTAAGTCTAGTCAAATTTGCCCCAATCACCAATCGCGATTGTCCTTGATTGTTGCCCTTTTCATCTGCTTTAAATTTTTTTTAAATTTTTTTTTTCATTTCGCTTGCCTTCGCCCCTATCTGATAAACTACTTAATTCTGCATGTTAGTCTTCTACCTATTTCTCGGACCCAAGAACCGAAGTCGACTTTGGCCGTTGGGTCGCTAAGAACCGATCATGGAACTATTAAATTCTATCTTCTTGTTCCATGACTATTGCGCTTCCTTTTTCTTCTCGAAATTAATGACAATCGTCCGAACCAAACTCTGCAGGGAGGGGTTAATCGATAAGGAGCAAGATCATCTCAAGGAAATTTCATTAGAAAAGTTAGCGTCCCCTCTATCAGACTGCAGATGGAGCCCCAATAGCCGGGAACCACTTAGAACAAACTTACAAGCGCGGGGGGCTGGGATGTCGATTCCCCTTCCTCCCTATCACAACCTTCGCAGGACCTCCATAAATGACGGATAATTAGCAGAGGACTGGAGCGGTTTCTTCGACGTCTCGTGTGCCAGTGGGACATCCACTCAGAGACGTGAGCGTCTTGGGTTTTCTCAGCTAGCCAGCGTCCAAGAGAGGCAGTGCCCGACGGTTTCCCTGGGCCTCCACTTCGCCCCATTCTTTGATGTTGCTGATCTCCAGGGGTATTGTCAGCAAAGTACTCCGTCGTTCGTTCGGTCCCAGCGAACAGGGGTGGTCATTCTAAACATTCGGAGGCACCGTATCGGGCGCTTGCCCTATGATAAAGCAGGAATCGTAACGGTGTGGATTGACCTGAAACGAAAGTTCGTGGTTTCACCGGAAGATTTGAGTTGCAAATGAGAGAAAGACGGAATTGGGGCTAACGCAGAAGATTGGCCGTTGCTGGATCCCGTTCCTGACTAGTGAGACGCTAAAGCGTTGGTCTGGGGCCGATATTTGGGTCGGTCGCAAATTGCAGATAGGAGGTTGAAACGTGACATCATACACATCCGAGCCTCAGGGGTATTTTGTCCGTCTGGTACAGGTTCAGTCATATCCTGAATAAGGCCAATAAAGGGGGAAACATACATCTTCCTCGGCCACACGAGTCATTTTCATTCTGCGTCATGAGGCAAGCATATCCTGGGGAGTGTGTCTCACGGTCGCTGAGACGAGAGCGGGTAAGCACTTCCCCGAAAGTTCGCGACTGTCGTTTCAGAATCGGACGAACTGTGGACCTTAAATGTTGAGAATAGAAACTTGCATCCCGTGTACTGAATGCTAGCCTAAGCAGCATCGGTGCTGAACACTAAAAAAAAACAGAAAAGAATAAGAAAAAGAAAGAAAGAAGGCATGGTCAGATCTCACCTCCAAAGATTCCACAGATCTTCTATCGTGGTGGTCATAGACTAAATATGGAGTACTAAACGATGAAACGAGGCATCAGAAGGCAGATCATCCCATTGGCACATGATCTCGTAGCCTGGGGCTTTCACCAGGCATCTTCCCGCAATAATGCAACCTCAATATAAAGAACATCCCTTTATCTTCATTCTCTGATGCGCCGATTTTATTAGACAATAAAAAGTGGCATCGATCATCCATTTACCACTTTAGTTGAATTGACTGCAGCTGGCAGACATTGAACAATCAAAATCCAACTTCATCTCCAACCAACAATGCTTCGTGCATCACCAAAAACACTACATCGGAAGAGCAGATGTGTATCCAGATTAATAATCAAACCTTACAGAACATGAACAAGCTACGATGACTCGGTTATCTCGAGCGAGTTAGCAAGTTGCCGCCCGTGATCAATTTCTATTTGTTATAGATAAAATGTCATAGACTATCTTGAAAACCCAAAGCTCCATACACACCGGCATCACATGCGAACA
The DNA here is from genome assembly GCA_009176405.1 of Aspergillus novoparasiticus. Classification (NCBI taxonomy): domain Eukaryota; kingdom Fungi; phylum Ascomycota; class Eurotiomycetes; order Eurotiales; family Aspergillaceae; genus Aspergillus; species Aspergillus novoparasiticus. The sequence continues at coordinate 722,836 of ML733394.1, forward strand.
CAACTTGCCTATTAGGCTTATATACCACTTTGATCAGTAGAGAACGTAGACTGCTATGTGGTAACAAACCCCACTTAACCAAAATACCACTAATAGTTGGCTTAGCCTTGTGATATCATATATCCCCCACTGTGGAGTATACCGCTCTTGGTTCAATGTAACCTAGAATCGATTCTACCTTAGGTGCTCCTTGAAATAGAAACTATGTGTCGAACCAAAGAAGAAGTCCACTTAACATGGCTTGGATCGGTACATCCCCAAGCCTTTTATTATTGCATGCACATGGATGAGTTATGTTTGGCATGCAGTTGTTAATTTATATACTCGATTTATTTATTCTATTAGGGATGAGCTTATGTTAACTTTCGACCGTATGTCACAAAACTGGTGCCAAACTTTCATTCGATAGAAATCTCTCGTAGAGCTCTATGATCCTTTGTACGAGCTTGTTTATCCCTTGCGTCTTGTTCTAAGCGGATCTGCTATCTCCTACCAATCCCTCCGTTAGTCGTTCCACCGTTGACGCTTAAGGAAGACCTTTTTGTGTCATTGCCTCATAATGACGCAGGATCTCCAATCAACTACTGCCCGCAATAGACATACAATCAATGATAAATCCATAATGAGGTACTGATAGTTGCTTCATAGAGAGACTTTGGACTTTGCAAATGTGCCAATATGACCAGCTAATGCGCCATCGTCTGTGATATATCAAGACAGACTTGAATAATGCTCAGCAAAGGAGCATTGGGCAATGGAGCCAAGCATTACATAGAGACAGCGAGCTTATACAGGAGCGAATATATGATACATGTGTCGTTACTTGGTAAGGAAGAGCTGCAACCGAGAATGCACTAGATCAATGTATGACGAGGAAGTGGGAAGACCACAGCAACTGGAGAGAGAGGGAGAGAGGAAGACTTATAGTGAGTTCAGAATACCTTCACCCTTCAAAGGCGCGTTGAAGGGATAAGCCATCATGGTTCTCACTAAGTGTTATCTTCGCCCAAGCAAGGAAAAGAAGTGATTTGGGTGAGATCAGATGTATACAATAGTGTCACTTTAAAAGGGAGCAGCAGAATCTCTGAGTCTTGCGGGTCTTGCCATGTTTCTTCTGATTTTCGAGGAGCTTAAGGAATATCATGATCTAAGAAGAGTATTACTTATGAATCTACCTACTATCTCCCTTTCTATAGAGAGAACAGTAATAGAGAAAAATATCTCCTTACCAATACTATAGTAACTGGAGTATATAGATTCATAATACTACCTGAATACCTTGTTATACAATCACTTAAATTACAGAAGTTTAAGAGATACAATAATTAAGGGGAAAAGATTAGTATTCACTCAGTACCTATTATATGCTTCACTCAGTTAGAGATAGATATTGCCCAAATATCGCAAATCCTTGTGCTAGTCCCCGTATTCCACTACAGGTGGGGCGCAAGGAAATGTGACTATTATGGGTTAGCTGCGGTTGGAGAGCAGGGTTAAAAAAGGCAGCTCTAAACTACCCATACGACTTTCTAAACACATACAGAAGAAATAGCTAACCAGTGTTGCCAGGCAGCCAATAAGGATTAGGTGAGGCAAAAAGATGAAAACGACGTCAGCGACAGGACTGTGCCCACGAATGGAATTGATAACGAATATGAAAAGTTCGAGTCAATCCTTAACCACTCGGCCGCACTGACTAAGCTAAACATCAGAACCTCTTTAAAACCATATGGATTATTAGGGATCTCACAAGGCCATACATGCGCACCTGGGTGGGAGAAAAACTAGCATAAGCAGAACCAAGTCATCTAAAAGAAATTCCCCTTCATGTCTCGCAATGCGACAGTCAGGTCTACGGCACCAGTGAACTTCCATGATATTCGGTCGACGCTGATCAGATTCACAAGAACTTGTGAGTAGATATTCCTTCTAGAGTAGACCTTACATGGCCTTCCAAGTCTAGATAACCAAGACAATGGATGTGTTCTACCTATAATACTATCACCTCCTCTGAGACAATGGTAAAAGGAGAGCGTCCTGGATGTACGCTGACTACCTCTAAATCGCTCAAGAGCTATGCATTATCCATGACCGATGTCACTCGTGTAAAGTTGACAAAACAGGATCGCTGAAGGATACTCGCAAGGAACGGCAGAATAAACATTAGTATAAGAAATGCTCTATACTACCCATGCTCATGTGCCATCGCATACTGTCGGAATCGACGAATGGATTCCGATGAGGAACAGACAGGCGGTACACCCTTGCTACCTAGTAACCAGGATTTTTCCACTTTTAGGCTTGTGCCACCCATACAAACTAGGTCTGCAAGCGTTTTCTCACCGCCAGAAGTCTTGTCACAGTTTCCCATATCCCTCCGAAAGGCACTATAGGGACATGCAATAATTCCTTGTTGATAAACCGGGCTAGGGCCCTACAGGGCCTTATTAAAGTTGATTGTTCTATCGATATTAATAGATAGGGGTCACCGACGAAGCGTATTCCTCTGGTTCCCCTCTCAACAGATTCGGTAACTGATGCGGAGATACTTGGTTTGGAGAACCCTGGAAGTCTCTTACGAATCCTCTCTTTTAAATCAACCATGGATAGTCATAAAACAAGGACCCTGAATCCGAGAAAATGCGTCAAGTCGCTATCTCAATGAACGATCTAAGAAGAACTTCTGTGACTAATGAAATCAACACATTGGGGCATCTACACCCCAGAGCGCAGATGACTCGGAGAATGCATTGGGGTTGACATATGGTGTGGCGTTGACTACCTTCCTTGACTTCTTTCAATAGATTCTATCGATGCGATTAAACTGGTATCATTTTCAGTGTTGTCTTCCCCTACGGGCTCTTATCAGCGACGACCGTGTTGGTACTAGTATGGCTGGGCATCTACCTTCTTGATGTCCAAAAAGCGAGCTATGAGTAAACCGTTAAAATATTAGCAAGATATGGCCAGAGCAAGAACTTCTCTACTTAGAGTTATAATATATCTTAAAATATTGATTACACAGGATACTTCCCTGATACACAATTATAAGGCAGGGAATCAGCTCGGTATCCTACGTGGTGTGCACATACTACATGAGAGGCTGCTTTTAGAGATCTCAGCAGTCGCTAACTGAGCTTATCGAGAAAACAGAGTTCAGATCCAAGAAAAAGCGCTATGGGTACTAGACCTGAAGCAGATCACCTGTAATTTCGTTTCAGATCTAAAAACGATCTTCCATTACATGAGTATATCGAACGTAAACTTCGCGGTGAGGCAGCTCGCGAGAGCCTCCGCAAAATGGCCAATGAGGCTGCCAATGCGGAATTCCGGGATCAATATCAATCGCTTCGATCGTTTTCATCCTCCCTATTACGCGTGCAGATCTGTTTTACAACGGGTGGACAGCAGCGAGTCCCACTACATGTGCAATAGCCCTAATTCATCACTTGTAATGGTTGGCAAATAGTCTAAGTACAGAAACGCCGCGTCGTCCACGCCCAGCACGCCTTCATATCCAATAATCCGCTTGAGTAGGGTATAGTGTGGTTATAGTCTTTCGTCTAAAGTTTGTAGAGGCGTGAAACAAACAAGAAATCAAATCTAGTCTCTCGGCGGCGGCGGTGAAATCCACCCCCCGTCCTCCAACCACACACCGGCACCACCGTACTTGCCTGCCTCAGCTCCCTTCAAGAACGCAAAGCGGAAAAACAGATCTTCAGGTTTATTGTCGTCTTCATCCGCCATGTCTGTCGATTCGATAACGGTCTGGTCGCTCTCGATCGTCGGGCGGTGCAGGAGCTCTAGGCCATTATGTCCGTGGCGATGCCAGGTGAATTCTCCGAGCTTATCCTCATCAAGGTACCCACGCCAGCGCTCCACATCGTTGACTAGGACCGAAATACCGTCCACGCCCAGATCGGCCATGCGTTCCTTCTCCCATAGCGTGAATGTAATGTTGCCATTCCCGTGGTATAATTCGTTGGATCCCGAGTCAGGGAGGGTGATGTTCACAGTTGCATCGGTAACGTTGGGGAAGGTACTCCCCCACCATCCGTGAGCTCCACCAGGTAGCTCGCCTAGTGCGGCGGGCGTCTCGATGATCGATGCGAAACCCCATCGAGCAATGCCGTTCATGAAAAGTCCAAGAAGTAGTCCTTGGTAAACCAGCGAAGGCCGCGTAGGAATTGCAGTGCCAGGCATGAGAAGAATTGCAAGGATGTAATGGTGAATCCGGAGACGAAGGCCAGGCAACGGAAGCAAGATCAAAAGAATAAGACCCATCGTACAGTAGATCTTGAGATAATGCGGCATCAAACCGCCTTGGCGGATCTGCCAGGCCTGGCTGAGAATAATGCAAATAACCGTCGGAATAACCATAGCCAACGCTATCTTCGCTCCAGGCTGCCGCTGGATATCGTGAGGCGTAAGGCGTTCGAGCGGAATCAATCGTGCAAAGGTGTAGTTGTTCAATGCACCGATGAACACGGGAGGCAGGTATAGGAACGTCTTTGTTATCTGATAGGTGGCATCAGAGAGTGGCCGAAGAAGTGGTCGCGCGCAGTACCTAAACAGAACGAAGGCCACGAACGAAGCCGGTAAGAGGTTCGCAAGCAAGCTGGAAACGAGATCGGCAAACTGAGGGAGTGTCGGTGGGTCGGACACCAGTCCCACTTGGCAGAAAACCATGAAAAAGGTACTAAAGAAAAGTACTGGAGGTGAACGGCATAAAAGCCACAGGGTAGATAGCGCACCAATGGTAATACCCAAGAGCGGCCAGCGCGGGTCGTTGGGGCAGGTTTCCTGCGATGAGCCTAAGGAAACAAAGCTAAATGACTTTGGAAACGTTGATGGAAAGCCAATCGAGCTGATTCCATTTTGCTTCGATGCAGGGAAGGAATGGGTCGCGCCCTCTAGCTTCAAAACGCCGCATCCTCCAATGGTATTTGTGATAACACCCGCATGAATAGCGGCTTGGCAAATAAAGCTGTCTGCCCGGTAGACTGGGGTATCTTCCGATCCGGGTTGGGGTCCGCCAACCACTAGACCTTTATAGCTGTAAGTCTGATTGCCTACCATATGGGGTGCCGCCAACTTTGCATCCCGGCAGTTCGCGGGACAGCGAAAGGGGATTGTCGCCGCCGTAAAGGGACGGCAGTCGTTTCCATTGAGGCCGCATTCATTTCCATACTCCCTGTGAAAATTTTGTTAGATCTACTGGCAGCAAAAGGCGGCTCCACAGCGCAACATACCAAAGTGTCGCTCTACAAGTGAGGGTTTCCGGGCGGCCGAAGCCCTCGATATAACCGGCGGAACGTGAATGAAGTAAAATTATAGTCCATGGTAAAAACCAGGCGAGATAAAAGAGACCCAGCAAGGCGATCTTATGCTTCCGTTTTGGGAAGAAACGTTCCAGGTACCGGACCGGGAGTTCCTGGATGTGGGGGAACAGTGGTTTCAACAGGAGATCATGCGGAGGATCTGGGCCTTTCACCCAGTTCGCCGTAGCGCGAGCGACTTTTCGGATAGGTAGCGGTACCCATCCCCATTTGAAGGACTTGGAAGACTCCCGTAGCCAGACGGGAATGTAAGAGGCGCCGTGCTCTTCATCCTGAGGCAGGATGTCGGAGTCGTCGGGATCGTCGGAACGCTCCGAGTCCAGCAACGGAGGGATGTAAACCCGAGAACCATCCTCGGGACCTTCACCGAACATCGTACTGTTGTCTTTGGGAGGGCTATACAATAATCGGGCCAGCGATATGAGGTGAAGAAGAAGATGCTGAGGCAGAAGCCAAAACGAGAGATCGGATAGGCGGAAGTGGGGGATGAACGGTGGAGTGACCGATACCAGAGTCCGTCACCGCCAGAGTTCTAGAACAGAGACGGAAGGGGAGGAGTTGCTTGTCTTTCTCTCTTTCACAACCAGCGGAAAGACATGACCCTTTAAGTATCGGATAGAACAGCAACGATTGGGTTCGGATAAGGATAGCCCAGGTACCTAATATATAAAGAGTCAAGAAAGAGGAAGTTGGCAGAAGGGTCCCGGGACCTGGGCGTAAGAAAGTCATTCATTGGCTTCGACATGTCAGCAGCTCAGTGGCAACGCCAGCCAATCAGCGGTGCTTATGTCAGCTATGTACCTGCGGGGATTTTCATCGACTATCAGGGGGATCCCGTGGCGAAAATGCATTGCCATTGGAGGACAGGTTCATCCACAGTATTCGGAGGTTTTCAGGAGATGAAAAAGTCAACCCGATGTACGGGTTGAAGATCGGTGGAGGGGGCAAATGCAAGTGACCTTATAAGCGCTATTATTATACGTCGGGGTACAGTGGAAGACGACACCGGTGGGGCACAAATTTCTCTTAGGAACTTTTTCCCCAGACACACGAGTCAATTCCAGGTTTACTACTAGACTAAATCGATGACAGCCAGACATCATCCTGGGCTGGCGTTATCCTTTGACTTGATGTCCCGCAATTGCATCGGATTTGTCGGATAAGGCGAAGTATCCGTCATCGCTAGTCCACGGCCGAGCGCACTAATGGAATCCAAAGATTCCCAACGGTCTTGGAGCCAAAGTGGAGCTCTAACCGTTATTGTCTCTGCTTATCAAGCATACGAAAAGTACAATGGAAATGCCAGTGGACGATTGGTCATGATAAGAGAGGAGTTTCACATGGACAAGGTGTATTCACCTCTCAAGTTCCGTTCAAGTAGACAGAAATATAATCCCCATTCTGGAAATTGTTCATTTACATAGAAGGACTCTGGACAAGAGAACGGCCCACAGGACAGGTCCATTGCAAAATTGCAAAGCCCATTCGCCTTATTCTACTATACCTAAACTGTACTTTGTTCCAAACATGGCGCCTCCTCTTGACTTATCCCATCATTATGCATCCACCACCAAACGACGCCAGGGAAGCGGCATCAAAGACCTATATAAGTACTTCTTCATCCCAGGCATTGCGAACCTGGCTGGTGGTATGCACGGACGACAGTCGTTCGGTTCTGGACTTTCCTTTCCTTGTAACATTCACTAACCACAGGCGTCACCTATCATTAGGCTTACCAAATCCCTCGTACTTCCCATACGATACCCTCGAGGCTACCGTCGCGACACCCCAGCGTTTCCAACCTTCCAACAATGGCCCAACCAAGAAGTCTGGAGATGACGCCAAGTCATCCATGCGGTTGATCGTTCCTAAAGAGAGTCACGCGACCGATGTACAGAATAGAATCGATATCGCCACAGCCCTGCAGTATGTCACAGCTGATGGCCTCCCTCCTATGGCCTCATTTGTTCGCCAATTCGCCCGTCACCATCTTCATCCCAACGTCCCATATGCCGGAGGTCCCGAAACCATCCTCACCACTGGAGCGACCGATGGCTTCTCAAAATCAATTGAAGTATTCACGAATGTCTGGAACCCAGACAGAGACTGGACCAGTCAGCGCGAGGGCATTCTTTGTGAGGAATTTGTATATATGAATGCTGTTGCAACCGTCAAGCCAAGAGGCCTCAACGTTGTGCCGGTCGCCATCGATGTACAGGGAATGTTGGCACGCGGTAAAGGAGGATTGGCCGATGTTCTTGAAAACTGGGACTTCCGAAAAGGACGTCGTCCGCATTTAATGTACACCATCACGTAAGTGGGCGGGTGACGCGGTCTTCTCCAATGGGTATAGTTCTATTATTGGTGATGGTCACAGCTGACATATTTGCTTCTTTTTCCAATGCAGGATTGGCCAGAACCCCACGGGCAGTACCCTATCCGTCGAGCGTAGAAAAGAAATCTACGCACTCTGTCATCGATACGATATCATCATAATCGAGGACGATCCTTACTGGAACTTGCAATACCCATCGGCGGCCGCGTTAGAAGCCCAGTATCGGGGCACGCCCATGGATATAGCTTCAGTAAAGCGCAATTACAATGCGCATGGAAAGTCCTCCGGGTATGAATTCCTGGACTCGTTGGTTCCATCGTATCTGTCCCTAGACACGGATGGGCGCGTTGTGCGTCTCGACACTTTCTCTAAAACCATTGCCCCTGGTTGTCGCTTGGGCTGGATAACTGCACAACCGGCCGTGATTGAGAGGCTGACTCGGGTCACCGAAACCGCAACGCAGGCACCTTCGGGCTTTGTTCAAGCCCTGGTAGCCAAACTGATTCTGGGTCAACAGACAGAGAACAAGCCTACCAATTCGAGCAAGAGCGATCGTAGCTGGCAAATGGATGGCTGGGTCCGTTGGCTGGAGGGTTTGCGTGGTGGATATGAACGACGCATGCAAGACATGTGCAGCACTCTAGAGGAGGGTAAATTTATTATCGCCTCGGAAGCCGGCCTCGAGTCCAGAGAGGAAAGCTGGGAGGTCGTAGATAAAGTACAGATGTACGACTTTACTTGGCCCACCGGTGGTATGTTCGTCTGGATTAAGCTCCGTCTCGACACACATCCCTTGCATGGAAAGTACGATCCAGCCAGGCTTTCCAAGGCATTATGGGTACATTTGACGCAGAAACCCCACCTCTGTCTCCTAGGTCCGGGAGACTTGTTTGCTCCCTCGCAGGAGACCTTGGATCGTTCTTGGCAGTATTACCGACTTTGCTTTGCCGCTATGCCTGAAGCTGACGTGAAGGATATCACGGTGAGATTGGTGGATGGGCTCCGGGCGTTCTGGAAGAAGACCGATTTAAATGGTCTCGAAGGAGACGGTGGAGATATTTCGCAGGTGGTTCGGAACATGGGAATGGAGCGCGCAGGAAATTTCTTGGGAAGTGGATGTTAGTGGACAGATTAAGTTTGCTTCTAATGACTTCTACAAATCTATGTGCTTGTCAAACCTCAGATTGACCAAAATATATATCATTTATCCAACTACATATACAATTTGAAAACAACGACGACGTTACCTAGAGTATTAAGTAATATAGCCAATGCTATATGACCTATAAATGGACTAAGTCTAATTAATTTTCTACGTTTTCTATCCTTATGCCACTGAAGGAAGACGCTTCGAAGCCTAGCAGCGGTTGATCAGAATCCAGTAAGGAGATGATTAGCAGACCGCTTTTCATACCAGATAGGCGGTCTATCGATCCATCTACACTCGTAAATCCCGACCGTGAAAAGGGTCTTTTTACTTGCAAACTACGATACTGATATCTCTGCCACAAAGATATTTTTAAGTATAAGATTTAATTAGAGGAATGATTATCTAACAAGCTATTTAGGCAAAAATTTTCGTGCGAAGAATCATCGCTTTTGCCAAAGTAATACCCAAGAGTCTGACCATGCCAAAGAAACAGTATCTAACAAAGCAGTTCAGAAAGTGGTCAAAATATTCTGCCAGAGAAATATGGCATTGAATTGGCTATCTTGCCGAAAATCACATTAGTCAGCCCATATTATGAGCAGGCATTAAATACACTGCACAAAAAAGTAGCGATGACATCGGCGGGGAACTAATCTCCTGGACAAACGGAAGTCGCAGTCTACACTGCACCACACTCAATGCCCAAAAATGTCGGCCCAACTCGAGTCCCTCGGCAACAATGAACTGGCTGAAGAAATAGAAGCGATCAATGCCATTTACGAGCCCGATACTGTTACGATCAACAGCACTGCGGCTCCGTCGTCTACAGTCAGCTCTACGCTCGATTTGGGCAATTCTGGCTCAACGGGTCCGTTAGCCGCGACAGTGAAGCTACAGATCCCTGAACATCCGCATCTATCGTTTATACTTGGGTTCGATGCCTCATACCCTGATACACCGCCCAAGGTCCTCGGGACCGCATCTACGGCGTCGCGCGGGGAGGGTAAAATCGCTGTCGACGTTTTGGAGGATATACTAGGGAGAACGTACCAGCCTGGAGCTGTTTGCTTGTTCGACGTGATTAATGAGGCGGTGGAGGCTTTCCGGGAGTTGAATATCGGGGGAAGCAGCAACAACGAGAATAACAAAGAGCAAGAGGAAGAGAGGGACACGCCGGTCCTGGAGGCTGAGGATATTGCCAGCTTGTCGTTGAAAGAGTCTTTTGGATTGGACAATCCACCTGACTGGATCTTGTCGGATGTGGTGACGGAGAAAAAGTCCGTCTTTGTTGGGCGCGCAGCGCATGTTACTAGTCTCGAGCAGGCTCAGGCTTATTTGGATTATCTTCTGGCGACAGAGAAGAAGGTGGCAGCTGCAACGCATAATATCAGCGCTTGGCGCATTAGGCAACAAAAACCGTCGAATGGAAAGGGCGAGTCCGCGGAGATGATTGTACAGGATTGCGACGATGATGGGGAGACAGCCGCCGGGGGCCGATTGCTTCATCTCATGCAGCTGATGGACGTATGGGATGTGGTCGTGGTGGTCACACGATGGTACGGCGGAGTCCAACTTGGCCCCGATCGGTTTCGCATTATCAATGCTGTCGGTCGCGATGCGCTGATGAAGGGTGGATTCGTCAAGGAGTCGACCCCTGTAGGTAACGAGAAGGGAAAGAAGAAAGGAAAGAAATGAGCCCAGGGTTTGGAGTGGACCATGGCTGAATGAGCTTGCTCGTCGACTGCCGGCTGATCCGTTCCATGGCGTGAACCTACTCGTCGCATCTCCCGACTCCCCTCAGAGGCTCATCTCGATGACCTTGGCGTTTGTGAGGTAGTATTGGAACCTTCAGTCGATATGCTTGGGCCACCTTGTGCTACGTTCCTCATGAGGTAGGTGCTCAACCATTGTCGGTCAAGTACCGGAAGGATTTTCTCATTACCAATAAGGGAGGATCGAGAACCCTCTGGGAGATGAAGGAGGTGGGTACATCAATTCCGCAGCAGATTAAACTCAACAGCAAGAGAGAGTGTTGCCTGGAGAGGGAATGACTATTCGGATCCTGAGCCCCAGTCCAATAGATCGTACCATAGAACAAAGATACCCGAAAGCCTGTAACTGAACAAAGACCAAAGGGCTTCATCCATTATCAATGACCTGCTCTTCAAAAACTTTCATCTTCCACGGCGCGAAGACATTAGTCAATGATAAACTGATCAAGCCCTCACAGCCCTGATTTCTCAAACATTCAACTCACTATCCAGCACGTCAAACCCAGAGAATGACAACCGAACTCCACAGCCGAAACAATACAGTGACACACACATATAGCATGACGTCGAACAGTCCAATACTACATCACAGAGTAGTGGGTGTAAAAAGCTAATGTAGTAATGGATTCAGGAACGAAATTAACTGGCCCACCACTACATTCTAGAAGGTCAAAGCCAAGTGCAACCTTCCAGGGTTCCCATGACTAGAACTGTCTCGGCGAGAGCCCGGCCAGGGCAGGAACACTCGGTTGGAGGGACCGATATGAGATATCCGTTTCAGATCGCGATATGTTTTAACTGGTTTACATAATGGATGGAGGCATCGGCCCATCGTTGGGTAATTCGGATGATCCTGTGAGCTAATTTCTGCATCAAAGCTTGGTATGCAAGTTGGATGTGTTCCTGTACGATTGGTAGCGGTGACTACTGTAACCGCCCGGGTTCCTTGGATGGTTTGTTCTTCATGTATTCCATGTGGTGGAGGCAAATGCAAGAGGAGTTGGTCGCACGGCGGCTGCAGAACCAATTGAACGGCCGGGGCAGCTGCAGTAGTCCCTCTTTAGTTTAGTTCACTTTGGTGTGTGTGCCTGAAAAACGGGCGTCCCGTTCAAGTTGTGAACATCCGGGGTCTCTAAACCAAGTTGGTATGTACATGCGCCAGAGATAAGATCGAGTTAGTGTATTATGAGTAGTACAAATCGAGCACTTTCGATCCCCAAGGAATTAATCTAGTTAGATTGTTTGAGACTGTATACGAGGTCGTACAATCTCATGGTTGAGAATCATCGGACCAGCCCGGATGACTTGGGAGAAGAAGAGCGAAAAGAAAAGAAGAGAAGAGAAAAGACAAATACCGATCGCGAATGAAAATTAAACCGAATACTACCCCAATATCGACATACCTAATTGGAGAGTCATAAACGAACATTCGGCAAATCATACTTCTACCCGAGGCCACAAATTTATCTGAAACGCGTACCGGCGGGAAGATCTCATTTGGTCTTCGTAAAGGAACTTTTAAGCGACATTAAGAAAGTGGGTACGGGACCAAGCACAAGGAGATTTCTACCCTGGAATTTAATATATCAGGGACCATTATACATAATATATTACATATCAATTTGGCACCGACGATGAGTATAGTATATCAAAAAGTATGATACCAGGGAATTGATGTTAAATGTTACTCCACAAGACGTAATGTCCCAAACTCGGCATTGTAATGGTACGGAACTGGAGATCTGGACCCTGAACCATGGAAAACGAGAACCCAACCTCAGGAGAGAAGAGGAGGCTGGATATTTCGTCCAGGCTACTAAGAACAATAGTGTTGGTTTAAACTTCGAAGCTCCTTGAGTCCCAACCGCACCGATTGAATTCCTATTTTGAAGTCAACTTACTAAGGCGGAGATTCTGCCTATTTGAGACAAAAATACTATGTTTGTACGCGCAGCTCATGTCTCTGTTGCCTCTGCAGGTCCTTGCCTGATTTCCTAAGTATAACCCAACATTTTTGCCACATGCATGTGCATAGAGCGCTAAGCCGCGCAATGAGAACACATAAAAAAAGTGAAAAAATAGCAGCAGAGAATTTTGACTTACAGCCTGTTTTCTGTTTGGACGGCGTAGCCTGCAGTATGGATGGAGTCCGACGGGGAACCCATTCCCGGTCATCATTAACAACCAGATTTTATACATACCACAAACGTACTTGAGGTGTGAAAATGGAGACATTCACGTATCGTAGTCTACGAGTCAGAACTGTTCAGCTTCCCTGACTGGTCAACGTCCGGCGTCTATCAGACATCAGGTCTTATTCCGTTTGCCCCACGTTTAGCGGTCAACTCCGTGTCTTTCACTCTTTGTCTAAGAGAGTTTTACCTCTTTTTCTTTTTTCCTTTTTTTTTTTTTTTTTTT